>OY282496.1:3620000-4220000 GCA_958295605.1 Ajuga chamaepitys
TCCCAATTCTCGAAAGGGTGTCCCTTACCTCGCTAGCCAGTAAGTTTCTCATTCTTGGTATTCTTGACATGTTCTTTTCCTCAATATTATTAAGTGAAATTAGTTAGTTATCTAATTTAAATATTTAATTAAATTCCTCTACAAGATCTTGGATTTTGGTGCACTCATGTTCCCTTTACACTATAGTTACATTTAACTTCTGCCATCTGTGAATCCTCTGAAAAAAGTAGTTCTTCTTATGGACCCTAAGTTTCGCTCAATATGCATTAATTTAATGGAAAATCCAAAAAGAAACTTACTTGTGATCACATAATTATTACGTACAATTTGGTTTATTATTTTATCAACACATTTTGAGAAATTAGTCAAATTTTATTTTTGTTGGTGCTTGACTAAATCAAACATCAACAATAGATACAAACTATTTTCCCCTGAAACCTGCTTAGTTGGAACTATTTTATTGAGTTTTTACTTTTGTTTATTGTCATTTTGTTTGCAGACAAAAGGTCATAGCTTGTGCAAAACACTATGTTGGTGATGGTGGAACGACCAAGGGAATAAACGAAAATAACACAGTGGCAACCCGTCATGGACTACTTAGCATCCATATGCCAGCATACGACGATTCAATCATCAAGGGTGTTTCAACGATCATGATCTCTTATTCAAGCTATAACGGGGTTAAGATGCACGCTAATCGCGATCTCATCACCGACTTTCTCAAAGGAATACAACGTTTCAGAGTAATTATTCCTAATAAAAACCTTTTCATATGGAATCTTATATATATTTATATATATGGAAAAATGTTGCAGGGCTTTGTTATAACAGATTGGGAGGGAATTGATAGGATTACTTCTCCATCTCATGAAAACTATACGTATTCGATCCTATCTTCAGTTAATGCAGGAATTGATATGGTCTGTGTATTGAACTTCACATTTCAATCAAAGCTTATTATTTCTTGGATGATGTTATAATACATAAACTATATGTCACAGGTTATGGTTCCGAACAATTACACAGAGTTCATAGATGGGCTAACCTCTTTGGTGAGAAATAACATTGTTCCCATGGCTCGGATTGATGATGCTGTGAAGAGAATTCTAAGAGTTAAATTTACGATGGGCCTATTTGAACATCCATTGGCTGATTACAACATGGCCAAGTTCCTCGGAAGCCAGGTCAGCGAGGACAAGCCCTATCTTATTGGCCCTTTCAAGAGCTACTTCTAAACTTTGTTTCATCTGGTTATATTTCTGGAAATTTAATAGGAACATAGGGAGCTTGCAAGAGAAGCGGTGAGAAAATCACTTGTGTTGCTCAAGAATGGTGAACCAGCTGACCAGCCATTGCTACCACTCCCTAAGAAGACGAATAAGATTCTAGTAGCCGGAACTCATGCTGATGATATCGGTAACCAGTGTGGCGGTTGGACGATTCAGTGGCAGGGGCAGAATGGGAATATCACATCTGGTAAATACATACTCTTTTGTTTTAGTTGTCTTTTCTATTTAGTATTATGATTTTCCTAACTAAAGAATCTGAATAACTAGGGTTTTCAACCACTTGTTCTAGAAAATGAAATAGAGTCGCTTCGGGCCAGAAAATAATAAAATAGCCTTAATAATTATTTGGCTCAATTTAAGAAACCAGTCTCATAAGGATAAAAATGTTAACTCATTGGGAGTATTTTTAGTCTGCTTGCGGCAAAGTGGTTGGATATCAGTTGTTTAAATGAGTAGTCATTTTCCATACTTGTTGGTTAATTAGTTAGCAACCCTATTATATATTCAAAGTCTCAATTTTTTTTTTTACAACTGATTATGAATTAATTATGGCAAAAAACAGGCACCACTATATTGGCTGCTATAAGGAACACAGTAGACACGAAAACCAAGGTCATATTCAGTGAAAATCCTGACTCCGAATATGTAAGGAAGAATGATTTCTCATACGCAATAGTCGTGGTAGGGGAGCCTCCGTATTCAGAAACATTTGGAGATAACTTAAACCTTACCCTACCCCATCCAAGCCCTAGTATTATCACAAATGTGTGTGGCTTGGTAAAATGCGTGGTTGTTCTCATCACAGGCCGACCGATTGTGATTGAGCCATACCTTGCACAGATGGATGCCCTTGTAGCTGCTTGGTTGCCGGGGACTGAAGGCCAAGGCGTTGCTGATGTTTTGTTTGGTGACTATAGCTTTACAGGCAAGCTTCCGCGTACATGGTTCAAGACAGTTGATCAGCTTCCAATGAATGTAGGGGATCATCATTATGACCCGTTATTCCCATTCGGGTTCGGGCTAACCACAAAACCTGTTAGTGCTAATTAGATGTGTAGATAAGGAAATTTTGTGTCCAATCAAATAGTGATGCGTGGAAATTAATATCTTAAATATTAACTAAAAATACTACTCGTGTCTTGGAAAATTAATTAAATTAATTCCAAAGTATATAACATAATTGATATTTACTTTGGGTCAAAATAAATGATTTTGGCAAACAAAGACACATTCAGATCAAGAGGGCCTAATCAAATCAAGAAGGGCCTGATCAAATCGAGAAGGTCCAATCAAATCAATTACTCTCAATAAGTGGGAGTATTCCCTGAAATAATAGGAGATCCATTATTCGTGGTGTCCATTTTGAAGATTCAACGGTCATTGAGCTTTTCTACTTTGATTTGCTCATTTGTTGATGCTTTTAACGAAAGATCGGCGAGGCTTGACCGTGTCTTTGCTCGGGTCAGAGACTCGTCCAACATCTTCACGAACTTGTACAATCGAGTATTTTGATATGCAATTTGTTCAACGCATTAGCAGGTTGTTTGATTTACTAGATTTATATCTATGTAGGTTTAAATCTAGTAATATTATGCTTCAATTATTTCATACCTTTATATGTTGTTTTAGTTTATTTCTTCTTGCTCTTGTCAATCATGCTAGCTGATTTCAGCAATTTAATGATATTTTATTTTCTAAAAAACTCCATGATGGCCAATCAAATAGAGTCACCTAGTAAAGAAAATATGGAAAGAGCTTCTCCCACTACCTATAAAATGAGGTACCTCTTCATTCATTCAACACAAGTTCAGAGCTCCAAGAAATTCTCTCTTTCTAGAAGACTAAAAGTGTTTTTGAAGATTCAAAGATGCTCTTGAATATTTGAAGACGTTCTTCGTAAAAACGTCGTGCTCGTCCAGAATCAAGTATTTCGGCCCTCGGATAAACATTATCAAAGAGCAACATAAGTGTGTGAGGAGATCAGGAAGAATATTTCACTCCAAGTTTTCAAAATCAAAGAAATCGACTAGAAGAGAAGAATCAACGTATTAAAAAATAGCTATTATAACCACATTTTTTTCCATTTCGATCCAAGTGAAGTTAAGTTTGTCAATTTTTATGTTTGTTTATTCAATACTCTTTCCTATTTGCTCATATTTATCTCGCTTCAGACTTCGTCTAAATGGCCTTTTTGGCATATATTTGCCTATTTTGCTCCAAAACACGTTAAAACGCTCAATATGAGGAATATTATATATTTCAACCAATTATACATGCAAATGTCATAAAATACCTATCTAAAATGACCTAGAATGCATGTCTACACAATGTGTATCAAATACAAAAAATCTATTGTTACAAATTTAGCACGCCCAGTGGGACTTCTCTACCTTTCATCTCTTCTCCTCATCCAAAAGTTCAAGTTATTGCAATGGGCCCTCCTCAAATGTGAATGTTATCATGAGGAGTATGTCAATGAGATTGCAATTGCTGGCACCTTCAGAAGGAAAATCTTTATTTGAAGTTGATAAGCAAGATTCTCCATATGTCTCTGATGGCGGTGGAGAAGATAAGGACAACTCCGCATGTTCTAATCCTCGCTCTGTGTCAAGTTCTTCATCTACTTCAAGCATATCCCCAAACATGATGACGAACACTACAACTTTGGAGGAGGAGCTTGTGAGCTTAACCAAAGCAATCAAAGGACTTACGAGATACATCCAAGAGTAGGACTCTAAGAAAGAAAAGCTTATGAGCAAAGTTGACAATGGTGATACTTTAGGAAAAGAACTGGTTGAGGATCAAAATGAGGCTAAGGACAAGGTATCATCATCCACCAATAAAAAATGAGAGATCTTTGAATGAGCTGCAAGTTTTCTCCGATGGTTTTGTCCATGTCGACCAATTGAAAGAGATCGTTTTTGGAATAATCAAAGATAAGTTTGGTGGGAGCTCTAAGGCATCTTTATCTTACACAGAACCATATACTCAAATAATTGGCAACTTAAAGATGTCAATATGTTACCAACTCCCTAAATTCTGATGGTGAATATAACTCGAAATAGGTATTTTGTTGAGACATGCAACGATACCAAAACTTATGGCAATCATTCGATGAAATAGTTCGTTCGCTCATTGAAGGAGAGTGCCTTTGAATGGTATATAGACTTAGAGGCGAACTCAAGGGATTGATGGGGGCAAATAGAGCGTAAGTTCCTTCATCGCTTTTATAGCACCACAAGGAAGGTAAGCATAATCAAGTTGACAAACTCCTGCCAGTGGAAAGATGAGCCTATTATCAAATGGACCAATTAGTAAGTTGGCTACGTAATGTACTTTTCATTGAGATTCTATATTTCTATTCACATAAAATAACTAAAACAAACAAAAAAAAGTTTAAAATCAAAATTGAAAGGCTTAATGTCATCAAACAAAAGTACGTAATTGTCACATATACGAGTTAAGATCGCAGCAAAGACTTTTAAGTGAAGAAGTACGTTTCTTTAAGTGGCATATGTTTTAATTTTAGCGATGTTGTTTCGAGTTTGTCCACTTGAAGTTGATAATAGTTTGTTAGTTAGAATTTAGTTACAACTTTTATGTGATCATTTAGCAATTTGAATTATATTTTCGTTATATTTACATTTTATTTAGAGGCACTCACGATTTGTATAAAAAGGGAGGAGGGAGATAGTGTTATAATCATTCAAGAAAGTAAATATAATTTCTGCAGAGAAAATTCTCTTTGTGATTCTCCTTTCAATTCAGTTTTTGCACCATAAATGAAGAAATGGAAGGTCAACCATTACAGTCTGAATACAAATCGTAACAAATGGTATCTGAGCCGCTCGATTCTCAGACGATCCTCTGCAACCATAAAGCCATTATATAGGTCTTTAACTACAATTATTACGCCCATGCTTTTAGAAATCACAAATATAAACGAAGTTTCGATGGGGGTGCACTAGGAAATCTGAAATTTTGTTTGGATCTCTCCATTTATGAAAATAAGTGGAGCAGGATCATGAATAAGCTTTTGAAGATTCCCCTTCTTTTCCCTGAAACCCCACCAAATCATTTTGACTATAGTAGAATAGTATTCATACTCAATGCATATAAATCAATGTCTAGTTAGGAAATAAAGCCAGTAATTGAAGGAAGGATTAGCAAGTGTGTCGTTGAGGGGTTACCAAGTTCGTTTTTTAGCCCTCAATCATTTGGAAGTGATTTACAAATCCCCAATGGGAAAGAAGTATGCTCACCACTAGACCCGCCAACACAGATAGTTCACAAGGAAGTGTTGATTTTTGGTAATTCCATTGATGAGAGTAACACATTGAGGCTTTCCCTTGACAAGTTTGGAATCAAATCGGCAGTTTGAAAGGTTGAACTCCCTTGGAGTTCTTGTCTATACATTCTTGAGGAGAATCTTAGAGTGAGGAGTATTAAGTACTAGTCGGACCCACAATGTGGAATAAGCGAGAATTACATAGTTCTGAGGCTTGGAGGAAAGACATGCTCAATTGGTCATGTGTATCCAACATTCCAGCTATCACACCTTTTTGTAGATGTGTGGATGCTCTTCCCAAAGGAGGCACAATAATTTAATGGCTTGAAAAGGTAGGATTCAAGGATGTTCAACTTAAAAGGATGGACCCATGTGGTATCATGGGTCCGCGTACATGGGTTGATCATTGGATGTTATGTTATTAGCGTGAAATTCGCATCATTGGACTCGCCTTTGGATCTGAGGATGTACCAAAAGCACCACATTATTACGCCATTATCAAGATAAGTTTCCTCACCACACCTTTTATCATTTAGTTAATGATCAAAAGTAACCTGTATGAACATTTTTTACTTTTGCAGTCCTAATTTTTAATTTTTTCGATGACAACCTATACTAATTGTTTTTTCATTTTTGCAACTTCCGCCTATATTTTCGGCCGTATAGACCATGTGGTTAACACATGTTTTTTTGGGCGGATAAGATGGCGACACGTGACAATAAAATTCAACAAATCCAAAAATTAATTTAAAATTCTAAAAATTAATTTAAAATTATTTAGTTGACTTTTTCAAAGGTGGAGATTGTAAGAGAAAATTCATTTTTAAGGGTGTGCAAATTATCTCGGGACACCCCGAAAAGGAAAGTTTGCAAATTATCTCGGGACGGAGGGAGTATTTTTTATTTTGAAATAAATTTTCTGATTTTTTAAATGGTTTTTCTGAATATTAAATGATAATTTTCATTTTTCAAATTAATTTCACATTTTTTTAATATTCTAGATTTTGTCTATATTTTTTAATGATTTTTCTGAATTTTAAATAAATTTTCAGAATTATAAAATTAATTTCAGAAATAATTTTTTAATTTTTGTGTATAAATAATTCTTTTAGATTTTTAAATTAATTTGCTGAATTTTATATGAATTTTTAGAATTTTAAATTAATTTCAGAAATAACTTTTTAATTTGATGCATTTAAAATAAATTTTTGGATTTTTATATTAATTTTGAATCTTATATGAATTTTCAATATTCAAAATTAATTTCGGAATAATTTTTTTTTTATTTTAAATTAATTTTCTAAATTGTATATGAATTTCAGTATTTTAAAATTAATTTCATAATTTTTTTTTAATTTGTTGGATTTTAAATATTTCTTTTGTAATTTTAAATTAACTTTCTAATTTTTGTACTAATATTTAGAATGTAAAGTTAATTTAAAAAATAATTATTTAATTTTTATATTTTTAAATCAATTTTCTGAATTTTCGAATTTTATCGCCACGTGTCGTTATCTCATTGGCCCAAAAAAAACATTGCGAATCACATGGCCTATACGACCGGAAATATAGTCGGGGGTAGCAAAAATGAAAAAACGTTTAGACAGATTGTCATTGAAAAATATAAAAAGTTGAAATTGCAAAAGTTAAAAAGACCCATAGTACATGTCATTTTTGGTAATTAACCATTTATCATTTCAAAAGTCTATTTTCAGGACAAAGACTTTTGAAAGGGGAGAGTAATGTCACATATAGGAGTTAAGAAGAATAGTGAAGAGTTGTTAAATGAAGAAGTGTGGTTCTTTATGCATATGTTTTACTTTTAGCGACTTCGTTTCGAGTTCATCTAGTTGAGCTTAATAATAGATTAGTTAGTTCGAATTTAGTTACACTTTTATGTGATTGGCAATTTGAATTGTATTTTTTTTTGTATTTGCATTTCATTTGGTGACACTCACAATTTGTATAAAAAGGGAAGAGGAGATATTGTTATAACCATTCAAGAAATTAAAAACAATTTCTGCAAAGAGAATTCTCTCTTTGTGATTATTCTTTCATCAATTCAGTTTTTGCACCACAAATGGAGAATGAAAGGTGAGACGTTATGATTCAAATACGGATCGCAACAGTAAAATGATTTAATGTTTATAAAAAATATATTTACATATAGATTGAGGGACATGAAGATGGACGAAGTGAGACAAATGACATATATTTATATGTAATAATAATTTATCTATCTATATTTTTATTATTTCCACATTAAAAATACAATTTATGACTATTTTTTAGTCACATCGTATCTATATTAATCGTGTAGGTACAGATGATTAGTTCGGTCAAATTTAATATATCGTAGGAACTAATTCAAATAATTTTAAAGCATTCCAAGAAAGTTAAAAATATGATTGCTATCTAGCAATAACTTTAAAAACTTAAACAAGGAGCATGAAGTAAACCATAAAAATATTAAAAGCAAAAAAAGTCTAAATAATCTAATTATTTACTAGCAAATAAAATCTTAATAAATCTTTTTAATTTAGAAAAGAATCTCCCATGCCATTAGTATTATGGAAGTAAAAGGCAATTACCATGAGTAATTTAGACAGTTTTTTACCCTGCAAATACGCAATAGTAGATTAGGAAAGTAAAAACCACTATTAAGCAATTAATGATAAATAGAAAAAGTAGTCAGAAAGAAGAAAAATGGAAAGGATTCTGAAAATCAAAGAGGAGCAGCCTTCACGCTCCCCACACACACAGCACGACACACACTGTCCTGCCTCCCTCATTCTCTCTCTCCTCGCTGTCTCTTTCTCTCTCATCGAACCCGCGTACCAAATTTCCAAATAGAAAAGGGAAAAACACACACAAAAAACAGAAGGAAGAAGAAGAAGAGAGAGAAATTCAAATAAGGGAGATAGAGAGAGAAGAGTACTTTTACAGGGAAAGAGATCTTTCGTTCAATCTATTCTTCTCTCGTCTCTCCAAATCCTCCGGCTTCCGCTTCCTTCACAATGAATGACCTCTTGTCGGTGAGTGTTTTCGTTCATTGCTATTGATCTGTCATTGAAAAGTGGAATTAAGTAGTTGTTGGATTTCAAAATTCCCAATGTGAATGCTGCAGCTTTGACAGCTGAATTTAAGAACACAGAGATTATATATTGGCCATTTTGCTGCAATTGTTAGTTGTCTTGAAAATAATGCCGGAAATGTGTTGAGATTGCTTGTGAGGAGAAAAAGGCTGTGAGAATAGCATTTTGCTTCAGTTGTTGTTCGAATTTGAATTAATCTATCTGATTTTGAATGTGACTAGTAAATCGTGCCATTTTCTAGATCCTTCACTTGCATAACTTTACCTTTATGATGTACAGTTTTTTTTTGCACAAAAGGGCTGAGGTTGGTTTACTTTTCCTGAAACTTCAGAACTTGAGCACTTCTAACAAGTCACATTTTAAGTTCTGCATACCAAATGAACTTGATTGTTTGACGTTAGCAGATGGTTTGGTACAATGTGGGATGAGGAATGAGTTCCGATTGATCTAAGAAATCATTTTGGTTTTCTCTTTACTAGTTTCACTATAGAGCTTCTTGTAATTTGTGATATAAGTCGTATAGTTTACACCTCGGCTGGGGTACTTTTCTTTATGAACATTGGATTAAGGTCATATTATGATTTGAAACTCTGGCAAACCTGAGAATGGCTAAAGAAGCCTACTTTGTAGGTTATCATCTCGAAATTGTATTCTTAGACTTGAAGAGGTAGAGAGGGACTTTTCCATTTCCTGTTGTTGGATGCTTTTCTTATCACCTGTTGGGCTAGTTTAGCACCAATTTTGCCTTAACATGCCATGGCATGGGACACAGCTCCAACATGAGTTCACGACATATATTTTAAATTAATCAGGTAGGCAACAGATTTATGGGTGATTGCGTTCAAAAGATAAAATATTGAAGATATAGAGAATTTCATGTTAGTCATGGTGTCTCAGGTCTATTGGTGTGAGATTTAGACTGTTATAGGATATAGGTTCTACAACTCAAATAAAGGTATTGAAAAAGAGGACAAGTGAATTTGGTTGAGGTAGCCCTATTTTCTCATGTAGTTCTGGTAAACGTTGGGTTGTTCTGTTAGTTATTTTAGTACTTGTATGCTTTCTAGAATGTATTTTAAAAACTTATGCCCAACACATTTTGGAGACTCCATTGGCCATTTTGGAACTTTTAGTTTTTTCCAGTGGCATGTACCTAAGAGGTGTCATGAACATCGTGTCCTACGAATACCCAATAGGACAATATATGATGTGTTATACGTTAACACCATTTCTGTTTTCAATTTAAATAAGTGGAGAAATATGTTAGTTGTCTTGGATCATGTATGTTTTGAGTAGCAGATTCTCCCTCCTGTCTGCAGGCATTTATAACCTTGGAAGTCTGAATTGCTGTTGCTTGTGTATATATATTTCTACTAAGAGTGAAGCCTGAATTCTTTCTCTTTTCCCTTTCGTATGCAATATTTACAGGATTCCTTTGTGGTGCAACGGGATCAAGGTGATAGAAATGGAGATATTGAATTGGGAACGGGAACGGAGAGATCTATGAATTCAGGAGATCAAGGCCTGGAAAATTTCTTTAAGCAGGTAGCTACAACTTACCACAATAATTCTTCATGGTATCATGAGAAGGATTGCTATAAGTAGCAATGATGCTGATTTTATTTGAAATTAAGGCGTTGACTTGCCTCTTTTTCGAATTGCTAGGTTCAAGAGATTGAGAAACAATATGAAAAGCTCAATGCCCTGCTGAGGAAGCTTCAGGTTTTTACTCCTATTTTCAACTCTTGTGAAATTGGTATCACTGTGCCCTTGGAGCTATAGAATTTTCCTCATCATAGAAAATAATCTTTTCTGGTAGATGATACTATCTCTACTAGAGCACTTGAATGAGGGGCACACTTTAGTTGTTCTGCATCATCTTAATGAACTAATTTTTTGCCGTTTCTTTTTGTGTGTTTGGTTGGGGGGGGGGGGGGGGGAGGGTTGGCAGTGTATTCACTGTGTAGTTGCCGTGTTTTTCGCTTCCTGCATGCAGTTTTCCTGCCATGCTGACTAAATTTGATTTCTCTAGTGACTTGAAATTCTCCAACTTAATTGATGTACTGATAATGATTTCTGGCAATTTCTCTTTCCCACCAAAGATTTTATCGGTGCATGTATTTACACAGGACTCTTTTTCATTTTTAATTTGCTATGCAATAGAGCTATGTGGCAGATGCTATTAGGGTAGGATGTATATTTTCACTTTAGTAGTAATTGCTTAAACGTTTTCCTGGTGACGATACTAATTAATTTTATTTTACTCCTTCCGTCGCAGAAAAGGTAGTTCTTTGTTCTTTTTCTCCGGATTTCCCAAAAGGATAGTCCGCTTCCCTTATATAGGATGTATTGAGTGTTTTTCTTCTATTTACTACTCCCCTATTTTAATGTTCATTGAAATTAAAATAATGTTCATGACACCCCAACCAGCAAAAATAGATTTTGTTATAAAAGTGATTTCATCCTCAAGTCGCATTAAAAACTCCATGTTGATGTAATTTTGGAGTGCCTTTCTATCTGTGCTGCTAAGTGGAAGTGATAAAGGTTATCTAAGCTTTGTTTGATGCTAGCATGTAAACAATCATTATATTTACCAACTTTCAACTCCAGGATGCTCATGAGGAATCAAAGGCTGTTACGAAGGCTGCTTCAATGAAAGGTAACTAACTAACTAACTATTATGACTATAAATTATATAAAAAGAGTACAAGATTTGGATTTTCCATTGTATGCGATTTCTGAAGCATCACATTTGTTAATTATACATGAGTGTGAGTGGACTTAGTGAGGAACTGGTGCTATATCATGTAATAACTAATTCCCTCTATCAGATGTATGCTATTTGTAAAGGGATTCCTCATCCCTATTTTTATTCATGAGTGTTGTGACATTGTTTGTTACATGGAAACTTGATACTTAAATCAATTTATGGACATAGGTGCCACATGAGTTAGAGCAGAAGCAGCTCAAATCTTGTGTTGGCTTATATTTTTCATCATCATTCTTTCTTCAGCTTTTCTCCCTTTGTTTGGTCCATTTTCTTTTCTTTTCCTTTTTTTTCCTTCCTCAAGTTTGTATTTTTCTTATCTGGGAATTTCTGAAGGTCCTTTAGAACTTTGGTGTTACACATATTATGCGCCTATCTGAACCTCAATTTTCATGATAAATTTTGTGACTCTGTAGCAATCAAGAAGCGAATGGAAAAGGATGTCGATGAAGTTGGGAAAATTGCCCGTTCTATCAAGTCAAAACTTGAGGAACTTGACAAAGAGGTAAATAAATATGTTGCATGTCTTATTGCGTGCGCCTTTTATATTTGTTCCGATATTGATCTTTGTTCTCCACTATTTTCTAGAATTTAGCCAATAGACAAAAGCCTGGATGTGGGAAAGGGTCAGGTGTAGACAGATCAAGAACATCAACAACAGTGTAATTTACTATCCCTTTTGTGCATTCTGGTTGCTATTACGATAAAGACAGATAGGCTTTTTTTATCATATCCAAATTCTTATTTACATGAGTGTGCTTGTGCTTTTGCAAAATCTACTTTGGTGATTGGTGTTAGAGCTCAGCAAGGGTAAACTGTTGTATGGAGGAATTTACTCATCATTATCTGCTAGAGTTAATTGATTCTTTTTTGGTGATATGATATATACCTTGTATTTTTAAAGTGAATATTATGAACAGGCCTAGATCCACTTCAAAAATCAGAGAGTAAAATTCTCGGATGCTCGAAATCCAATGTTTATATCCAGTATATAGGGATAAAAGGATACTGGATTTGCACATCGTCAACTCTTGTACATGATGCATGCACTGTCCTCATTTTCTTTTTTCTGTTTTGACCATAACAATTCTGGCACAAAAGACATTTATCTTTCTTTAAAATCATATGCATATTTTGTTATTTACCATTGATAAGCAAAAATATTGTAAAAGATGCTCGGCGATGTAATCTCATATATACAAGTAGACAGCAAGACATTTACTGACCAAATGTGTTAATCCTTGAATGCAGTGCTTGAACTTATTATTGTTGTATAATTATTTAAATATCCTATCTAATTTAAAGTAAAAAAGGTCCTCTACTTTAAAGTAAAAAAGGTCCTCTACTTTCAGCAGTTTTGCTTCTTTCTCCTGCGTCTTTATTTCATTGAAACATACTGAACTTTTAATATAGGCCTATACCAGCTGCTAGCAACTACCACCACAAACTATATTGTTCTTGCACGTCATTGCATTTGGTCATACTATCTTTACAGGACCTACTCTGAGGGAAGGTCATATCAATTAATTATGCATCTTACTCTCTTCGTCCCATAAAGAGTCATGTTTCAAAAATATAATGTGTCCAAAAAGAGTCCAATTTCAAAAGTCAATGCCTCGTTTTATTAGTCAAAGTAAAAAAATTAGGTTTAAATTCATGAATAAGCTGAACTGGTAAATAAGAAATAAAAAATGAACGAAGTCGCCTAAGTGAGAAGACATGGTTTTTAGGTCTTACCTTTATCTAATTTACCAAAAATAAAGAAGTTGTGCCTTTGTCAAACAAGTCTCTTTTTTGGGACGAATAGAGTATTATGTATACATTTAGTATTTGATTAAGTTGATGGAATAATTTGATATCAGTATACATAGCCATCTTTGTTCTCAGTCTTTAATTTAAGGCTCATTGGTGTGTGTAATATTAATTTTCTCATCAATCAAATTTAACTCTCTATCACTACTTATCTAAGCCAAATATCGTATATCCTTCCATTTCGCAATTCTCATCTCAATGGATTTGTGTAAACTCATACCTTGTTCTTATTGCTGGCCTGCCAGTGCTGATGAAAACAATTGAGGGATATTTTAAATTCTGGACAATTTGAGTCCTTGTCCTGTCAGTTGGAATTTGAAGTTCCCTATTTAATGCCATTTAAACTATGTGCTCCAGTTCTGTAATTGTTCAATAATAAACTGCCATTCTTCTGAATGGAGGGTGTTATATCAGTTGGTATTAAATCATAAAGTGTGGCATATGATGCAGTCTGTTCTCATTTGATTATACCAGTTAATTATGATACATCGCTCCCTTTATTTAGATGTGAGAATGACCCTTGAATTTTCTTTTCATATTTAAGTAAGTCAGCTGCTAAGATTGCTTTCTTATAAAGTGTTAGAATTCAAAAAGACTTCCAGCAATATAATTTGCTATAGATCATACTTAAAGAACAGGGTTGTATGTGACCTTCATTTCTTCGACCTTTCTGAATGCACAAGTCTTTTCAATGATAATGAAAATATGATTTATTGCTTCTTATTGCTTATGTTTGAATCCAGGGCTTTGAAGAAGAAGTTCAAAGATAGAATGTCGGAATTCCAGGTAGATTGGTTGCACGTTATATTGGATGTGGTCTAATTTTTCACATCTTTTACTAATTTTCAAATTCTGTTTTACGTATTTTGCAGACTTTAAGAGAGAACATACATCAGGAATATCGTGAAGTTGTTGAGAGGCGCGTTTTCACAGGTTTTGATTTTATTTGGGAACTTACTTTTTTGAAATTTTAGTTATCATTTCATATATTCTGTTAACTAGTGTAATGCTTTCTGTTTCATATGGTTTTCAGTGACGGGCAATCGAGCTGATGAAGAGGTGAAGCCAGTTGTTTCGTTAATTTCCATAAAATCATAATTTCTTCTATCATATTGTTCATGTACTAAACCCATTTCTCCCCAGACAATTGATAAACTAATAGAGACCGGGGATAGCGAGCAGATTTTCCAGAATGCAATCAGAGAACAAGGCCGAGGCCAGGTGTTGTCCAGTTTTCCAATTTTTCCTCTGTTTTTTTCTCCTCCACCCTTTATTTGCCTTTTGTTTTTGGTAGTTATGTCTTTGTTATTATATTTCTTCGTGGATATGTTATTTGTGCGTCTATGCCAAATTTCATCATGTAGAAATAATAAGTGAAAATATTTGGGATGCAATCAGTTGCACATGCACCCTTACTGCTAAATTCTTGCCAACTTCTTTCAGTTATGCATAGCATCCATGCTCATATCATTTTTGTTTGCAGGTAATGGACACTCTAGCGGAAATTCAAGAACGACATGATGCGGTTAGAGATTTAGAGAAGAAGCTTCTAGATTTGCAACAGGTATAATATATTTCTCCGGAATATAGTACAGAATTCTCTGCCTGCGTTTGAAATTTTGACATGTTACAAGTATTGCACTGTATGGTGAGGTTAATTTGTTGTGTTCCCAATCTTGCTTGAATTTGGCATGTAAATTGTCTTGTTGTGTCAAACTTCATGTATTATTAAAATTACGGACACTTGAATAGTAATCTGCATTAGATAGGAACCGCATACATATGTGCTATTTCCATCTGAGGCATGGGAAATGCATCTGCGGTGATAATCCTCAGTTTAGCTGGCAAAATGATGGCACTGAATTTATATATATTTAAAACTTAATTTCGACTAGTTTGTGATTCTAGATAATGAAAGCAATTTCAGTTTCAGAATGGTTCCGACAGTAGATAAAAGAAAAAAACTGCCTCTAAAATACCGCTACTAATTTCAGTCCTGTTTGACATTACGGTACTATGATTATCACAAAGAAGAGAAACAGATAAATCATACATTTGTTTTCATGTCATCCTATTTTAGGAGAATGTTAGGGCTAGGGGATGTCGAACGTGCTGAGTTATGAACTGATTTGTTTGTTAAGAATAAAGAAAATGAAAACATATTGACCACTAAAAGGCTTTCCAAGGAAGACATAGAAGATGTGCTTATTTTTGTAATCTTTCTTCTCATGCAGATATTCCTGGACATGGCGGTGCTGGTTGATGCTCAAGGGGACATGCTCGATAACATAGAGTCACAGGTAAAATTTCAACGAACATTACATTATTCCTCATGAGTAAGAAGACTAAACACAGTCGTAGTTCAACAAACATTTTTTCATGTGTCCATCTCTACCATAATTTTCCCCAGGTTTCAGCTGCCGTAGATCATGTGCAATCAGGGAACACTGCTCTACAAAAAGCAAAAAGCTTGCAAAGGAACTCGAGGAAATGGATGTGCATTGCAATCCTCGTACTTCTAATTATTGTGGTGATCATTGTCGTTGGTGTGCTTAAGCCATGGCAGAACAAGAATGGTGCGTAGCTCGTTTACCGGTTTGTTAAATGTATAAAATTACAGAAAAAGGGTGAATTTCGAAAACTGTGATAAGTATTCTTTCCGCTTATGTATTAAAAACTGGGGCTTGTCCCTTGTCCATTTTTATTTATTTACTTGTCAACTTTGACCAGAAGATGTGTATTTATCGTACTATAAACCGTGCTTGTGCTTGACTGAATACTACTGTAATGGTGTGTGTACAAAATTATTTGATTATTATTGAAATTTTCATTTACCAAACAATGTCTTATGCAGTTTGAAGGAGCCCTAGTTTGTTGTGACATCCAAAACGTTAGGATTGGCTAGATAGCCTAGTTTTACAGAACGCAAATATTAACATTCATATTACAGGGTTTTGAGACATCTTTGTTGGAAGCACTAACATCTACATATGATTGGTAAGCAATCCATCCCGATAACTAATAATTCATTTTTTTAAACCATAATTGAATATTCATTGTATCTAACAAAGCAATGATAAGAAATACAAGCCGGTAGCAATCTGTGCATTATTAATATGTAAGCTGATGAATGGTTCAAAATTTGATTGTACTGTATAGTTAATTCTCTAAAGTATTCAATATTCCAACCATGTATTTTGGATGCGTGACCATAATCTTTGCAGATTGACTATAAAAAGGTAGAGGCAGCCCGCCATCAAGGCAATTGAGAATTTTGCCTAGAACCTCATTATCCAATGGGCCTATCATTTATATTTAATATTGTATTGTTTATATATTGGGAAAAAAAACAAATTGTTAGGAATTTGGACCCTAATAGAATCCAACATTTTACTTGTGTTTTTTATAATTTCAATCTATTGTCTTTTTTATTTTAATTCCGCTGTAGAATTAAACAGTGTTAAAATAAGTTATGCATATATAATTGCAAACATCATTTGAAGTAATATATTCCAATCGGAAAGAATCACAATGCATGGATTGTGTAAGGGGATTATTGGGCAGGGATGGACACATCTGGATGTGGGATGGTCCATCCGTAAACAATTTCACTTCAGGCGGATGTGGTCCATCCACCCACATCCCCCCCTATAAAGTTATCACATTTCCCAATCAATCAATCATTGCCTTCATCACCTATCACAATATTTTAATACTATCAAGCACCCTAAAACCTACTGATGTGACATCTACAGTACACATCCTATCCTACACATCCCTTTAAACAAAAATACCTTTTCACTATTTAAGTGGATGTACCATCCCAGGACGTGCCACAGCCGACGGGGCACATCCCACTACATCCCTGTCCAATAATCCCCTAAAGGTTTTCACTAATCATATATACAAGTTATTTCTAAATCTTTTGTAGATAATAATTTTCTAAATTAAAATTAACTATATCTTATTTACATTAAATTATGTTACATGAAAGATTAAATAGGGTAACGATTTTGTAGGATGAAAATGATATTTTCACAAAATTGAAATATGAAAAACTAATTACTCCCTCTGTCCAGAAAAAATAGTTTCCTTTCAAAATTCACAGAGATTAAGAAATTATTTTATGTATACATGTAAATTACTGCCAAACATTTATTTAATATAATTAATAAAAGGATGTTATGTATGGATAGTAAGTTAGCGAGTCATTTAATACGGGTAGATCAAGAAAAGAATCATTGGATATTTTATATATTCTAAAAAAAAGACTCTTTGAGACATCTCAAAAAAGAAAAAGAACTATCTTATTGGGCAAATTTAATTAACTACCGTACTATTCACAAAATTATTAAAATAATAAGTGTCTTTTTGTGTATTTATAAGAATAAGTGAAGTCGCCTGCCAGGGGCGACTTCAATTAATTTTTTTATTTATATGATATTGCTGCTATAGGCGATTTCATTCTAGTTTTTTTCTTTTTTTAGTTGTAAGTTTGATGATGATGATGATGATGATGATGATGATGATGATGATGATGATGATGATGATGATGATAATAATAATAATAATAATAATAATAATAATAAACACCGTAACAATTAGGGGTGTGTATGGTACAATGTGAATCGGATATTTGAAAATATCTAAATCCATACCAAATTTCGGCTATTTAAAAAGTAAATATCTGTCACCGATCCAAAAAATCGGGACGGTACGGTGCGATTATTTATTTTTTTGGGGATAGTTCGGTTCAGAAATTTCGGATCAGTTAACCATTCCCAAAAAAAAAAAAAATAATCGCACCGTACCGTCCCATTTTTTGGATCGATGATAGCTCACTTTTTAAATAGCCGAAATTTGGTATGAATTTAGATATTTTCAAATATCCGATTCACATCGAACCGTGCACACCCCTAATTATTATTATTATTATTATTATTATTATTATTATTATTATTATTATTATTATTATTATTATTATTATTATTATTATTGTCGTCGTCGTCGTCGTCATCATCATTAAACTTATAACTGAAAAAAAAAAAAATAGAATGAAATCGCCTATGCTATAGGCGTTATCATAAATAAAATAAAATAAAAAATTAATTGAAGTCGCCTCTGGCAGGGGCAACTTTGAACAATGTTCTACAATTTTTTGTGAAGTCGTCTGTGCCTTCTTATAAATACACAAAAAAGACACTTATTATTTTAATAATTTTGTGAATAGTACGGTAGTTAATTAAATTTTCCATCTTATTGAGATTGAGGAAGTAATAAACAAAAGATATGTACTTGTTATATTGTAATTAAGGGTCTCTTAATATAAGTTTGTCTTGGGGCCCCAAATATTTAGGGCCGACCCTGTAAAAAGGACATATAAAAGTTTAGTGAGAGTTCATATAGCACTAATGTGGATAAAGTACGCTCAAATCCACACTGCACTTCTTTCGCATAGTTATCTTTACGACAAAAGCAACCAAGATTGGTGAAGTCTGTTCCTAGTAGTAAATTTATGATAACCCAATGTTATCTCACAAAGGCAAGGAAGCACCTCCCGCTTCGCCATCCCCTAACTAACTTCAGGCTAGTCGTCGAATAGACTAATAAGTTTCGGTTCGTGCTCTCGTGATCACCAGAATTAACTTTGGGCTATCTCTCGAGAAATAGATCGTGACTTGTTCATGACAATCTCCGAATTGGAAAGCAAGACGCTCAAGTCAAGAGTACCTACACTGCGCACTACACACTGCAGACTAGAAGAATTTTCTAGAGGCACTTTTAAAAATTCTTCCAATCCGGCTTGGACTTCCACCGATTGGATTGGCTTCTCATGAAGATGGGAATCTTCTAAGAAACGAAATTATTCGCTTACTCTCTAGATTTTAAGATTTAGGAGGTAACAAGGTAATTTACCTTCTATGTCATTCACTAGACAAATCGAACCAAATAATTTGTGATCTAACCTAGGTAAATGTTAATCCACTGAAACATACCAAATCAAATCCACTCTTAATTAACCCAAAATGCATTATATTATTGTGTTCTAATAACTCATTTATTGGGTTGGCCAACCAAACGGGCACCCAAGGGTCTCAGTTCACCGGGATCTAGTTTCGAAAACAAAAAGAAAAAAATGAAAATGAAAGTATATCGAGGGTACATTTCCTTCCAGTCTTCCGGTTAAAGACAAAGACGCCGTCAGAAAACCTGAATAAACCTCCATTTCCACCACCCCGTCCTCAGTCTTTCATCCCATCTGTGTGAATAATGATGTCAGCAGAAGAAAACCTCGGAAATAATGACGAAATTCCCGCAACCGATACCTTAGTTGGGGATGAGGACGACCTTCCTACCCTGAGCTCTCACGCTCTGGAGGCGCTCAAAGAGTTTCTTGCCGAACAGAACCAAGACCTTCCCGCCGCCGAAGATGCCGAGGAAGTGGCCCTCGTGGCGGAGGACTGGCGGCTCAGCCAGTTCTGGTACGACCGCCAAACAGCCGAAACCATCGCAGCCGAGGTTGCCACTCTATGCCTAACACTGCCTTCTCCTCGTGTCTCCTGCATTGCTTGCCCCACTCTTTATGCCTATCTCAAGGTACTTAAAAAATTATTGCTCTGTGTCACTGTCTGTGGATCTGAATGTTCAAATTTTTTTTTTTTGGTACGGTGTTTAGTTAACACCTTTAGTTGAAATTTTTGAAGTTTCCTAGGATTAAGCAAGGTACTTTTCTGAAAGCACCGTGTACATTTGGAATTCATACTGGTAAAATCATGCTGTATGCTTTCAGAATTCGGGGTTGATTTTCTAATTTGGTCAATTTGCTGGTAAAATGTTCTTGTTATCTTCCCATACTTTGATTCAGGTGTAGCTTAATTAGGAAATATAGGACTAAGTGATTTAGAGAGAGCACGTAAATGCAGCTTTTACATGAATTGAGAATCAGTTTCTGTTTCTCCTGTACGTGCCTTTCCATTTACCTGGATTTAACCTACTTTGTTTTGGAAAATATTCAGAAAGTTGTTCCAACAGTGCCTGCACAGCTTCTTGAGTATGACAAAAGATTCGAGCAATATGGGGCAGAGTTCACTTTCTATGATTACAACCAGTCCGAGGATATTCCGTCATCATTGAAGCACTCATTTCCAATTGTTGTAGCAGATCCTCCTTACCTGGTAACACTATAATTTATCTACTCAAATTGATTCTGGTTCCATAATTTCTGTTCTCTCAAATGACACATTTATACACTGAGGCCTAATTATTAGGAGAGTGATTATGGTTAATGTGGATATTTGCATCAGTTGTTCTGTAATTTGTTTGTGTTGCAACACAAATAAGTCCTGTTCGGTGATTCATGAAAAGTTTGTGCAAAGGTTATTAGGAGAGGATAAGTGTGATTATGGTTAATGTGGATATTTGCATCAGTTGTTCTGTAATTTGTTTGTGTTGCAACACAAATAAGTCCTGTTCGGTGATTCATGAAAAGTTTGTGCAAAGGTTATTAGGAGGGGATAAGTGTGCTTATGGTTAATGTGGATATTTGCATCAGTTGTTCTGTAATTTGTTTGTGTTGCAACACAAATAAGTCCTGTTCAGTGATTCATGAAAAGTTTGTGCAAAGGAGATTTAGTTGTTGAAATGCCCAATTGGATTAGTTTATGATTCAACTTCTCTTGATTCAATATGTTGTTAGTTGAGCTGCAACTGGTTCGCGAAAGTGAATCAATTATTGCAAGCTTTCACTCAATTTTCATGTTTTACTGAGAGTAGCATACTTGAGAATGTTGAGATGAAATATTATACTCAACTACTCAAGTATAAACGAGAAAATTTGTCTAGACCGGACATGATAGCTAGATATGATCCATATAGCCAACCCCACATAGTGGGGCCACATGCTATGCGCTATTTTTGGGACGTGTTTTAGCAAGTAATGTTTTGTGGGGTCCTGAACAATGGTTTTTCTGGATTTGATAATGTATATATATCTATTGCCACAGAATTTGAGTTTATATCATTTCTTAGTTGTAACTGATGATAAACTAAATTGAGTTTTCAGTTTGGCTGTAATGAATGCTTAATCATAGAAAATGGATGGAGCTGTTAACTGATGAAATTTTTTTGGCCAGAGCAAGGAGTGCTTAGGGAAAGTTGCGGAAACAATTAGGTTCTTATCTAGACCAGGAGAATCTTATGTTCTATTACTCACAGGTGAATCTTGAACTCTCAGCTCCTTCGGTTATAGCTTTTGGTTGATGAAATATTTCTTCGTAAATCATACATAATGAGTTAGCTTGATCACTTGTGTTCTTTTCCTTCTTTTGCGTTTCCCTCTCAGAAAATGCTGAAGGAAGAGTATAATGATTTTTATGCGTAAATATGTTAATGAACATCCATTTGTTAATCGTAAAAAATCATCGGAAAATTTATTTATATGATATCACTGCATTCAAAAACCAAGGATGAAGGAATTTAGGTAGGGTCTCACTTCAACTGTATTACAGGTGCGGTGCAAGCAGAGTTGGCTGCAGAGGTATTAGGGTTACGGTCATGTGGGTTTCGACCTCAGCACACAAGCAAACTCGGCAATGAGTTTGGGCTTTTCACTAGCTATGACCCTGGTACAAGGCTGGGAGGGTGGGAGAAAGAATTGTAGGGCCTCTATGCTTCTCTTAAAACTGGGATTATGTGATGTTGCTGAACACTTAGGTTGGAATAGAATCGATGGATTTGAGGAAGGATTTGAGATCCATATTACCAAATCTGTTAGTGTTGTTTGGATTGATATGGATCTAAAATCAAACTTTTATTTTGACTGATTTTGGATAGACCTGAGTGAATTTCAGATTTGGATTTGAAATCTATTGATTTCAAATATTTACGTTACCACTCCGTCCATCCAATCACAGCCTAGAGTTGGATTGAACCGTTTCGAGTCAAGCTGCGTTTATCAAAATCTGGTTGTGTGTTAAAGGGTGTTAGAGTTAATTTTTGAGATTGTTGTTTTTTAGTATATTGAGAACAAGTATACTGTGCCATATATGTTGATTTTTATATATTAAAGTTTGCTCTTTTTTTCCCTCCTTTTTAATAATTTTGTGCTCTTACTCCAGTGTAGCTTTTGCCCCTGCACAGTTAATGAAGGAGCAAAAATTAATTTAGATTAAATTGCAGCTTATACAAAATCTGAAGAAATAGAAGTATAGGCAGCAAAATATGCATTTCCCAATGTAAACACAACTGAGAATAGGAATATCTTTATATAAGCGACAATAATCCTGGGTCAAATGATCATTCCTTACGATATAAATTTATTTTGTTAATTGCTAGAAAGTATTTTTTAAAATCGCAAGCAAAAAGAATACACAGCGAGCAAAAGCCGTTTATTGTTACTATGATTTTACGTTCTAAATCTATGCTAGTATTACTGATTTACTTCCGTAAGTTGTACGGTACGGAAGCTTGCTAATAAGGTGATCTTTTAATTAAACTAAATATTATACTTTCTTTGTTCTATATTAGGATATTCTTTTTTTTTTTCAATTAATTGACGTTACCAATTCTACTAATTTTTTTCATGGGTTCAATTCTAAAATATCTCTACTTTTATCAGAGATATCTTGATTTGAGCAAATCTTTAGTTGAGGGTATATCTGTCAAAATATTTCATTCTCTAATTCTTCCCTTTCATCCTAAAACGCTATTAATATGGAACGTAGGGAGTATAATTTTTTTTTTTTTAAATGTGAACATTGTATATTTGATAAAATAGATATTTCAAAATTTTAAATTATATAAAGCAGAATTTTTAAATAGCGCAACTATCCATTTCTCTCATGTAATTTTTGGATTCAATATATACTTAATATTTACGAACAAATTATTATTGTGTAATTAACTTATATACTAAATGTGAAAAATATATACACCTACTTTAAACTTATTTTGTAAACTCAAACATACATTTAGTCAGCTTGTATCCTTCTTAATCTATGTGTATAACTATAAATAGTTTAATTAATTACATTTGTTAAAACAAACACAAATAAACCCCAAAACTTATTAAGAAATTAGGATAAGATAAGATAATAATAAAATAAATTGAAGAATTTATAAGAAATTATATTTTTTATTAAAACAATCTCATATTTTTATAGTTAAAAATAGTCAATTGATTTATTTTTATATAATTGAATTCACAATATAAATAGTCTAATTCACAATTAAAAATTAAATAAAATCTAATTCAACTTTAGAAATGTGACGAGATGAATAATTTGAAAAATTATAAATAAAAAAAAATGGATCAACAACAAAAAGCTTGTTAGTAATATAAAATTTTGAAAAGAGTTGTTGAAAAAAAACAAACTAATCGAATGCTGACACTACAACAACTTATCTTTAGAGACACATATATGAATATATTCTTGAAAATGTACAATTTGCAAGTGACGGGAAAATAATTTTTTTACATATTTGATTCCATTTTATTTTATTATATAAACACACATTTATTATTCATGTGTATACTATGATAGATCTTACTATATAGTAAAATGAAACTCTCTATAAGAATAAATTTCCTTCAATTTTCAGCTTCCAAAACTGGAAACTTTGCCAAGATGTGCATAAAGTTAAAAAGAAATAAAATAATTTTGGCATGTATTAACCTAATAATTTTGTCATCTCACCTTTGTATCCGATGAAAAATACATTAAATATTAATCATCTTATCACGATCTTTAGTTACAATTTCGAATCTTCGATCTACTACACGAATTTTCGTTATTTGATATTCTTATTGCATATATATGTAAAAAAATATTGATTTCCAAACACGAATTACATTTTGCGGAATATCGTAATTTTTCTATATTTAGAAAAAGTAAGATTAAATAGTTTTGCTTTTACTTTTTCATATCTTCATAATTTTGGATTGTGAAAATTATATTTTTACGGGAAGATTAGTAAAATAAAATGATATAAATGTGCTGGTCAACATTAATAATGAATGAGGAAGGGTTCGGTTTATTAGCCAGATCTGAGACAGGGTACGAGATGAGATGGGACTTCAAGGACGCATGGCGAGGCAGGGCAGTCAGATACCCGACTTGACTCACCCCATTGACATACCTATTTGTTAGAATTTGTGCCTTGAATCTGGTTGGGTTGAATCGACGTTTGTATCGAGGTGGAGACTTGAATTTGAGTATTGTCGAAATTGGGTGAGTCAGAGGACACGGCCGCGATTGGTGGTTGCGGCCGTGATCGCGGTTGCGACCAAGTGAGACGAGAATTTGAGTTTGGACACTGGAGAGTAGGGTCGGCCGCGCAGGAGGGGCGCGAAGCCCTATCGCAGCTGCGGTTAGTAGTTCGAAACATTGGGCTGGTTGTTCTGGTCGCGGACGCGACACATAGTCGCGGTCGTGACACAATGGCGGCCCTGATGCTAGGCATACGTGTTTTAGGCCCAATTTGATTCCTTTGCTGTATAGGATTAGGTTTTGGAGGCTTATAAATAAGTCATATTAGAGTCCTTTGAGATAGAGAGTTTTTGAATTGTTTGGTATTGATTTTGGCTTGATTATTCGAGCGTTAATAGTTAGTTTGGGTCGAGTATCAATTGATTGATACTTGATTATTGATCTTTGTTTGAACTCTCTTTTGAATATTGTATTTGGGATCCTCCCGTTTGGTCGTAGACGTAGCTAACAAGTTGTTAGCGAACCACGTTAATTTTTGGTGTGTTCTTATTTATTTCTTCACGGTTATTATTTGTTCGTTTGTTCGATTTGATTGGTTATTTCCCAACACTATTCTCTATCACTGTCATATCTAAAGCTAGGAAAACTTAATGGGGAATGAAAACCTAACTTTACTAAGTAATCAATAATCAAATTTTTCCTTCAATAAAATACACAAGTGAATGTGAGCATACAAAAAACGTAATCTTCAAAACATAGGAGTATAAACCTAATCTTCAATGGGAGTTAGATGCAGCGGCGGTGGTCACACTCCTCACTTTGAGCAATTTGGGTTTTGACAAGTCTCTCAATTACTTACACGGAGGGCTTGTTCATAAATTAATAAGATTGTTCGGATTACCCATATTCACCGAGAGGGTAATCGACCCGTTGAGCTTGGACACTATACCCAGCCTCTCCCTACCTATACGTGACAACTTCGTCTTATCTCCTCTCACTGACATGAATGGATTAGTTGGGCTACCCCAACTTTCGATTCCACCAGTCTTTATCTTTCTGTATTTATGATTTTAAAATATATTTCTCCTTTGTTGTGGCTCCATCTAATGTTTGAGCCTTGCACTACTTCTCTGATTCTTCCTTTCTTCCTGACAACCATGATCTGTTAGTTGGTCGGATAGGGAGAAAACCACACATTTTTCTCCAATTTAGGATTTTGGGCACTTTGACCACAACTCTTTGTTTGTTTGCTTGGACTTCGTAGTTTTTAATCTAATTATATACAATTGGGGATCGTATCTTAATCCTACACCAGGTGTTTTTCTAAGGGAAAAGATAACTAATCTTCAATCAATTACTATTATTGGACTCATCAGCATCATATATAAATGTAGATCTACGATTTAAGATAATTCCAATTTAAATAAATTATATATATATATATATGCATATTCACTACTCCCTCAGTTTACAAATAAGTTTCATTTTAGAGTTTCATGTTAAATTTAAAAGAATTCGAAATAGACAACAACACCCCCTCCATTTTTCTCTCAATTTTTTTTATTACCATAAATTTCTCCATACCTTCTTTATTTAAAGATTTGTAAGGAAATTTCCTTAAATTTAGCTAAGTACAATATTGAAAGAAACATAAAAAAGAGTTAGAATGATATTTTTTATGAAGAAATGATTTTCTCCAGAATGATAGTTATTTGTGAATTGAGGGAAGTACAATTTTAGTTTAGTGGCCTTGTTTAAATTTTATTAAAGTAGTATTGTTCCTTTTCCAGTGGAGATTGGGAAATTCCACAGTGGTAAATTAATGTCATCAGACTACCAATATTTAATTTTCTTTTTTTCTTTTCTCTTTTTCTTTTATGGAAGGAGCACTTGTTTTTTACTAACTCTTGTTACTTTGTTTTTTGACTTTTTTCCCAGAAACTCAAGTGGAAACTGGAACATACCGGAAGGCAGATGCCCGACCCGATTCCACATAACAGAAAACGTATAGTTTGAGTTTCCAAATCAAAACAAAATCTGAGAAAAGTTGGTGCTGCAAATCTTCGAAGATTTCGGAGCAAGATGAGATCAAACATTGTCTCCGAGGTACTGTGCTCTTCTCTCTTAGCTCCGCTCCCCTATGGAATGTATATTAACACTCCTCTTATGTTACAACTTAACACTCCCTAGGGTTTAAGTGATTTACGAACTAGATTTTAGTCTATCAGTCTCATGTTCTTGAATTGGACACGTCGTGATGAGTACAGGTGATCAGGATGCATATGTTGATTTGCTGCATTTCGTGCAATTTTTTTAGTAAACCGACATCTTTTTGGTTCAATTTAGGTATTAAGGTTTAGTTATATGGATCACATTTAACCCAACATGACTAATAATGTGCTTACCATGTTTGTGGATTTGATTGATATTCTGTTTGTCGTGTTTTTATGTAGTAAATGTTAAATTTGGTGGTCATGTTTTGAATTTTCAATTGTTTGTGTAGGCGGGACTGCCTACTAGATTAAATCAATGGTGGGAAGGTATTCCTTTCATCACATCGGCTATAGTAGTTGTTTGTGGAATCATTTACTTGGTCTGCCTGTTCGTTGGGTACGACTCTTTCGTTGAAGTATGCTTCTTGCCTTCCGCTGTTGTTTCCCGCTTTCAAGGTGAGTTATTCTTCTCACGTGGAAGATGCCGCATCCTATTGTAGAATACACTTTTTCGTTTATTCTTGACATCATCAGTGAATGCTTTCAATCTGGAGTTATTCTTTTCTAGTAGGTAGTGCTTTCATTTTTTTCATTTTTATATTATCAATAACTGACAATGTGCCAGTATAATCAGATAGTCCACAGTGCAACAAATGAAGCAGGTTTCAATGGTTGCAAATGCTTCATTTCTTTGCATCCTTTTTGTGTCTGTCTTGTTTGTTAGTTTGAGTTTCACCAAAGTTGTGCAAGTTTGTAATCCACCGATGTGTTCTTACCAATTTGTGGGCCAATTCTTTTCTTATTTGGTCCCCCTTCCCCCCAAGAAAGAAGGTAGTGCAACATTCAGGACATATTCCAACTATGTTTTAGATGTGGTGGTTTGGTTTTATCAGGATTGGCATGAACTTTTACGGGGCTCATTTTCTTATTAGTTTGAAGATATTTCAAAGGTCCCATCTTTCTAGGAAAAACTGCAAAATTACTTGTGATTGCCATTGATAGTTACTTCCTCGTGGTCCCAAGCAACTGTATTATGTGTGAGACCTTTTAATTTTGACAAGATAAATCTGTTAGATGGGGATGGCATTCTAATGGACAAGAAATCAAGATTACACAATTTGGTAAGATGTAGAGAAATGTACAATTGATATCCTTAAAATGTAATAATCCTGTAGTTTTTTTTGAAGGGTAACAATCCTATAGTTTGGGAAAAGGTGATGGTTGAAACCTATTTAATTTTATATTGGATGGTAGAGCCTTGACTTCTTACCAGTGTGTACCTATATTTGAATTTTTCGGTTGGTTAAACGAAGAAAGAGGATTCAATTGCTTAAAAAACGGTGTCATGTGATTTGTATTACGACTTTTTACATCAGTTCCTTAAAAAATGTGAAGCATATGTGTGTAGTATGCTGGTAAAATGAGATGAGCCGAGACAGATGTTTAACCTTCAACTGTTTTTTATTGATAAGTTTGAGCAGTAAAAATGTGTGTGTGTGTGTGTGGGGGGGGGGGGGGGGTTAAGATTTATGAGCTACTGTTATCTGGTTGATTATTTACATCTTCACTTGGATGCTGATCTTAGTGTATGGGAATTAGTTTCTTGAGGCCTGTTCTATAATTTTAATCCAACTCGTCATTCAATTGAATAGCTGTAATTTTTAAGTGTTCTCCCATTATGTATTATTCTAGTGAGTTGAATATTTGATTAGTCTTTAATGTTATCTTTACAATCCCGTTATCAAAATGCAATACATATGCTGGCCTATGTCTTTTGTGCAGGTTCTGTTTTATTTCCGCAGTTTTACATGTTTTATTATTATTGGTCGTACAAATAGAACCTATGTTGTGGACCTTGTGGTACGGAGAGCGTTGAACTTTGATCGAAAATAGTACGAGAGTATTACATTCTTGCTAGAATTTCAATCTCCTAGCTGATCAAGGATCCATCTGATTGCACCGGTCCTTGGCAGTCGTCATCGATATGATGAAGAGGGCAGGTCGGACCAAATTGATAGAGTGAAGACAGGGAATAAGATCAGAATACAATAAACTGATAAATCCTAACGAGGCCCCAGAGTCGTAACTCTGCCACAACCAAAGTTGCAATAACAATGAATTCCATAATCAAAACAAGGTCCACGTAAGAGATTATATACCCTCAAGGCCCATGCATAAAGCCCATGCTAACTACTAACTAATAGAAATTTAAGACATAATAATAAAGATAAAATTAACTTAATCAAACAATTAATCCAACACTTCCAGCAGGCCCATCGTCGTCTTGGCCCGACGACTATAAGCATGCACGATCGCCGGTCTATTGTCGCTAACATTTTGACTTCCTCATCCTTGAGGCTCGAATTGTACTTGAGACTCATTATTTTGCTTTACAATTTCATGCTAATTGTATTGGCATTAATGTACACTTTTGTCCTCCTTTTCCCCTTCTTCTGCAGTTTACAGGATCTTTACATCTATTATCTTCCATGGGTCCTTACTGCATGTTCTCTTCAACATGATGGCATTGGTTCCAATGGGCTCCGAGCTAGAAAGAATTATGGGATCCATCCGCTTGTTGTACATAGTAATTCTACTCGCCACAAGCAATGCCATACTTCATCTAGTTATTGCGTTACTGGCAGCTCATAATCCGTTCAGTTCTTATGAAGATCCCATGCATGAGTGTTCAATAGGTTTCTCTGGGATCCTGTTCTCCATGATAGTAATTGAAACAAGTCTTAGTGGAGCTCAATCTCGAAGGTTTATCTTGTTGATCGCTTGCTTAATAGTATTATCTTATGTGATAAATTATATATTTGTTCTATTTTCGGTTTTTTTTTTTTTTTTTTTATCTGTGTCCACCTTTTCTTTGGCTCGACTTAGTTAGGCCGGATGACAAATTGTAGCCTTACTATATACAGATAGATCAAGCTTTTTATGGGTAAAACCTGCCATATCTGATAACGGAGATGATCTCTATCATCTTATATTCCACCTCTCAAAAAGAATGAATCTAACTTGAGTTAACATGAAATGTTCTATGGGATTCCGACAGTGAAGAATCTGTATATTGTTACACTAACATTAGAAAGTAGAGGTCAAAAGGTAGGAGATCGGAGCAATAAGTTCGGGAACTGGAAACAATAAGTTTGGGAGTTCAGAGTATTGGTATCTTGTGGTGACATTATTTCCATTTATAGCACGTTAATTGGAATGTGGGCACTTAACCAATTTTCCCTTGTTTTGCAGTTTCTTTGGGCTTTTTAACGTGCCTGCAAAATGGTCAGTAAAGTTAAACTGAATTCTTGTACAATTTCTGGTGAAGTTTGTTCTTTAACATTTGTCTTTTGATTTTCCTCATATATTTCAGGTATGTGTGGATATTGTTAGCGGTGTTTCAACTTCTTATGACAAATGTCTCATTACTTGGACACCTATGTGGTATTTTATCCGGATATGCATGTAAGTTATGTAACTTTTTTTAAATGTAATGACAGATAACTGGCATTCCACTTCAAATTAGCGTTAAATGTTCTTCATTTTCTCTTGACACCAGATACTTTTGGGCTGTTTAACATCTTGATTCCCGGGACATCATTCTATTCATCCATTGAGTCCTCCTCCTGGCTTGTAAGTGTATTTACCTGATTAGCTATAGAGAACTTAGTTCTGTTTAAAATCCCTGTATTTTCCACGACGAGATAATAGTAGCAAGGAACACATTTATTGATACTTTTTTCTCGTCTGATTCTGAAAAGGAACTTTGGATTGTCTTCACCAAATTATTTATTGCTTAGTAAATTATAATTATAATAATTATGTTTATTTATTTATTTATGGGATCATCATTTGTTTGTTTCACTAAAAAAACACTTGATGGGCTGTAAACATAGATTCTACAGCTTATTAGAACAAAGAAAAATCAAGACTCCTTGAAAATTCTTTTTTAAATCTTATGTCACTTGGGACAGGGCTTGCAACATCTTAGTTTTCTGATCCACTAACAAAAATATATCAAGAACTCGGCATTTTATCCATCCATCAGCAAGTCCCTAGATTGCCTTAGTTTCCTTCTACTTTAGTTTAGTTGTGGGGTGACCAACAAAGGGAGTTTATGGGCTGCTAACTGGTCAGAATGTTATTGGTGGGGGTATTCTTTAGAATAATTTGTGACTTGTACAAGTTTTGTGACAACACTGCAGTATAGTACCGTATTCTGCAAGTCATGGATTGGCTGCAGAATAGAGTTAGTTGTATATCTTAAGCAGTCTAATGATGTGAAGAGCGAAGACTGCCAAACATTTCTGAATGGCACTATATTTACTATGCATTTAAGGCTTTAAGAGATTATTTTCAAAGGAACAGCAAAAGAAGATTATGATAACTGAAAATAGGTTATATAGTATATACTAAAGCCATTTTCTTGGTATGTAAGAGACGAGAACATAATTTTTGGTCAAATATCATTTTAACTTGTTGATGGAGCTGGAAACCTGTTAATAGATTCCTGATGGCTTCGCTGCCACTGCATCTTGCATTTACGTGGCACCTCCTTGTACAGGTGCCTTTTTTTAAATTATCATGCAAAGAATCATGTTCAATGAGGAAATGCTTTAGAAACTTAAGGATCTAAGTCTAATGAGTTCTGGTACTCTTTTCTGCTGCGATTTGTTCTCTCAGAAGACCAAAATTTTAAAATTTTCATCCGTGGAGTACTCTGAAATCAATTCAGGGAAGATGGGTTTGATTCGTTGCATAATCTTTGCGGTTGTAATTGTTAGTGTCATGTGCACCACCATTTGTTTCTGTAATATATTTCTTCGTAATCTTACATGCATCTCACTTTGAAACTCATCATCTTTTGTACAGTCTACTTTTGTGAGAAGACCTAAATTTATGATGTGCACCGGCAGCAATACTACTGGCCATATCCCCACATATAATAGTCAAAGCGCCACTTCAAGGTAGATCCTCACGTCTTAACTTAATTAGTCTCGATTGCTATTCAAAACACTGTCGAAAGGAGATTGAATACATAAGCTTATCCTTTGGGATCTTGATTTTATGTCTGATATACTTGTTGTTTCCCCCAACAGTGGATTGCTTTCTGGAAATATGTGGAGGAATCTATCTTCTTGGATGCCACAAAGAGAGAGTTCTGTACAGGTGCACCTTTGCAAATCTGCAGTATTCAGCTTTTTATCTCTTATAGGGGTAACTGAGTTGGGGTTAGCATGGGTATGAATGATCTCCTGACGCTCTATGGTCTGGAGTTAAAACCAAATTGGTTACATGGAATTTAGTGTGAAAGGAGGAAGAGAAGCACAATAATGAAATGAAAAGGAAGTCCTAAAGAAACTTTACATGTTGAGCTAAATTTCATTATGCAAAGTAAAATTTGTGTCTTGGCAACTCCCTGTAGTGTCGTTGAAGAAAGATCTGCCTTCCGAATGCATGGTTGCATTATATGTTTGAATCTTATCTGCAGTGAATATATTGATACAACACTGCCTTTTAACCAAATGCAAGTACAAGGATTGTACCTCTTGTTCGCGGGAACATTGTTGCACTAACATCAAGATATTTTAATTCCAAGCCCTTCTATTTGGCAGAAAGTTTGGGGGAATTACATGATTTCTTCAGCAGTTCATACTTTAATGGATGGTTACAAAACAGATAGCATTCGATCAAATTCAAATAGAATGGTTTTAGCAAGTAATATTACTGAGCATATTATTCTCACTGAATGCAGACAACACCAGACAGTGATAATAGGTTTCCTGGGAGAGGGAGATCACTTGGTTCTGGCACAACTCAGGCAGCTCCAGTTGCAAATTCTGATTCTAGTTTACATGCTAGACTTCTAGATGATGTTGACAATGTAGATGAGCAATCAAACCCAGCAAGAATTGTGGGGCAGCGGACATCGGATGGGAGGTACATTCATGGAACCACTAACTACTAATCCTACTATATCTTAGTTTGCTCGTATGTTTTGTTTTAGCTGTTTGTCAGAATAATGATCATTGCAATAAGTACCGCTGAAGTTTAGCTTCGTTACCACAAAAACCAGCTCTCTTTCAAAACTCACAAGTACAACCCTTAATGTTTGTTTATTCTACAAATTCCACCTGTAGAGGGAATTATTTTGCAAGAGAAATGCAAACAGTGGGTGCTCTTGATAATATCTCAAGGGTATTTGTAATTTCAGAACATAAAAGTTTTGTTATAAATAGGCAAAGGTAGGTCTCGTAATTTTCCTGGGAGTAAATGCCGGTTAACCAATTTGTGAAAGCAAGACTGACGCTTAAGTTCCTTCCCTCTTTCTGTTTTGCCTTAAATAGTGGAAATGGTTCATATCTCATGTGTGGTCTTCAAACATTTTAATTCTTAGTTCTTATCATAATCCTACTACTATCATGGAAAAGATCATACTCTACATTCAGCTTCATATGACTGCAGTCTGATTTTGATTGCCTTCCATTACCTATTTTAACACTGTTTTCAGGCCAGCAGCAGCAAATAATGCAGTGATGCCTGCTAGACCGCAAAATAATCAGGTTCTGATATGATAAGAATTGCATCTTTGGCCTTTAGTATAGTACACTGTGTGATTGTCTTTGCTTAAGGTTTTCTGCAACTTGTTATTGACGTAGGTCTCCATTGCATCTGAAGAGGAAATTCAGAAACTTGTTGCGATGGGTTTTGACAGGGTAAATAATATAACTCAAGCAGAACCACTGGCTTGGCATCTGTACTCAGGCATTACTCTAACCCCTCTCTCTCTCTCCCAGACGCAGGTAGAAGTCGCAATAGCAGCTGCTGATAGAGATTTGAACGTTGCAGTCGAAATACTTATGAGCCAACAGGTATTTATCTTGAATTCGCTACATTCTGTGTAAATTTCACTATAGATCATTTACCTTTGCATTTTGCAACACATAAATATTCACCATTTGATTTTATCATTTTAGTTGCCAACCTTGCAGTATGGAACATTTAATTATCCAACCCCCGGTTCTTATCATTTTAGTTACCAACCTTCTCATTTTTTGCAAGTTACCGAAACAAGTAGGTGACGCCAGTTTTTTCTATTCTAAAGCTTAGTAACTAAATTATGAAAACCAACGGTCAAATGTCATTTAGTTAGAAAAATAATTGTAACAACAAAAAATGAAATGTATGCCAAGGTTAGTGACCAATTGCATAATTTGCCACCATATGTCGATTCTAATTGTGTTCGGGCACTTCCATATGCAGGGATAGACAACGAGAAACTTAACCGAAGTACATGCGATCCATTCGTGGGAGTAGTCCTTTAACCTACAGTCATATTCCTTGGAGGAAGTCGCCATGGACTTTGTATATATTTAAGACAACTAACGATACATGTATTTTCACTTTTTTGCCACCCTTTACGTTGGAAAAGGTTAATGTTGATGTTGATCTCTTCTAAAATACATTCGTGTTATAGTAGATACTCTTTGCTGAATGGGTCAAATTGCACCTTTAAGAAAAGGATAGTTTAAAATTTTTTTACTAATGACAAACAAACTATTATAACGACTGACCACAAATACAGATGAAAATGTGCAATACTTCAGGCAATGTAGATGCCAATTTAACATTTTTTTAATCTTTTAACCCGTGAATGTGAGAAGTGAATCATAAACCTTGACAACTCCTTTACACAGCATAAGATATCACAGGCATGTGTTCCAAAATGTCTGTATTCTACTGCTAGAAGGAACCAGAGGTTGAGGACTGTTTTAAATTAGACAAGGAAGTAGGGTCCATGAAACCCGGCGAATTTTGCGGGACTCCTGGTTCTGACTGAGGATTTCGGATGCCGGCCTGCTGATTCACATTTGGTTGAAGAAGTTTAGGTCTTTTCTCATGATGCCAATCTGGAACATAAGCTGTTTGAGGAAGCATGATTCCAGCTCCTTGACTGAAGGGTAGTTGCGTAATTTGAGCACCCACCTGAGGCCTCTGGTACTGATAGGGAAATCGGGTTAGAGGACCAACTCTGTGGACAACTGGAGCAGCTACCTGATTGTAGTCGACGACATGTTGAAGGGGCAATGCTCCTCCCCGATTGCTAAGATTGGGCCTAGCAACAGCAACAGCTTCAGGTGACAGCCAGACATGCGATCCGGGCCTCCCGTAGTACGGGCCCACAACAGGGGGCTGCCGCACAACATTTGGCTGATTGCCAGTTGGTGGTCTTGCATAATACGAGCCCACAGCAGGCGGCCTCGGCTGAAGTGCATTGCCAGTTGGTGTTGGCGTGCGGTGGTTTCTTCTCCACCAAGGGTTTTTTCTCGGAGAATTATGCGCCTTCTTTTTTCCAACTCTAGTTGCTGCTCCCTCCGTCTTTGCTGCCTTTTCCGCCTTTGTCTGAAGAGATTAGAGAGACCATTCTGCATTAGTTGAGCGAGAGAGAGAGAGTTGAGTGGCATCTTAATGCATAAAGAACAGACCTTGGGGCATAATCTTTTGGAATGGCCAAATTGTTTGCATTTGCGGCATTTCACGTCATGATTATGGCCAACTTCGTACACTTCTTTTGTGCAGTCCTACGTACACGATATCGTTGGTCAAAAATATGAATGGTGCAGGAGAGCAACATAAAACGATTACTCACCGAACCAAAATGACCAGATTGCCCACACTTATAACATGAAGCTTCTTTTGGTCCTTCGGCTTTTCCATCAACACAGCAAAGATGACCAACTTGTCCGCAAACATAACACTCAATAGCCTGTCCACAAGATAAATGATTTCGATTAAACGTGAAATTTATAGTATAAGCTTTTACACCCTAGTAAAGCAAATTAATAACAATTTGCCGAAAGCTTCAGTGTCTTTCGCATTAGCAGTGGCATGTCGTCGCAACAAGGGTCGTCAGTTTTGTAGAAAAATGGTGCTGCATTAATTAAATGCAATGACAGTTTCTGACGAAAAAAGAAAGAAAGAAAAACTCTTGTATTGTAGTGTCACAGGAAAATATTATTGTTGAATATGCTCTTATACGGAAGGATATTAAAGGTTAAAAGAAGAAATAACGAATATTCAAAATGATGCATACAGGAAAAAATAAATTGTCGATTCTCACAAGACTACTAAAAAAGTTACAGAAGAATGAGGGTATCACGGGGAATCATCCGATAATCTGAAAAACTGATCATATCTTACACAAGATGATTATTGCCTCAAACTGACAGTAATATATTCCACAAATAACAAAGATATAAATCCTTTTGTTGCAGCCTGCACTGCGAAGTCACATAGATTCCACAGCTCAAGCAAAAGCTTCTATTGTGGTGAACAATCACAAAAGAACGACGAATCAAATGGCTTCTCTAGGGGAGGATGTAACAGGGTTTCCATATTTACTTTAGCTAACACTGCTTGAATCATAAAGACGTTGATTCAAATACTGGACAGGTCTATTTCAACTGAACAAATGGTAAATACAAATAAATTCAGTTTACGTGCCTCAAGATCTTCAGTGGTGTATTCATTGGTGCATGAGAACATGTTGTGTCCCATATTTCCACATTTTAAACAGAGTGTTGAAGCACAATCCTCTTCGACATTTTTATTTGGACAATCTACGACAAGGTGCCCCTTTTTGGAGCAGATGAAACAAGCAGTAACCTGCATAATCCATAAAGGCAAAAAAATTGAATCGAAAAAGTGGTAGCAAACAAATTTCAACATTATTGTGGATAAAATTGTTTAAAGAAAGCAAAAATAAAATAATAATAATAATAATAATAATAATAATAAAAACAAAAATTAAAAAAGGTTTTTACGTTATGATTTTTACATTTGGCATGAGTATGTCAATGAGTATAAGGATGTTAGCTGCCTTTCCAGTTCTTAAACATAAGGGTTCTGCAACTATAATCAAGCTTAAGAGCTAATGGTGGTATCACACGTTTTAACAAGTACCTTGATATTAAATCTAAGAGAGCCAAAAGGGTTTATATATTGTTACAGGTACATATTTTGGCATTTAATATCAACTTTTCTAAAAAACAAACCTTTTTGCAGCGCTTTCCTCCATGTTTTTTTTTACCGCAAAGATAGCATCGTTTGTGCTTCCTTTTAGGCTCCTCTTTCTCACTCTCGTCATCATTTTCGCCATATCCATCGAAGTACCTAGGAGCTCGCTAGATCATTAAAGCCAATCGAGTTAAATAAGCTACCAATTGTGCAAGTATCATAAACTTAAATTAATTCCAAGCCACTCACGCAAAGCTTCTTCAGCACAGCATTTTCCGTTGTGGCATCAGATTCTATTACGACCACTAAACTAGTTTCCGCACCATCACTTGCTTTTGCTGGATTAATCCCCACTTCATTGTTAATCTACATCATGTCAATTGAAACACAGCATCAAAATTGAGAAAACAGGAAATTAAGTTTTTAAAGTCATAATTCAAATATTAGTGTAATAAAATTATGAATAGAATACAAAATATGTGCCAACAGGGAAATATGAGTAATGTGTCAAAGTCAATCATATGATGCTTCTTATATCATACTAATATTGGAAAGCAGCCAAAATCAGTGACTGCAAACATAGGCAGACGAGTGACAAAATCCCTAAATTTATCCAATATATACACACAGATATGCAATTCGCAAAGAGATTGCATCTCCTATATGCATTTTATTTTATAATTCGGAGACGTAAATAGATGAGAGAATTGACTACAAGAAACTATCCAAAATACCACTAACTGAAATAGAGTGCCAGTTAGATTTATTCTCGTTGAAGGAAATCTGGCAGAATACCGAAAACAAAAAGATCAAGAAATTTCAGTACAATGTTAACCACAAAGATCAGAACTAAGAAAGCCATATCAATCAAGAACTTAACAAAGTTCAAGTGACAAGTGTCGGAATTCAAAGTTCTAGTGACGTAATTGTGACACGTACTTAGTCATCGATGTGATTCAGAACAAATGGGAATATGAGAGAAGAAAGGGATTCAAAAGTAAAGTGATAAACACGAGTTTGCTTTATTAAAGTTTAACTAGTTGCTCTCAGTCCATTAACATACCAAGAGCATGGCACGGTGCTACAATGTTTTATCTCATGCCAGATAAACAAAGAGTAAGAAAAATCAATCTATTTCAAGCATCCAATACTAAATTCATGATTTCATTCAACAGCACTAGAAAATGTCATCAACTTACAATGGGCTCGTCTGCAGCCAATCCTTGTCCAGGCACCATAGTGTCTTTACTCTCCTGAAAATTTCAAATTGGCCCAAAATTACACTTCAAAAGTCAATCAGGAAAAACACAAGATGCTCTATAAGCAAAAGATGTAACTCAATAAAAAACTGTCTGCAAATGCGGTATATGTGAAAAAATGAAAGCTAAAGTGGCTTTTGCATTAGCGACGACATGTCGTCGCAACAACTGGTCAGTAATTATGTTTTTTAAGCAAAAAAAACAAATCTTATATAGTAGTGTCACTAGATAACATTTACTGTTGCCTATGCTCTTACAGAAGGATATGGAAAGTGAATAAACATATTCAAAATTATGCACACGGAAACAACAATTTGTCGATTTTTGCAAGCATATAGCAAACAATAATGTTATAAAAAAATCTATACCAAGCATCGAATACTAATTTGACGAATTCATTCAAGTGACACTAGAAAATGTTTTCAACTCACTGTGTGCTCTTCTGCAGCCAATCCTTGTTCAGCCACCGTTGTTTCTTTACTCTCCTGGCAATTCCAAAGAGACAGAATTACGCTTCCTTCCAAAACTCAATCAAGACAAGATAATGCACAAGAAATATATGCCTCATAGACACAAGATAAAACTAAAAGGAAATAACTATTTGAAAATGCAGTAAACGTAAAAAATTGAGATCATTTAGGACTTTTTGATTTGGTCCATGTTTGTGAAAAATGATCAGAAAAACAAGAAGAAGTGTCTATAAAGAGAGACCGCAAGAGGCCACGAAATAGAAAATGTTGGAAGTGGTAAATGTAAATTGTTGTAAACAAATCAGAAAATAAAAAGATTGGTTTCTAATTTATTTTCCTCTACGAATAAATGAATCTGCATCATCCCACTTCTAAAAAACGAGGAACAATTAAAGAGGATGAAATGCTCCTTCAAAAGCAATCGGATTTATCAGCATCAATTGTCCAATCCTAATGTTTTCTTGAAACAATAGCCCACATTGTGCAGCAAGAAAATAGATAATTTCTCTCTGATTCCCCAGTTTCTTGATGTATGTAAGGGAGAGAGAAACACTTAAACATTACCAGATTTGAGGAAGAAGCCATCGTCTGAAAACCCTCAATTAAACCTCCAATGAGTTGAAACTGAAAAGGGCATTTCTTTATAATTTCTTACGACTGCATTTATTTCTCACGCTGCATTTATTTGGGATGAAATTTTCGAGCAATTGCATTAACAAAATCCAGACAAATTTTTCGGGTAAGTGTACTAAGCAACAAAATCCAGATGAGGATCAACTCGATTTGGTGAAGTAGATTCTTTCTATTTTCAAAGATTTCAATTTTAAACACTCCCTCCCTTGAAACAAATTTATCTCTATTACTTCGGCTCCATCCGCATGGAGGGTTCTCTTTTTATTTTAATTATTTTTATGTGTTAATTATCGAAAAAAACAATCTGAACTATTGGTCTTTTTTTACTTTTGTCACACAACATTTTATGTTTTTAATTAAATTTGTAATCTGCGAGTTCTACTTTTGACCATCTTCGTCATTATTTTCGGCTATATAAGTCACATGAGAGGCACGTGTTTTACCGGAGCCTTTATTTGAAAAAAAAAAAAATGGGGTCTTTTCTGCAATTCTTAACAAATCCTTAACTTTGCATTTATTACCCATTATTTCTAACAATTAATTAAAAGAGCCCCCACCCAACCTAATACACTTCGACGACTGTTTTAGGGCACTCGTACCCCCACCTTCTTCATTCCTCTCCAATTCAAAAAAATTGAAGTTATCATGGATATCCCTTGCAACTGTGGATTGATTACGGTCGAGCGGACGTCTTAGACTGATCGAAATCCCGGATGCCGATATGCTTGCTGCAGGAGAATTAGGGTAAGGATTTTTTGAAGAAAATAAAAGACAAGGATTCAAGGTTCAATATTTCTTCATTTTCCCCTTTGTCTTTTTCCACTGAAGTATAAAAGTATATCCAATTTGCTGAGAACCTCAAAAGAAGCATAAAGACTAACCATAATTTGAGGCAAAAAACCCCGATGAGGTCTTCATCTCTCTCGCGTCTTATATACGCCACGTCATTCTGAGTTTTTCGTCTTCTTCAAACGATCTCACAACAAGCTTCACTTGGTGTGAAACATTTTCGGCAACGACGAGTTTCTTTGATTTTGGAAACTATGATTTCTTTTAAGAAATGGGTTGGGTGTATTATGCCAGTTTGATTTCGAGGAATTAAAAATTTGCTATGTTGATTTTGTTAATAAAGTTCACACACCAAATATTCAAACATAACATATTGTTTTATTATTTATACACAACCCCCTCTCCCCTCTAGAAAAACAATTTAAAAGATAACAAAATGAAGCCTACTAACTGCTACACCAGTTCTCTTACTACAAGACCATAAAATGCAGCAAAATAAGGTAAATAAACAGAGAAAACATAAATTGCACACATAAGTATACGAGAGATGAGACTTACGCTCTTCATAATTTGGAGCTGGGTAGGGCACCATCCATTTTCTCCTCATCCCAATCGAAACTGCCTTCGCGAAAAAATTTGGGTCGAATATGTTTAGTGGAATAGGTCAGAGTTTGATGATTTGGGGGTAAATCATTCGCGTTTGTTTTTTAAGAAATAGTCGTTAATTTTAATTAAATGTAGTTCTTACGTCATTCTAACAGTCCCGTGCGAAGTACGTGACTAGATCTGTCAATCACAAACAATGTGGGGGCAAAACTAAAAAAATGTGGGACTACTAATGCAACAAAAAAATATATATATATATATATATATTGGGACTGAAAGTGACGTTTGAGTCTAATTTGGGTAAAAAAAGAGAGTATTTTGACCAAATGATACACTCGCGTGTCCAATGGGATCGAAAATGCAAATTTCTCACAAAGAACACGTGAACATTGCATGTGCACGCTAGGCGGTTATTGTAATCGTTTATGTTAGGAGTAGTACGTCTAGAATCTTCTATGTATTGTTATTGATACCAGCTGTATTTCTTTGTGAAACTGATTTGGTTGATCAATAAAATAGATATGATCTGATCCATCTTTATCTCTTAGTACAATCCATGGTCAAATGTATATTAGAAAGCCTCTCGTTGACTTGCTAAATCTAGAGGCGTCAAGGGTGGATTAGTGCATGAAAATTCTAGAGGTGGACAATGCTAAGTTCCACTGCCACATTGCAATGGTGCTTTAGATAGTATGGCGAACGCGTAACCTTTTGTATTTTGAGGACAAAGATTTGCTTTACCTAAGTTGTTACCAGTGAATATTGGTTGATTTAGAAAGGCCAACTTGTATACCTTTGAAGGACCAAGGGCTACTGATGCGTGGAGTAGGCACAAGACTATGGAAGGTTGTTCAAGATTTTCCGTCTCTATCACATGATATCTGGCTCTAAATTAAAGTGGTGATGGATTTGAGACGAAATAGTTGGTCTCTATAATGCTCGTCTCTAAGATTTAGGGATCGGTTTAGATCCAAAGACATCAATAAAGTTTTCACGTTATAGCAAATATCCAAGGGCGTTCACTTTCTAGTAAAGATCCAAATGCGTTCTAACACGTTTCCAAAGGCGTTTATGTTGTTCTAAATGCGCTCTTAGCCATTCTAGTGAAGAAGTAGCTCTGGATTCAAAATTTGAGTTCAATACTTGAATTTAACGTTATAAATTGAAGAAATCAAATTTGGTGCGGATAAAAAGCCCAAAGTTCATCAAAATATTCCAAAACCCAATAATTCTTGTTCTTCAAGTTCTTGAGATTTTTTATGTTCGATCTGTTTGAAACTTCGGGTCAACTTTATTTGATGTGGTTTTCCTTTTTTAATTTGGAATTTACTTTCTTTAATCTTGTTTCCTTTTTAAATTATAATTCACTTTTCGTAAAAGAGTGAGACTCATGTGCATAAGATGCACATTAGTGTTAATGTACACCCTGTGGGCCCCACTTATAATTTTTGCGTGCACGATTTATATATATTAAGCTGTGTTTGAAATCACAAAATAGGCGCTAGCTTAGTTGGTAAAGGCGCGACATTTTACATTTCAATGCTTCAGTGCGAATTTCGAGCATGTACTTTTTATTTTTCACCAGAGCATAGTATATGTTATGATGTCTAACAGTATATTTACATTGTTTTAGAACGTTATGATCCCTGACAGTATACATTGTTTTAGTTGCACCAGAGGCGCTAACTTAGTTGGTAAAGGCGCGACATCTTACACTTCAGTGCTTCAGTGCGAATTTCGAGCATATACTTTTTATTTTTCAAAAAAGCATAGTATATGTTATGATGTCTAACAGTATATTTACATTGTTTTAGAACATTATGATCCCTGACAGTATACATTGTTTTAGTTGCGAAATTTTAATATATTTTACAGTATATTTAATATTTAATATATTTAATATTTCGATACAGTGAATTGAACCCTTGACTTTTGAGATATTTAAGGCTGCATCAAATACCACCAGACCGCTTACTTTTAGTGTTTCAACAAACAGGTCGTTAATTATATAAAATGCGCACGCAAAAATATTAATATAATAATAGGTGGTGTACAATAAGTTATGGTGCATCACATGCACCCAAGTTTTTGCCTTCGTAGAATATCTCCATATCCTTATTAGTTTAGTTTATGATTTATCTCCCTTTAGATTTAGATTTATCTTCTGTTAGAATATTTCCTAATCTTTATTAGTTTAAGATTTATCTTTGTTTAGATTTAGGGATTTGTTAGTTATATATACCTTGTTTAGACTTTCGATTTTTCATTCAATCAACTAATCTATATATATATAATAAGCCAAGTCATCCAGAATTAGTAAGTTAAGATTTTTCCCGCCCAATTATTTAGTTACTAAAAATAGAAGTGAATTTGAATTTCGAATTTTGAATTTTAAATTATCCCATGTTATATTTTGAGATCTGGCGAAAAATCAGCAACAATAAATCTGTAAAGATATTTAAAACAGATTTCGTTATATTATTTAAAATTTTGAAATTTGAAATTTAAAAAAATCCTTATCTGATAACATATTTGCTCCTATAAATACAGTGTCTTCAGTAAATGAGAATCACGCAAATGAGAATGGGTATTTTTATTTTTTATTCATTTCGCAATTTCTTTATTTCGCCACTATTTCAGTTTATTTAATTCATATTTAGTTTTGCTGAGTAATTCTATTTCTTATTCATTTTCAGTTTATTTGATTCATATTTGATTTTGCTGAGTAATTCTATTTCTTATTCATTTTGCAATTTCTTAGCTTTGTAACTATTACAGTTTTTTGGATTCACATTTGTGGATGCAAATTTCTATTATTCTGACATTCTTTAATTATTATGTGTCAACTTTGATAGATACCTCACCATAATGGATGCTCCAAAGGGACGACCTGCAAATAAAGATTAGAGAAAATGAGCAACACTGAATCATGATTCTAGCGAAAACAATTTTGAAGATTGCATAAATCAAATTTACCTACCATCATCTTTTTCTACGGTAATATGTAATCATATAAAAAGTTTAGATTTATTTATTTCCTGTTATGTGAATTATTTAAATTGTTGTCAATATATTTTTCTAAGAAAATAACAATTTGGTTTATTATATGTATACAGCCAATCCGCGAAGAATATTGGAAAAGGGTTAGAGATTCGCTAAACATTCGAGGATCCGCTGATGTTGAAGACCAAATCTGATTTTATTGTAGTAGTAGATTTCAATTTTATAATTTTTATTTAAATAAATCCATGGATAAACTTCAATTCACAATTCTGATAATGTTTTAGTGAGATATCTCGGCAAAAGTGTTGTTTGGTTAAGATATTCTAAAAGGAAAAAAACCGTAGAAATATATATTTATAAATCAAAATATTTCTATTGAAAATTCCGTGGAGTTGAAAAGGTCATATATTAATTTACTTTTCAATTGGAAATCTAATTGTCATATTAAACGATCTAAATATCCAGTCCAAATCATATCAACATGGTATATATTTAATTTTAAATTGTTCATGTTGTTGAGATGTTTTAGAAATTAAAAAATATGTTACAGATATGTTTTCTAGAATTTTAAAATACATCATATCTATTTAAAATTTATAGTTATATAATACAATTTATAAATAAAAGAATTTATATATATATATATATATATATATATATATAGTTAGGATAAAAAAAGGCAATACCAAATCAAAGGGTAAAATATAATTGAATATTAGAATATTTAAATATCCGAACAAAATAAAACAAAAGAATAGACATGTAATTTATTTTAACATATAGTGTAAAGTGTAGTTGAGATATTTCAGGAATTATACATTCGTTGAAAGATACTATTTCGCTAATTTAATCAACAGAATAAATATTTAGATATGTTTATATTAGAGTTTTAACTAAACTTTAAATAAATATATGGACTCCCGATTTTTTAAATTAATGTTTAACAGAATGAATATTTAGATTCGTGTATACTAAGGCGAGCCTGTTGTTTAAAAAGAAAATGTTTGCCACATATTCAATGAATGTATATAATACAACTTATAAAAGCAATTTAAAATTATTTCATTAGTATAGATACAATAATAACATATTATAAAATTTAGATATGTAATTGAGATATTTGAATTGAATAAATTGTACATATATGTATTCTATATTTTTAAAGAACATTATATCTTTTTATTTATGAAATAAATATAAATAATTTTTAAATAACTAATGTGGATATATTCACTGATTACAAAAAAATTATAATTATATATTTTAATTTATAAATCAAAGAATATTTAAATAGAATAAAAAAAGGTCATATATCTTTTTTAATAATTTGTACGATATTATTGAAACATTATAAGATCTATATTTCTGGTAAAAAAAAAAAGAAAGAAAGATAAACTAATGATTTTTTTAAAGTTATTATGTAAAATATAGTTGAGAGATTTCAGGAATTATATAATCAGTATTTACGCGGTTTAACAGAATGTAGTTACAGAAGTCGTGTATACTAGGTTTTATATAAACTATAAATATCTGGACCCCTTCATCCATATCTGTCACACGTAAGATTTTAGTTTCAATTGATACAGAAACAATACTAGGGTTTTATATAAGCTATAAATATCTGGACCCCTTCATCCATATCTGTCACACGCAAGATTTTAGTTTCAATTGATACAGAAACAATGGCTCCGGTATTTAACATGGTTGATGAACTTACTCCAGAAAAATAAGGGTTCGTTGAGTCACTCTAGAAAAATGTTGTTGCAGTAAGGGTTCGTTGAGTCAGAGCATACATAGCTCCTATGTGGGGACGACTAGATGAACCTTACAACTACAGAAAAAATAATTCGGGACGACCAGATGAACCTTACAACTACAGAAAAAATAATTCTAAAGAAAAAAAAAATTCTAAATTACGATCAGGAAAATACAAAAAAATTTATCTTAGAACAAATTTATTTCAAATGGTGGAATATTTTTAAATTAATAGAAATAAAAAATAATCTAAATTACGATCAGAAAAATACAAAATAATTTATCTTAGAAGGTAAACTTTACAACTACAGAAAAAATAATTTTAAATTACGATCAGGAAAATACAAAATAATTTATCTTAGAACAAATTTATTTCAGATGGTGGAATATTAAGAAATTTAGAATGTTCATTTTTTTAAAAATAAATTTAAATTGGTAATTTACAATCCGAAAATACTTAATTTCATTCGATTTTTTTCTTCTCTCATCTCTCTCCCAAAATCTTAATATTAAATTATAATAAATTTTGGAATAGATCATATTGATTAACAATAATAAACAAACAACGAAGATATACAATCCAGAATTGCAATACAATTTAATAAGATTGATAAAAGAATATATTTTCTTAATCATTATTCCTATATAAAGTATTTTATTAGTTTAGTTCATTAATTTTTCTTTATGTTTATCTAAATCAAAATCCAACTTTATTTGTATTAATGAGCTAATTGAAAGATTTGAGGTCATCTATGTCTTTAAAAATTCTAAATCCAAATTCAACTCTATTTATATGAATCAGCTCATCATATTAGACTATCAAGATTCAATTCATTCTAAAATAAAATTGTATTTTCTATGTTTTTCTTAAAATTTATTTCTAATAGAGGATATTTTGTAGGTAAACAAATAAAATATTTTATATAAGAATAATCCTCAATTCTTTTTTTGTTGTTGTTTCTAATAGAAGTTGTTTTGTACGTAAACTAATAAAATATTTTATATAAGAATAATCCTTAAGATTATTTGTTTCTCATTCCTATTAATTAATATTAGATTTGAAACTTTTTGTTTCTCAATCTGTTCAATCATATCGGATTCTAGATTATATATGTTCACTTTATTTAATATTATCAATCAGTGTGATCTATTCAAATTTATTATAATTTAATATGAATGTTTTGATATAGACAAGAGAAGTTAAATAAACGGATGAAATAATAAAAAAAAAAATCTGGAATAAGATACAAGGAATAAATTCGTGAAAAAATAAAAATGTATTTTTATTAGTGGAAAAATCTGATTTTCTGGAGTAAGAGCCAAGGAATGAATAACACTGCAAAAGAACACAAAAGTTTTATTTGTAACATATTTTAACCATTTCTTTTTTTGTTATATATTATCAAATAAAAATGGATTTTTAATAAAAAGTATTGTTCATATTAATATTGATTTACTCTTAAAAAAATGGCCCGTGCATCGCACGGGAGCATTTACTAGTAAAATATATATCTTTTGCGTTCTAGTTCTCTGGAATATCGTTTGAATTCCAAGTGTTGGTCCTGTGTCATTATTGAAGAACAAATTTGATGTGGAATCTACTGATTAATCTGCTCCAAAGATTGAATATATTCAACCGAGAATTAGAGGTAGAAACCACAAATTTGTAAAAGTTATTTATTTGATCCAAATATTCAATTTTATTCATTTTTCATATTTATCTGTTTAAATAGAATTAAATTTATAATTTATACGATTAAAATTGTCACGTTTAATTTTTTTACGCTGTACTCCATGTATAAATAAATATAGTCGTAATGTCCAATGGCGTGGCGTCAATTCACAAATCGACGACTCCAACGTTTGATTTGACTGTAAGAAGACTAAAAAGCCCACGACTATTTTTCCTCTCATTACACGTCCTCATTCTGTTGGCTATTTCTCAACCCCTATTTTACCCCCCAGTATTCCTATAATCCCCAAATTCTCCCTGTCAAAAGCCATCATCACTCAGAAAACCCAGAGGCCTTATATCCCTCCCTCTCTCTCTATAACTCGCGCTCTCCCTCCCCCTCCTCTTTCTCTCTCCTCCCTTCTCAGATTACATTAATTTCTCTGTACAGTATCGATCGGGCGGCTGTACTATCTCCAGCCATGACGATTATGACTCCTCAGCCCTTGGATGTAACTCCACATCTTCTTACTATCTCATTTTCCCCTTGCTGCTCATTTACACTTCCCATCACTTCCGTAGTGTGTAACTGTGTTTCTCATTGTACAACCAATCTATTTGATTTTTCTCAAATTTGTGTCCTTTTGGCGGGGGGTTTGGAATCTATTTGCTTGCGTTCAGGTTTGGAGCTAAATGTCTCGATCGACTAGGGTTTTGCGTGAATGAATAGGGAGGTTTAAGCTAATCCAATTTTAATTTATTGTAATTGTGTTGATTGAATGCGAATGATGGAGTCTCAGCTTTTCAATTGTTGGCTATGGACTACTGTTTACTGGATCAGGCTTACTTTTTTTTTTTCCTTACTTCTTTTGGTTCTTATAGCAACAAGAAGACGAAGAGATGCTGGTACCACACTCAGATTTAGTAGAAGGTCCTCAGCCTTTGGTGGAAGGTCCTCAGCCGATGGAAGGTGCCCCATTCTGTTACGCTACTTGAAATTCTAGTAGGCTGATTTGTAGATGGATGCATGCATGTGTTATGATCCTTTTTAGTTTTACTTTTACCTATCTTTTTTGTTTGTTTTTGCATATTGGTTACTTATGGCTCATGATTAGGGGACCATTTTTTTCTAAGGCTTCATTTAATTCATTTAGCAATTTTCTATCCCCAGTGGCACAAGCTGACAATGCGGGAAGTGTGGAAAACCAGGCTAATGATGAGCCACAAGCATCACGCTTCACCTGGACAATCGAGAACTTTTCCCGGTTGAATACGAAGAAGCTTTACTCTGATGTCTTCGTTGTTGGGGGCTATAAATGGTAATTTTGAAAGTTTTGGAATTTTCTATTTTCATCTATATGTTAGTGTGCGTGATTGTCAGAATTTATTATGTTTGTTGAAATCTACTCAGCAAAATGTGCTGCAACCCTGGATTTTGTAAGTTGCTCACTTTCTTTACCATGGATTATGTAAACTAACCTTATTGCTTTTTGGTTTCTTTTGCATTCTTCAGGCGGGTGCTTATTTTTCCGAAGGGAAATAATGTGGACTACTTGTCTATGTATTTAGATGTGGCTGATTCGGCTTCCTTGCCGTATGGGTGGAATCGATATGCACAGTTTAGCTTGGCTATAGTTAATCAAATGCATAGCAAACATACAGTAAGAAAAGGTATTTTCAAGAAATAGACTTGCTACTGCCTCTTTTATGCATCTGAATCTTGATACTTGCGTATATATACATGCATGTCTATATATGTGCTGTTGTAGAGGTTTGGGATTATTACCTCTCTAATAAATCATACTATTTAGTTCTGGGTTTGGATGTTCTCAATTTGTCAACTCCCATCCCACCAGAAATGGGAAATAGTATCTTCCAGTTGCCAAATACTCTCTCCAAACAAATATGCAGGATTTGCTCAAAAACTTGAAATTTGTTTTTTTTTTTTTTTTGGCTTAAGAAATTAAGGTTTTGCTCTAGTCTTGGCTCTGGACTGGTTTCCAGAAGTCAAAGACTTTACGAAACTTTTGCTTTGTTGTTGCTTTGGCCTGATCACTTGGTTCCGTTTCCTTGAGCGAGTAGCTTGTTGTTGAATTGTTAGAACTGTATAATTTATTTATCTCCCATTAAATTTTGTAAAGCATTTACTACCTGGAGTATTATTGTTGTGATGTGTTCTTCTCTTTTTTGGGTTGCAGACACACAACATCAGTTCAATCAAAGAGAGAGTGATTGGGGTTTCACATCATTCATGCCTCTTAGTGAGCTGTATGACCCAAACAAGGGGTACATTGTGAATGATACTTGTGTTGTCGAAGCTGATGTTGCTGTACGTAAAGTCATTGATTATTGGACATATGACTCAAAGAAGGAGACAGGCTATGTTGGGCTTAAGAACCAGGGGGCAACGTGTTACATGAACTCTTTGCTGCAAACATTATACCATATCCCCTACTTCAGAAAGGTTACTTTTTATTTATTTATTTTTTCGACCTGCGTAGTTTTGATGAAGGAATATTCTGAAATACCTAAGCTCATGACTAGCTATGTACAGAGAAGCCTTACCATAAATTTGTTTGATCAGGCTGTATATCACATGCCAACAACAGAGAATGATAATCCAACTGGGAGTATTCCTCTGGCTTTACAGAGTTTATTTTATAAGCTCCAATATAATGACACCAGTGTGGCTACAAAGGAATTGACAAAATCATTTGGATGGGACACATACGATTCCTTTATGCAGCATGATGTGCAAGAACTTAACAGGGTTTTATGCGAAAAGCTTGAGGACAAGATGAAGGTATCATCTTAGATAGCACCAAAATTCTTGACAGTTTTCATTATTGTATGTATAAATGATGGAACTTTGTTTATGGTGCAGGGAACTGTTGTTGAAGGGACTATACAGAAGTTGTTTGAAGGCCATCATATGAATTACATTGAATGCATTAATGTGGAATTCAAATCGACAAGAAAGGAATCATTTTATGGTATTAGTTGTTTCCGATGATAGCATTTGTTATGAAGGACGACTTTATTTTAATACTTGTTATTGTGGCAGACCTTCAACTTGATGTGAAAGGCTGCAAGGATGTTTACGCTTCATTTGACAAATATGTGGAAGTAGAACGTCTTGAAGGCGATAACAAATACCATGCCGAGGAACATGGTCTGCAGGTATGTTGTTCCTCCCATCATATTATGACGTATTATTTGTTTAATATTTCAAAAGTTCAGTTTATTTCTTGTTTATTTATATGATTTTTTCTATATGAAAAGATCTCTGGAGCTGCATGATGATCTAGACATAGATATGAAAGTTGGCATTTTGACATTTAATATATATGAAGTTTCCAAACCAAATAATAGGAAGATGAGCCTTCATCTGGATTTAGCTTACTAAAGTTGGCACTTAGACAATTTGAAAATGAAGTTACTGAAACAAAAAATAAAACTAGGATTCTATCTAATAGAAGCAACTTGTGAATGTGATTAGTCTCAGAAGTCTATAAATGTTAGAAAACCCATGGATGTATTGAGTGCATGGACATAGTCTATCCAGTTCTGGATGCCCTGCTGCCAGAGGCATGATGCCCTAAGCATCATGGGTGTGACCAAATATATTGAATTTTATGCTTGTGCATCACCTCTCTTGGCCTTCGTAGTCTGTCCGATGTTCTTTAGGTTCAAGAGAGAATGTCAAAACTAGTAAAAGTAGCCCCTTTTTATGAGGTAACTTTACGAGGAATTTTTATAGGTTTGAATTTTTTATATTATTAGACTGTTCCTTATGCATATATTTTAGTATACACAATATCGTTAGAGTTAAAATTATGTGATGGACAGGCTTCTTGCTGTCAGTGGACTCTTTTTGTCTCTTGCTTGATGGAGTAATAAAACCTTGGCACTTTTTCCTTGTGATTGACCATACAACACTGTCAATATCAGTGAGAATATCAGTCTACGACTCTACAGTTTGTCATTCAGTATTTTATGGGCCTAGGACCCATGTGTGAATCGCATTTAGAGATTTGAATAAAATTTTATTTGTAACAGCAGATTTGTGTTGGGTAGGTCTTTAATGTGTGTCCTGATCCCTAAAGATGCACTGTTGTGAAGCGACCGGTGGTGTGTACACACACATGGGATTGGGGGTTTGGGTGGATAGTTTTAGATCTTTGTTTCTCTTAGAAAATATGGTATGTTATGTCTATCAAGCGAATTTCTACGACAAACAAATTTGAAAGATATGTGCAGTGTGGAAAGGTGCACTTTGCATTGCTAATAGATTCGGGATCATGTTACAACAAAAAAACTGTAGAGTTTTTGCCTCAATCATCTTTATTTATTTTTGGGAAGTAATGAAACGCCTTCCATTTCGAGGTATAGGGCATCTTTGGATGGAATAGAGTATTATTTGTCTGATAAGGAAAAGGGTTGTGCGGCCACCAGAAATTGGTGCTATTATTGGAAGGTTTTGATTGCTTGGCTACATTTTCTTAAATGTTCACCTATATGTGGTATACCAGTTGTGACAGATGCACTACATGTCATGTGAAATTTTTGTTTGTGAGGAGGTTAAATACGAAGAAATCTAAGAAATTTATTTAACTTATTTGCTCGATCTTGTGGTTCCTGTTTCCATATATCAATTGATGTGGTGTTTCTATCTCTACGAGCAATTCTCTTCGTTATATAGTGCCCAAGAGTTTTTTTTTTATTTATTGTTTTTCCTTTTTGTTAATCTTAGGATGCGAAGAAGGGTGTCCTGTTCATTGACTTTCCTCCAGTTCTTCAGCTTCAATTAAAGCGATTTGAATACGATTTTATGAGAGATACAATGGTCAAGGTTAGTATCATAAATATCAAGTACTTTTACATGAGCGGTAAGATTTGTGTATGTGATTCCACAAGATTCATGTGTATCCTTAATCTCCTTGTTCTCCGTCCAAATAAGGTGGTATTCAAATAGTTGAATAGAGCTCATACTAGTAGTATCATCCACTAACCACTTCAAAGCTGTCCATTTGCAATCATCTCTTGATAATTTAATTGTTGCCTTGGTTTAGTGCTTATGCTGCAAGTTCACGTCTCCATACATCTTCATGTTGGTTTGATTTGTATATGAAAGTATATAGGGCATACATGTCTGCTCTTCTCAATGTTTCTTCCAAGGGGATTTTATGTTGAGAAAATAGCTTATGCAGGATTCTTATCTATTTAAATATATTTAAGTGAAAGATAGGTGTCCAAATGATTTTGATTTGCTACGGTTGCAGATAAATGACCGCTATGAATTCCCATTGGAGCTTGATCTTGATAGAGACAACGGCAAGTATTTGTCACCAGATGCTGATAGGAGTGTGCGAAACCTTTACATGCTTCACAGGTTATTGTGAACCCTTTGATCGATATGTTTATCCTTGCCTACTTTTGTGATATCTTTCTTGCATGTGTTTGTTGCCATCAGTGACAGCACCAGGAAATTATGAAATAAATTTTGTGATTAGAAAGAATAGAAGCACTGACAATGCACCGAACGTGTTCGTCTATCCAAATGAGCTCCTACGCTTGATTGCTTTGAAGTTATTTGGGATTTAGTAGAACTCGACTTTCTCTTTGCACATACATTTGTACTTGGTAGATTTGCATAGCATAGTGCCTCTTTTTTCGTTGCTCAACCTCTTGTCCGTAAAGCCTTTTGATTATATAAAAAATGGGCTTGGATTTTATGCCTTACATCTGCTTATCAATGTTAATTAGATCTAGTCCTTGCTTTTCGCTGGCTTATCGCACACATTTTTACTTGGTGATGTTTATACTAAATAATAAGCATCAGAGTCCTATGTTTTCTTGTGTTTTAGTCCCTAACTAGTGCTTTTGATTAGCAATATTTTTGCCTGCCTAAGAGTTAGCTTTAATGTATAATGATCGCCTTGTTAACGGCTCTGCCTATTTTGAGTTTCATCAGCCTGGTCAATTCGCTTGATAATTTTATTTCTGGTGTTGGTTGTTTGCCTTTGTATCTCTTCCTAATGATCCTTGATTTTGTGGCATTTATTTTTGGTCAAATATTTTTTAGTGAATTTTGTTGAAGTAGATGGAGTAACTCGAAAGTGCGTCATATTTTTCTAGTCATTGTTTTCAATATGATCCATTTGTTTTTGGGTCACGTCAGTTGCTAGTACCCCTATGAGTGCTTCTACGATATTATGAGAACTGAGTAGTCAGTACCAAGGTGGTATTTATCTAAATTCTGAATTCACCTGCTTGATTTTTCTTCTCTTGTTTCCTTTTCAACAGTGTTTTGGTTCACAGTGGCGGGGTGCATGGTGGACATTATTATGCATACATCAGACCAACTCTCTCTGATCAGTGGTATGTGCCAAGCTTCTAAAGAATCTTTTGTGCTCTCCTCTCCCCTTATGCTATTGACTCTTGACTGAGGGGATTGGAATCAACCTGAGTTTCTCAGTTCTGTTAACGACAGCCGACTGAAAAAGAGTTGCTCAATTTCCAATCACATATTATTATTGTGTATTTGTATGGGTTGCTGCATCATGAGAGTTTACTTCTGGGGGTTATTTTATATGCTCAGATGCTTTCAACAGGTACAAATTTGATGATGAGAGAGTCACCAAAGAAGATGTGAAGAGGGCACTAGAAGAACAGTATGGTGGTGAGGAGGAGGTGATATGTTTGCCTTTACAATTTCCATCCTCCCAAATTCCCTTTCTTTTTTGTGCTTATGTTCATCCATCCTACAGTTGCCACAGACAAATCCTGGTTACAATAATACCCCGTTCAAATTTACAAAATACTCAAATGCCTACATGCTTGTGTATATAAGAGTGAGTGACAAGGATAAAATAATTTGTGATGTGGATGAGAAGGACATTGCAGAACATCTGAGGGTAAATTTTCTCCATTTTTTATCTAAAAGCTACTTTGTTTGCATAAGTTCTGTCCTGAAACATAACACGCCCTTGCACCAGATAAGGCTGAAAAAGGAACAAGAAGAAAAGGAAGACAAGAGAAGATACAAAGCACAGGCCCACCTTTACACTATTATAAAGGTTATTTTTTTCAGTGGACGTTCTCTTGTACAATTGCTTTCCTCATTTGCTTGAATGTAGTGCTGAAGCAATGTTTACATCACAGGTGGCTCGAGATGATGACTTGAGAGAACAGATTGGGAAGGATATATATTTTGATCTTGTCGATCATGATAAAGTTCGTAGCTTCCGAATCCAGAAACAGATGCCTTTTGTCCTTTTCAAGGTGATGGTGGTTTTATTGATTATTTGATTATTCAAGTAAAAGTGAAATTCTATTATTGTTATTGAAATCAGTTGACATTAACATTTGTTTTCTGAAATAATCTGAATATGTTACGAAAAAGCAGAGTAGTAACTGGGTGTAATCTCTGTTGCAAAATCCTCGCCGAGCTTTGACTAGTCCCAACCTAGGTGCTAGGCAGCCTCTCGCCGCCTTTCCCTAACTCGTTCTAGCCTGAGCCTGCCTAGGCCACGCGTATCCCCGAGTAGGGTCTAGGCCCATGCTGCCTGACTAGCACCTGACGACTTATACAATATTGGATTGGTTGTTATATTGCTTGAAACTTAATCAATAGTCATTCATAAATAATTTTTTAATTATATTTTTGTGACCCTAGTTTCAATTGGAGAAAAAAACACGGTTACCTTATGGGTGACTTCCGGGACAAATAAATGCTATAACAACAAAATTTGCATTAGTTATAATAGTATTATGAAATGAAGAATCCAAATGTAGATGGAGGTAACTTTTTACTTCCCATGCAACACACTGATGCCTCTGTTTTTTCCAGGAAGAGGTTGCCAAAGAATATGGTATACCTGTTCAATTTCAGCGCTTCTGGATATGGGCAAAGAGGCAGAACCATACTTACCGACCGAACCGGCCATTAACACCACAAGAGGAAGCACAAACGGTACTTATGGTTATCATATTGCCTTTCAATATATACTATTTCAAAAATACAAGTATTTGTTCTGATATTGCTTGGGGCACTACCTCGAATTAAATAGATCTGTGTTACTTATCCTTTAAAGGGCGAATGATGTTCAATCTGAAATTGAAGGCAAGATAAATATTTTTCCAAATAATTAGCATTTTATTTAGCATCAGCTTACATGCTTTGTTGAAGAATTTTAATATTTATTGAAGTTGCCATGTGAAAGATGACTTTATTGGGTTTGGAGAATTCAAAAGCCCACGTGCATTGATGGTTATGATGTCTTCAAATTGCGCTTAAGTGTGGCACTAAATATCTAAAATTGTGGTTGCTGGTTTTTCTTTTTCTGATTAAATACTGGGGTCATATGAATTTGGTCATCATTAAGAAGGTAAGTTCAGTGTTCATTATAATATTACTCGCCTAAAGGAACTTTCAGTTAATAAATGCCATAAATATAGCTCACTGTATCACTGGATCTGTTGATCTCAAGTTCTGGTGACATCCAAACTCCTGCATGTGGAAATGTAAAAAGAAGAGACTGGCAAATGCTACTCCTACATATAGCCTCCTTAATAGAAATATTTTGCTGAATAAGAACTTACCAACTTACAGCAGGAATTTGCAACCTATTCATCGATTTTAATTGGTTTTTGGTATTAGGATATTTGTTTACTTGGTTTATGTTACACATGCAAGATTTTCTCAAGAGGTATTCATAGTTGGCTCTAAATGCTGTAGAGAGTAATTTTAGTCCTGAGTATTATCTTTCTTGGAAGAACCTGGTATTTTTATTTGGGCGCTTATTGTGTGTGAGGTGTGAAGAGTTGATAGAGCAGGCACATTACCCAAGATATTAAATTCTTATGGCTACTCTTGCTCCATCAAATAAATAAACTATCCAGAAACCAACTAGACTCTAACTCCGCTGAGGTGAAAACAATTATGAGGTGGAAAATAAGTTACCTTATGACATTTATCAGTGAGAGATTTCCACTCACCTGTTCGAAATTCTCACCATTTGCGTCCCCGTTCCCAGTCATAGTTATTGAGTGATAAGACTGTTGTATTTGCTGGTTCCTCTCACCTTACAAGTCTAAGCTATGAATCACCTTTGCTTTACACGTTTCTCTTAACCTATTTATCTAAGAAGCAACAGACATCAAATAATTTGGATGGTCAATGACAATGATAATTGAATCAAGTTTCTGCTGGATAAAGCACTCATTATTGATGCTTTTGCTCCATCATCAACTATCCCGCTAGTCTTGATGTGGTCACTTCCTCGTTTCATGATTGTGCCAATTTTTCGTCTGAGTAGATTTAATGCCTGCATAATCATACACAATTTGGCTATGTTACTTCTTTAATTTATGTGAGACTGATGCTTTATAAGCTGCAGTTAATTTTTCACTATGTTATTTTTATTTTTTTTACATGCTCTCTTTAGGTTGGAGCGCTGCGGGAAGCTTCAAATAAGGCCCATAATGCGGAGTTAAAGTTGTTCTTGGAAGTAGAGCGTGGACTGGTGTGTACAGATGAGCATTTTATATGATATCCACAGATTGCTTGTAAATGTGAACATTGGAGAAATTTTGCAGCTTCTATTTAATATGTATTTCTGGTTGAATTTATAGGATTTACAACTGGCTCCTCCTCCAGAGAAGAATAAGGAAGACATACTGCTATTCTTTAAGCTTTACGATCCTCATAAGGAGGAGCTCCGGTATCTATTCCCCCAATCCCAAGCATCATTAGTTTTCACTTTAGTAGATTTCGCCTGCCAAAACATCACTTGATTCATTTTCCATTTCCAGATATGTCGGGAGGCTTTTTGTGAAAAGTTCCAGCAAGCCAATTGATATCCTGTCAAAGCTGAACGAGTTAGCTGGTTTTGCCCCTGATCAAGAAATTGAAGTCTTTGAGGTCTGTTTGGTCTCTATCAGAATTCACATCTGGATTACACATGAAAGATGCGACATATATTTTTCTATTAAAGATACATGCAGCTCAGAATTGTAATGTGTTAGTTTGAAATTTCTACAGGAAATTAAATTTGAGCCTACTGTTATGTGTGAACGTCTGGATAAGAAAGCTTCATTTCGACTTAGTCAGGTATTCCAACTTTTTCGTCTTTGATAATTGTTTTTATCTCTCTCTGTCATTTGCTCACCCCCTTTCACCTACAGATCGAAGACGGGGACATTATTTGCTTTCAGAAACGTGCTTCACCTGAAAGTGAGGAGCAATCCCGGTTTCCTGATGTTCCTTCATTTTTGGAATATGTGAAAAATCGCCAGGTCAATCTTTTAGGTTTTTTGTCCTTCTCAGCTGGTTTATGGAAGAAGGCTTTGTTCTATAAACTATTTCATGCAATATACAGGATGATAAGAACTTTCTGTAGCTAATTGCTGTCCACCAAGCATTTTCTGTCAATTATGTCTTCGAGTATTTTCGTCAATTCCCTGCAGTATCTTTTCGCTGCTTCTGGTTAAATAGATTTATTATACAAATCACTTACTCATGCTCCCCATCTCCGTCTCTTTTCATTGTTAAGGGGTATCCATTTTCAAAATCCTATGGAACTTTTTGCCATAACCCATGATTGAGGTGTATGCTTCCTTTGACATTTTTCTTAGACTGTTTTGCAATGTGTACTTCTTCTTTTGCAGATTGTGCATTTTCGAGCTCTTGAGAGGCCCAAGGAGGATGAATTTTGCCTGGAGTTGTAAGTACTCTCTAATATCATAGTCTAAACTGTGTATTCTTTGTTGGAAGTTTTTGGGCCAAATGACCATTTTTCATATGAACAGAGCCAAGAACCACACCTATGATGATGTTGTGGAAAGGGTGGCCCAGCACCTTGGCTTGGGTGATCCATCTAAAATCCGGCTTACTCCTCATAATTGCTACTCTCAACAACCGAAGCCCAATCCTATCAAATATAGAGCAGTTGATCATTTGTTAGACATGCTTGTCCACTACAATCAGGTGGCTTTGACAAACATTTTTGTCTTTTAGCTTGCAAAGGGTGTGTGTGTGTTTGTGTGATGCTAGTGCTAATGGAGTAAAGATATTTCGGTTATTTATGACAGATCTCTGATATACTGTATTATGAAGTGCTGGATATTCCTCTTCCTGAATTGCAATGCTTGAAAACGCTGAAAGTTGCATTCCATCACGCCACAAAGGATGAGGTGACGGAATGACTATGATTTAACCTTGTTATTTTGACAAGTGAGTTCTTTGAAATAAATGATTTCTCATCTTTTCAGGCAACAATCCTCAATATTAGATTGCCAAAACCAAGCACAGTTGGTGACGTGCTCAATGAAATTAAAACAAAGGTTAGGCAGTTCTGCCAGCAAGTTGTGGCGACTCTGATTTACTTTGAAAATGTTAAACTGCTTATTTGTTATAATTGGACAATTTGTAAAGAGGGTATGTTTTCTTGTTATATTGTACGATTTTGTTTTTCTGGGTAAGATAAATGTTTCTATTGGGAAAATAAGGGTAAGAGAGGTAAGTTCACATTGATGGTGACCTAGTTTGAGAAAATAGCAGCATGAGCTAGACATCTGACATCTTTTGTGTCTGATGATAGGTAGAGTTGTCTCATCCAAGTGCTGAACTTAGGTTGCTTGAAGTTTTCTATCACAAGATTTACAAGGTAATATTCTCTGCACTGACATTTTGTAATGATTATGGACTTTTGCATCTACCTATGTATTCAGTAACAGTTCCATTCTGTTTTTACTGTGCAATAATCATAATCCACGTTTGCTTTCGGAATTGGCAGATTTTCCCTCTTAATGAGAAGATTGAGAATATAAATGACCAGTACTGGACTTTGCGTGCTGAGGAGGTAAAGTTAACTGCTGTTATTTTCTAATACAGTTGTCACTGTCAGTTTTAACTAATAACTATGCTTCTGTATCACTCCCAAAATAAATAATATAATCAACCTGATTATTTTACCAACTATTTTCACCACTTTAGTTAAAGTGGAAATCTGCGCTTGCTTATAAATTTTTACTGTTAATAGTTTCATATATGTACAGTTTATTTTCCTGCTTTGTGAAAGCTTTCTTTTGGCTGAATTATTGTTTGTTAGTACCATAATAAGTCCTGCGTTCTTGCTCTACCTCAGATTCCAGAGGAGGAAAAGAACTTGGGGCCAAATGATCGCCTGATTCATGTTTACCACTTCACAAAGGAGACTGCCCAGAATCAAGTGGTACTTTGTCATTCACTGGATTCTGTATGCATTAGATATACATACATGTAGCCACGTATATATAATTTCTTTCTATTTTCTACATTGTTATTTCTGGGTCACAACAGCAAGTTCAGAATTTTGGGGAGCCATTTTTTTTGGTCATTCATGAAGGCGAAACATTAGCTGAAGTTAAAGTACGAGTTCAGAAAAAATTACAGGTTCCAGATGAGGAATTTTCTAAGGTACGTTGTGCTATAGGGCTAAAATCACAGTTCCTTGTTTAAGAAATAAAGTTGCTAGAAGTTTCCATTGGTTAGTAATAGGACATCAGGAGATTTCTGAGTCTCTGAATGTTGTTTTCCTGCTTCAATATAGTGGAAGTTTGCCTTTTTGTCGTTGGGACGTCCTGAATATCTCGAGGACACAGACATTATCTCCAGCCGTTTTCAGGTCCCATTTTGCTTTTGAGAATCTTATATCATTTTTTACTGTTGGTACTGTGCTCTTCAATATATTTTCAATTTTAAGACTGAAGAATTTGTATTGCCATCTTCCAGAGAAGAGATGTATATGGTGCTTGGGAGCAGTACTTGGGGTTAGAGCACTCGGACACTACTCCTAAAAGGGCGTATTCAGCCAGCCAAGTAATATTCTTGGACTGTCATATTCTTTGCTCTTTATTTAACCTTTAGCACTTGATAATGATGCCATACTGTGTATATGGCTCTGACTAAACTTCAAACTCAAGTATCTTCCACCTGAATTTGGAATTTGTTGCTCCATTGTCTTGTTTTATTTTCCACAGAAGTACCTTCTTAGTCAGTTTGAGGGAAAAAAGACTTCTTGAGCCACAAATTTAAGTTCCATTTTATTTCTAGACAAGAATCTACCTAATTTATTTATTTTGGGGATCTTTCTCCTTCTTCTGCGTAACACCTTGACCGGAGCCATACCATTAAAACACAGGTTGTTCCACCCTAACTTGTATGTCGTCCCATCCACCCTGGTCCTGCAAAACCCAGAAGGGCATAGATGCTCAGACCATATTTTTCTTGGCTAAAGAAAGAATGGGATTTAAGTTGAGGCCAATAAAAAGTTTTTTTCTTCTCTTTTACTAGTGGTTTAGGTTGGTGGTTCAGAAAGGAAAAAATATGTTCAATTTTGTAGACACGTACGCACACATTCACTGGCACTCATGCTCAAGTATTTGTGGTACATGGTGCTGAATCTTGTTTAACCTTTTTTTTTTATTTTATGTTTGTAACAATTGCAGAACCGCCACACGTTTGAGAAGCCAGTGAAAATATATAATTAAGTCCAGTTCTGCTGATCTAAGAATGCCCTCTGCTTTGATGCTAAAATTAGAAGTTGGAAAAATCTTAAATATGGAGAAGAGAATGCACTTCGCATCCTATGTTGTGCATCAAGGGATCTGGTGGTGTTTTTGGTTATCATAACTATTATTACTCTCTTTTCTTGGATGGGAAGCAGAGTGTCACTCCACTGTTAGATGTATGATTTTCATTATTTTTTTGCCCCGAGTGTTTGGCAGTTCCTCGGACTTCTCGTCTTGCTTTGAAGTAGTCGGAAAATTTTACCGTGTCCCCTATGTAATTTATGGTATTGAGATTTTTGTTTATTGGGTTGTAAAGTGGGTATAGTTAGGCCTTGGATATTGTCTTGTGCATTTCATATCGATATTTATCATTCTTTGTTTTAGGATTTTCTCCTCTTGTTTCGGTATCTGTATAAATTATAGGGGATAAGGTTGTAAACAAACCATTATGTTGCTTTTTTCTAAGTATAGATTAGACTTTCTTGTCACTCTTATCAGCTGAAGGCTATGGTTTTTGTTGCATATTGTTAGGGATAAGAAGATCCAACAATTATAATATAATTCTGTTATGGTATCTTATTTAATTTTTCTTGTTTAGTTTTAATTTATTTGAAGAATCATATGTGAAGGACTGTGAACCTTGTCCATAGCAGGTACCATCTTGTAAGTCCGAGATAGGAGGTAAGGTTATATTTCATAAAATACGAAGTAGCGTTCATCTTCTTCCACATTCAACCCGTCGTTCACAGCAAGTCTCACCACCGAATGTTACGTCTAACTCGTAACGCGTGGAAAATATAGATGGCTGCTCACCTTCTTCGAATTAGAATGTAAACTCAGGATGAATGGAAGGTCGTGTTTCGCCGCTCGAGTGTAAATTTTGTGTGGCGGAGACGGACAGGGTAAACTAGGGTTTGTGAGGAATTGAAAGATAATTTTTTTAAGTATTCACAAATGAAAAGGCTATTTTTGATATGGGAAAGCAATCTGGGGGGGCCGCAATCTGGGGTATAGATATTATCTGCCCAAATTGGGCGGATTAGTTATGTGGGTTAATCTGTGTTATCTACCGGGCCCCCTCTTTTATGTATGATACATATATGGGGTACCAAATACACGATTAGGTTAGATTATTTATTGAATCAGCCCTTATCACCCCTACCAAATGAGCCCTTACAGTAGTGCATCATGATCATTATTGAAAAGGAGAGGCTAACAGAAAAAAAAAGCAACATATTTTTTCTGGGCTTGATGCTTTCGCCTTTTTCTTTTTCTAAAAAGTAACACATTAATTCCAGATTCATCTATCCCCACCCACCAACTCAACTTACGATGACTCATCACCCCAACCGTCGTGCTAGTGTTATCTTTGTAATTTTTTCGTCTTTTTCATTTAATTTTCTTTATTTTTCCAATTCAATCCCTCAAGTTTTCTTTCTTTTCACTTGTGGTCTTTTTTCTCCGTAATATTGTCATATATGAAATTACCTATTAGACCAACTTTAATTGAAGGTTTCAAAAATCTAAAACGTACCAATTTAAATAAGATTAAATTACCAAATGAGCTCCAAGAGCTATATAAGCACAAGAAAAAAAGTAGCACAATTTATAAAAATAATAATAGTAAAAATGAGAAATTAATAATCAAATTTTAAAAATGGGTTGTACACTGTGGTTTACTTCGCCTATTACATAATGTTGCTACAACATTTTCACGTGTGAACGGCATCATTTTCATTTCATACCTTGGTAGTTAAACTCTAGTGTTACTGAAATTTCTAGCAATATGTGCCTTCTTTGCCCAGGATCCCCGTTGGCATTGTCAAGACATTATTTGAACCAGATATCCATTGTGTGATGTACAGATAGAATAATTTTTTTTTAGCTCATACGGATAAAATAATTTTATTATACTAATAATGTCATTAAATTTATTACTATTGTAAAAGACTATACAATATATAAGTAGCATAATATGGAAAAAAAACGTAACACTTGTAATAGTATAATGGTTAGTTATGCAAACAATCAATAGCTTTTAGTCAATTATCAACCATAACATGGTTTTCAAAACATAACGTATAAGCATATCATTTGACTATTTTTTTTTTATATATATTTGGGTGAATTATATATATTTAGTTAGCCCTAATATGACTAAAAAACATGTAGCCTCCAGCAATTTTTTTTAGGGGTATGTGGCCTCTAGCAACTTACTATTTGACTAAATAATCAAATTCCCCAAATATGTTACTTACCTTGATTAATAAAGTTTTAACCTAAGTTAAAAATATGTGATGTATGGTTCATACTCTTCCAAAAATATCTTTTGATGTTTACGAAAATGGGTGTATTGTTTTGGGGTAATAGATAAAGAAGATTTGATCCGGTCCGCCACCTCCATACGTAGCCGTCCGCAATGCGTTTTAAAGGTTCAATAATTTCCTGACACATTGCAGTTTATTTTAGTGTTGCGAAAAAAATAAGAATTAAAAATATTGACCTTTCTCTCTAATTCCCCATTGCAGACGGAAGGATTTCTTCCCCTCCGTTTAGCCGTCCCTACAACTAATCTCAGGCGCCACTCACCATCACCACCAATCTTCACGGCCGCCTCTACACTCATCTTTTCCTTTCAGCGCCTCCAGTATTCTCGAGCTTTACGGTGCCGCCTTTGTCGCTAAATCGGCACCTCCCTTATCGCTGAGCAGAACTAGGATTTTGAACAAAACAATCACCATTATATTGTGCAACTAAGTGCCTCAATAAAATCACAGTTGCAGAAGCCTCTGGGTCTACCAGTGTTATCTCTCAGTTATAGCTATTTATCAGAGAATTTTAAAACTTTAATAGTAGCTTGTATTAAATGGTCAATTACATCAACTCCCCTTTTCCTAAGCGTAAGGTGCGTTGTGTGAGGAAAAGAGCAGGAAATAGAATTTTGAAGAAGCATTCTTTGTACGTTACTGAAGTTGAATCTTGGAATTACTAATTCAAATTTCCATTTTGCCTGTGGCAATTTCACTTTCCTCAACCTGAATCTTGAGATTACGGGGTCCTTTGAAATTTCTTGAGGCAATTTAGATGTGGTAGTGTGTTAAATTTGTTTATACTTGAAAACATATTGTAAATAATGGGATATTAATGAGTATAAGAGCATTGATCTACCAAGAAGCGCCTGTAGCTCAGTGGATAGAGCGTCTGTTTCCTAAGCAGAAAGTCGTAGGTTCGACCCCTACCTGGCGCGTTACCTTTTTACCCTTTTTTTATTTTATTGTGGACACATTCGATAAAAGAATCAGTTTAGTGACTATTTGGTTTTTCAAGAGTAATAATATAAGGAGGAAGAAACGAATCTTCAGACTAGTGTATTACACACGCCCAATGTCATCCATTGTAATAGGACTTTTTGATCCTACTCCTATACACGAAAAAGGCAAGTTTCCATACATCATCAAATCTCAGGTTAATTCACCTCCCAACACAGAGGCTGCTCTTTCAATTGCCCTCCCAACTCTCCATATCTCGTGCCTAATCACCTCGTCCGCTTTCCTTCTTTCAGATATGGCATCGCCTATTCCAGGAAAGAACACAATCTTGCTCTCCGTATCCCCACGAGGTCCATAAATCTGCATTAAACAACTGCCTTATAATCTCCCACAATGTAAAACTATGGAAACTTTTATACGGTATTAGTGCTGAGGCAATCAAATTGGGATTGAGAGTGTGGCTTACAAGATGCTTGAACCATTGCCTTCCAGGGAGACCCTCCGGATCTAAGAAGCCTCTTTCAGTGAGCATTAGTCGGTCATTCAACATCCGTCTCTTCAACCCTGTCGACTCATCCTTGTTCCCATCCAACCTCAGTTTCTACAGTTTGAAGATACAATTAACATATTGATCTTTTGGAAGTATCAGTCATTAACAGTAAGCCTCGTTTACACTACATTCCAGGAGTAAGTTAATCAAACCTCGACTTCTTCCTTGGTTTCGTTCGCAGCTTTAATGAATTCTTTGATTGCTGAAGCGATGGGATCCAGTGAGATGGTCTCTTCCAACAAAGTGTTTAAGGCTTCGGTATACTCCTGAATTGTAAATTTCATTAACGTAGTTACAGAAATTGTCTAAATTAAGCAAAACGTTTGAATGATAAAATGCAATCCACCCAATCTTAAATACTTTAGCAGAAACATCATAGACAAGCTCATACATTGCATAAAACATGTCATTCTATGAATCATAATGATGATTCCAAGAGTTGTGGCGCCTACATTTTACTGAAACAACAAACCACATAAATCAGGGAAAAAACAATGTACCTGCAATTCAGTAGCATAAGAAAGGTAGTTGAAAGGCAGAATGAGATCATCAGCCAGGTGAAGTGCAACAAGCCCCCATATTCCCACAACTGAAACCCAACAAAAGGGAAAAAATTATAAAAAGTAAGACGAGTATAAAAGACAAAGAAGGTAGGAGACCAGAACGTATGATGAATCTTGAAAATACAATTGATGCACAAAGTCCACACAGGAATAATACCTGTAAACTACAGCAGTTTCAGGAGGTAAAAACCAGAAGTTTACCTGCTACGTGGCGATGAAATAAGGGGTCTCCATATCTCATCATCCAATCATAGGAATCGAATGCTGTATGATAAACCGGAAAATCTGCATGATAGCACCTATTACTTGGGTGAGTCATTAAGCACAAAAATGGTGAACTACAGTGTTATTTTCTTATAATGCAGTAAGGTGGGGGGTTATATATACCACTTCCAAAGTATAAATCAATAGAAGGAATCCCTGCATGTTGCAGAAATGGGGCAAAATCCGAATCAACTCTGCTCAGTCTCCCGATCTGCTGCCCACAAAAAAAATGTGATCAGGAGGCACAAAAAACTAGTGTGCCATTTCATTTCAAGAAAGTCATTCAAATACTAGCTCTAGCTCAAATCTTCTATTACTCCTTTTGCCATTTCTAATTAACCTTTATCTAGACCAAGTAATAAACTATCCAGTAAAGAGTATATTTATTAAGAAATTCTAGAGATACGACACAGAAATCATACATACATCGACACCATTGTTGGCAGTTGTCCATCGTTCATGCAAATACGCATTCTCTGAATCAGGATCTTTAACCTGAACCAGGCACGTCAACATATCCCCAGCAGATATTATATAAATGATCATATTATCATGATGTAAAAAGAATGAGACAAAAAGAGGTTTAACTGAAGTTACAAAGCTACCACATTTACCTGCTTTGTTACTTCAACAAGAAGATCATCTAGCTGAGGAGTTGCACTGACAAAAAGGCCGGGTCCTTGCACTGCACAATCCACATTAAAGTAGGCCACTGCTTTTGAACCAAGATTCACAAGGTTTTGTTCGACCCATTCACTAGATCCTATCTGAACACCAGCATTATGGAACAGGGAGTTGGATTTCAGAATTTCACATAAACAAATCGCACAGTTTAATCATTTCATGTAGGTGCAGAAGTTATAGAGCTCTATTAGAAACAAAAACAAATCATTTACTCGAGCCACCCCCCCCCCCCTTTCCCAGGTAGCTATATCTCATTTATCTATAGTCCAAATTGTCAAAAATCAATACCAACCCTTAAAACTGCTAGACTTGTTCCCGTATTGGTGCATTAAGCAATACAACACCAAACCTCCTCTAGAATAGGAGATATCAGCAGGTGACAGACTATTACCTACCATTCCAAATTCTTCAGCATCCCAGCTGCAAAGAATGATTGTTCGTCTAGGACTCCACCCTAATCGAATTAGGAGAGCGAACCTACGGGCAATATCAAGTAGAGCAGCAGTCCCGCTATTAGGGTCAACAGCACCGTATGTCCATGCATCTCTATGGTTGCCTAGAAGCACACTACGATCTGGTTCCTCTGATCCCTTTATGACTGCAAAGACATTGTGTATTGTTGCCATCTTTTGCTCACCCTGAAACCAGAATGAAGAATCACTCTCGCAAGATGTACATATACTCACACACCAAATGTTTTCAAGTATGATCGCACTATATATTTATGTGTTACATAGTGTGTGATCATTCGTGATCCTTTTCAGAGTATAGGCCAGACTTCTGCACTCATTTTCTTGTCGCCGGTTCAAACACAGAAATCCCATTTCAGAAAGCATTCAAACGATGGAGATTGTATTCACAGTATGATTAGGTAAAGAAAGCATAAATTTAAACCGAGATTTCCAGAGTAGAAAGCACACAGAATAGTAAATTCAAAGAACAGAAACTATACAGACAGAAATCTGAACATGAAACTAATTTTAAAATCTGGCGATCAAGAACCAAATAATTAATCAGGTATTTTAATCAAATTTATCACTTTTCAGAAAACAACACACTTTGAAAAAGCTAAAGTCAACTGTAAATCTACTCTATTTTCAAATATTGGCAAGCAGCCGAATTCGACAACATACAAACAACAAAAGCTACAATACAAAATATCCAACAATTTTATGAATAAAAAATCATCAACATGCATCGGAAAACAAAAGAAAGAGCATAAAATCTCGTTCTCAATCCATCTAACTCACCACGTATGTGAAATTAAGCATGGTTGGGCCGGGCCCCACCCGCGTAATTTTTCTACCGCCACTCTTAAAACTCTCCCTCCACTCCTGGGGCATCGCCGCCCCTTCCAACGATTCGAGTATACCTTCCGCCGCCGCCTCCGACAACGGCAACGACGGCACGCCGGGGAATTTCTCGGTCACCCGTGGGTCGTGTAAGTCGAGTTTCTCGCCGCCTTCAATCCCGGCCCAACCGGGGGTAAGTGGGTCCCCCAAACCCTTCATCACAGTCCCCCTCTCTACCCCTTCTCTATACTCACCCTCGGTGTACATTAGCACCGCTGACACACCGTGCGCCGCGGCATTTGACACCACCTCGTGCCTCGACATATCAGAACCCCGCCGGACTAACCCCACGCATCCCTTAACCTCCACACCCTGCGCAGCCAGCGCACGGTAGTCTTGATCCCTGCCGTAGTTCAAAAACACCGCTTCGCCGTACGCGGAGCCTGACGGGGAGTAAGCGTGGTACGGCGACACGACGCCGTTTTGAGGGACATTGTGCTCGGATAGGGACACGGGGAGAACAGTGCCGTCGCTAAAGTGAGCGGACAAAGAAGAGTGCGTAGGATATGAGAGGAGGGCGGAGAAGTTGGTGATATGGGTGGTTAGGCCAAAGGACTGGAATTGGGACTGGACATAGAGGGCGGTGGAGAAGGAGAGAGGGGTGCCGGCGAGGTGGGGGTGGAGAGTGAGGTGGCGGAGGTAGGTGGCGATGGTGTAATTGCTGGCGGCGGAGAGGAATACATGGCGGTAATAAGGGGTGGTATTAGCGGCGGCGGGGGGAGGGTGGGAGTGGTGGTGGTGGAAGATGGTGTGTAGGGCGAGGAGAGAGAGTGTTAGGATGAAGAGGAGAGTGCATGTTGGCTTAGCAGAGGAGGGGATTTTGGGGCGCTGCCACCATAGGTCCATACCCGTACTACCTGTGTTGAATGCTAGAGTATCAATATCAACTCCCACTCCCTTCTGTCTGTCTGTCTGTCTTCTTGCCATGAAATAAGTGCATATATGCACATACATATAATACACTATTTATTATCCAAACGAGCATAAACGATCATAACGTATTTAAGCAATTTCTCTAAAATCTTTTGTAAATAAGCTAACTTTATTATAATATGTTTGGAATATTCAGGCCGGCTCATGCTGATCACCTCATAGGTCATACATAAATAGGCAAAAATTTGTTTGTCGCAATTTCACGAATCTCATTTTATTTGACAAATCAATTTAAGTATAGTAAAAAATGGATAAATAATTTCTATATTTTTCTTCTTGATTTGAGTAAAATGAGGCTCCACTACACTATGAAATTCGCGTAACCGACACACACAAAACTCACTCAAATAAATAGAGATAGTAATAGTTTGCATAATCGCTAATGTCCTAGCGGTTGTATTGCTGCCTGTGTTTGAAAGCAGGTGCTCACAATATGTGATTTCTTTAGTTTATTATTGGAATATGTGAATTTTTTTTTAGTTTACTATTGAAATATATATTTGATGTGTTTGTTTAAGGTTTGCCCTAATATATGAGAAAATGACCAAGTTTACTTTCAACATTCCATAATTTTAAACAAACACGTTCATTCTTTCTGGATTTATCAAATCTTGTTGATTTGGTCTAATTAGTCAAGATAATTATTGTAACATAAACACAAAACATCAACCCACCTTCTTCCGCCGTACTCAAACTCATCACTTATTCCCATGGTTGGTGGCGACAAAGAAGAAGGCACTTCAAAGCCTCCTGTTTTCAACACCATGTCACCCTCTTTTCTTTAATCTTCCAACGCCGAGATAAGTTTATGTTGCAGACCTCCTAAGGGATGGTAATTACGCAGATTGAGTAAATGATATGTTGAACGTATTTTTCCCAAAAATAAGTTTAATTTTGTTGTTGGTTCCCTCCCAAAGTTGTCGGAGGATTCGAAGGAACTATCGTATTGGATTTAATATAATGTTATGGTTAAAGGTTGGCCAAGTAGTTCGATGGAAAGAGAAATCCGAAACTCCTTAGGGTACTATCAAACCGTGCACAATAAATGGGGTGACCTCCAATAGAGGTTTGGAAAGGAGAGTGCACCACGTGCGTATGAATTGCGCAGATCCCTTAAGCTTTTACACCAAGAAAGTCTAGCAATCTTTGGATACTATACTCAATTGAAAAGCCTTTGAGACGAGATGGATTTCATCTTGACTCTTCCAAAATGTAGCTGTAGTGGGTGGAAGTGCAATATACACAAGGAATTGATCGTGATAAGGCAGAAAGAACACTTTTATGAATTCTTAATGGGGCTCTGATCGCTTTATTTTATACCAATTAAACCACATGTGTACATTGTAGTAGCAACCTAGTGGCAAGCAGGGTCGTATCACACAGAGACTAGTGAAGGTAACCTAATCGGATTACTACACAGGTATTAGTATTAAAATATCTAAGTAGAACGAATTATGATTGGTTGAGTAATTATCCTAAGTACTAAAGTCAGACGCTAAGACTATAGCACAAAAAATGATTAATAACTAATTGCAAATAAATAATAAAACGAGACACAAATAATAAGAAAATTATCTTAAAATGTTCGTATTCATAATCAATTATCGTGCGACCGTAAACAATCACACATGCAGACACAAACATCTATCCATAATTCATATGTTCCTAATATTATGAGGCTTCACTATTTGGTATCTCAAACCCTCTTCCGGAGCGCCAGAGATGTGGATCATTCACAACAGACCACCACCACAACCCCCTTCCCTCCCGGAAGAAGTGTATATGTCTCCTAACGGTGCCTAAGAATTACTCTCATAATATCTCCTAACACTTCCGATTTCTCAGACATATTATGTCATGTGTTCTTTGACCATCAATATCTTTACTGTCCAGTTTGTTGGATATTTGATTTGTGGGTGCTAGACTAGATGATCAGGCTACATTAACATAAATTGTAACGCAACACATTGAATAAAAATTGAACGCATACAAATTAAGGGTTATATATACACACACACACACATATATATATAGATATATATGTATAAATATAATATGTGTGTGTACATTGTAATTGGAACCTAATATCTAAACCCTAAGATATAGAACGACTACTCCATAGTAGAAATAATAAAAACAATAATTATTAATAAAACCATCGTTCAAAATAATAAACTAGAAATAAAATAAGAGATATCACAGTTCGCCCAATAGTTCATCTAAGAAGACGACATGATGAATCTTCCTTCTTCAATTCTCTAACATGTTATTCTCTGAAACCTCTCGTATATATTGTATATAATGATATATTGAGTCAACATATATATAGAAGTACACAATATTAGGGCAGAGTAGGGATCAAATAGGATAAAAGCCTTTTCACATGTATAACTCTTCCTGACGATAGCATTTTGCTCTGTCGCGCCATGTAAATACTCCAACGGCAAGATTTCTGTTTGATCGAGTAAATATTCCTTCCGTTATTAATTTTTCTCCTCTTTCTTCTGGGCCGATCCAATGCCTTATTTCAGCCCAACTACTTATTTCCTTCCATCCAAGAGTTCCTTTTACACGATTTACATCGGGATATCACCATTACTCCAAATATGTGATATTTTGTACTGAAATCACTAGAAAATTAACAAATAAGTGAAATCCGCCAAACATATGTACAACGAGGGTTAGGAAGTACTCTCTCTGTCCCAGTTAATTTTGCACATATGAAGGGGGACATATATTAAGAAAAAACTCTTTTTTTTGGCTTTTTACTTGACTTTTTCAAAGGTGGAGATTGAGGGTGGAAATTTTGACGGTGAAGATCGTGAGAGAAAGTTATTTTTTAAGGGTGTGCAAAATTGTGTGGGACATACCAAAAGGAAAAGTGTGCAAAATTAGATGGGACAGACGTAATACTATTTAACGTGTTTTTGCACTGTTTCAACTATAAATATATGCTTAGGTATGGAACGATCATAATCCCCAAACTTTACCTGTTGTGCATCCCAAACAATTAAATAAAAGAAAACAATGAACAATAGAACATGCACAACCTTTATTATGGATCAATGTTTACGAATATTGCTTCAGACTCGATTTTAATATATATATATATATATATATATATATATTTATATATATAAAACACAATAATATGGATATGTAGTGACAAACACACTTCAACTAGCCTTAGAGCTAAATCCCATAAGTAAATGATTTTCACCGGGTGTGTGTATCTCTCTTCACTCAAGTGTATAAAATAGGAAATATTCACTCATCGAGTTATATCATGCATACGATCTACCATATGCTTGCAATTGTCTTGTCCCTCATCTTACTTGAATGTACATACCTTGGAATTAAAAAAAAGTACTTCTATTTGGTTGTAATATAGGTTTTTTTTTTTTTTTTTTTTTTTTTTTTTTTTTTTTTATTTATTATTTTTAAGTTTTAACGTGGGATAACATATGGATAAAGTGACTCGACTTGGACTAATTGAGTTGGCCTTTCTCTACTACCCTAAATAAAATCAGATCTCCTAACTATAAATCTCTCAGTAAAGCTAAACAATTGTAGCTTTCTTCAAAATTTTATGCCATTTATACTACATTATACCAAACTATTAGGACTACTCTTTTTCTTGTCAATGATTGTGCTAACTTCTATCAATTTATGTAGTCCTTATTAGACTCTTTTGAAATATTAGAACTACTCTCTTTCTTATCAACAATTATGCTAACTTCTATCAACTAGCTTATACTACATTTACCAAACTATTAAGACTGCTTTTTTTTATTGTCAATGATTGTGCTAACTTCTATCAACTTATACAGTCCTTACTAGACTCTTTTGAAGTTCATGTGAAATTTGAAAACCCGATACTCACATACATTTAAGTGAAAATTGGAAACCAAGTAGTAATATTCACTATAGTGAAAACTCTAGCCTTATATTTATAAGGAAACTCTATTTTAAGCACTCCTTATAAAATCTACATTTCAACTCACTTTTCAAGTGGATAGACTAATTTGCTCCTACTTTGTTGGTCACTTTTTTCCATCTTCCTTCTCTCTCATCCCATTTAGAAATTTACGTTTCATGATTACACAATTTCAGAAACAAGATTCACGATATGCCATTCACGAGTCACAAATTGATCTCACTATTTTACGATTTTATGGTCTCAGAAACATGATTCACAAAGCAATTCATAATTTATGAATCGAGCCTCACGATTTCAGAAACATAATTCATGATTCCTGAAATGAGATTCACGATTCACAAAAATGAACTTCACGACACACAATTTCCTAAAATCACAATACATGACTAACAATTAACGACTTACAGTCTAATTTTTTCCTATTCGCGAATGGAATTTAATTGTGAAAGGCGAATATTTTCAAATTGGGTAGAACAACGTATTTCATAGTTGTTGAATAAAAGAAAGTCTTACTATAGATAAGTGTGTATGATCGTGTATATTCAGTTCATCAACCTTGCTGGCCTACCCACGATAGATGCAACTTTATTACCTCATTTATAATTTTAGGATGAGATCTTTATACATCGACGAACACATTAACTTGTGGCCACCTTGGATAGAAGAGCATTCCCTTCACATTTATTTGCAATAAACCTTCCTTTATTTTTTTCCCAATCTCGGGCATCAACTGTGTTATGGGTTTGCTATGCTATGCAACTTTTGTTTACTTAGTATGTTCAAGTGCACTAGTGACTACTTTTTGTTAAGGAATATATTTTCTTACCATTTACTTTTATCATTTATTGAAAGTGTCTTAAAATTTTTAGTATATTGTTTAAAATACTATATTTGATTTACATTAATTATACTTTGTTAGATATTATGTTTTAATTAATAACGAAATATCTTCTAAATATATTTGGAATTGTTTCTATATTTTGTGGGGATACAACTTAGGAAAGTCGAAGTAAAAAATGAGCTTAAACAAGGAAAGAATATCTTTAACTTAAAGCTTGTAAATCGACGACCAACCTGATAAAGGAAATATCTGACTCATTTCTTAAAAAAGATCTTACCGGGTGAAGAGATTTTGCAATTGGATCTGGGATTCTCGAATGCCTAAATACACTTTCAAACCGGGATGTTTGAAAGTCCAATAATACGTGCTCGTAAAAGAATCAAGATTCACAAGGATCCAGTGCAAGAAACATATATGAATATTTTCCATATCCAATGGTGAGTTGAAGACACCTGAAGAATGAAGGAGGAAGGAGTATATGATCCAAATTCATTTTAGATTGAATCCAGATTCGAACATAATTGACCCACAAGTATTTAGAGTCTATATATGCTTGAATGTTTCATTATGCTCGACACATCTTGAGAGGGCACTAAGTCTTAGAGTCAAAACACTCAAGTTTTCCTTTATTTTACTTACACATGCTCTGTTATAATTTAAATTCTATCAGGAGGTACGACCTAGTCACAAGTCGGGAGACTTTGTGAGCACAATGAGGGATTCCAAGTGCAAAATAGATTCAAGGGGTTGGGTGGTTGCATGAATTTATTAGAAGGTGAGATAGACTTTGATTGGTAGAATATGAGAGAGTCCTAGTCTTGACAATTCGAGTCATCAGGTCCAAACTTGTATCACTCTAAGAGAATGCTATACTTGTTCCTCTAATGAAGATGTGAGGGGGGAGAAGGTTTATCCTCCGCAAACTTTTAAACAAGTTTGCTTCCGCTTTCTAGTACGTCGATTTACTTTATTCCAATACATTCGTATTGATTTATCTTTACTACATTATTAGTTCCATGCGATGCATAGACATATAAAATTTGATATATTGTTATTACCCACATATTATAAAGTTATAAATTCTGTTATTCAAAGTTTTATTGTCAAGATTAAATATAATTTTTGTATATGATTTTTTTTTTTTTTTTGTTTTCTTTTGTAATAAATATTAGTAAGCCTTAGCTCGAGATCAGGTCGCCACTATATGTCAGACCAGGTTGGTCCAAAATTTTATTGGACCAAAACTTAGTGAGTTCAGCCAAAACAAGCTGCGTTGGAAAGCTAACAAATAGGGCTACTAGAAAATGAAAAGAAAATTTCAAAAAGTTCTTTTCATTTGGGGCTAATTAGATGTGAACTTTATACGAACGTTAATGTATAAATGCACGATCACAACTCCTACTGTAGGAACCTCCCCGAAGTGACTCGACTATTTTTAAGAAAGCTAAGTGAATTAGCTACAACTTTTGTGTAGGAAAAATTCCAAATTTCTTGCTCGAAAGTGGCCAAAAGCTCAAAGGAAGTGACTGTGGTGCATTTTGAGGTACTTTCCAGCATACCTTTAGTATTTTGGTCATAACTTGGGCTACAAAAATGATTTTTAGGTGAAACTTGATGCATTGCAAAGATAACACACATGGCTACTGGAAAATTATACAAAATGTTCAAGAAGTTGAAATTTCAAAAAGTGCTTTTTATTGGGGCCTATTGTATGCGAAATTTATATGAACGTTAATGTACAAATGCACAAATCACTACTCCCCTGTAGGACCCTCTACAAAGTGAATCTTTTGTTTTGTGAAAGGTAAGTGAGTTAGCTACAACTTTTGTGATATAACCATTCCAAAGTTCTTGCAAGAAAGGTTCCAAAAGCTCAAAGGAAGTGACAGTGGTGCATTGTGAGGTAGTTTTCGGCATACCTATAGTATTTTGATCATATCTTGGGCTAAAAAAATGATTTTTAAGTGAAACAAGCTGCATTGGAATGCTAACACATAGGGCTACTAGAAAATGAAAAGAAAATTTCAAAAAGTGCTTTTCATTTGGGGTTAATTAGATGTGAACTTTATACGAACGTTAATGTATAAAAGCACGATCACAACTCCTACTGTAGGAACCTCCCCGAAGTGACTCGACTATTTTTAGAAAGCTAAGTGAATTAGCTACAACTTTTGTGTTGGAAACATTCCAAATTTCTTGCAAGAAAGGTTCCAAAAGCTCAAAGGAAGTGACAGTGGTGTATTGTAAGGTAGTTTTTGGCATACCTATAGTATTTTGATCATATCTTGGGCTAAAAAAATGATTTTTAAGTGAAAAAAGCTGCGTTGGAAAGCTAACACATAGGGCTACAAGAAAATGAAAAGAAAATTTCAAAAAGTGCTTTTTATTTGGGGCTAATGAGATTTGAACTTTATACGAACGTTAATGTGTAAAAGGACAATCACAACTCCTATTGTAGGAACCTCCCCGAAGTGACTCGACTATTTTTAGAAAGTTAAGGGAATTAGCTACAACTTTTATGTTGGAAACATTCCAAATTTCTTTCAAGAAAGTGGCCAAAAGCTCAAAGGAAGTGACTGTGGTGCATTTTGAGGTACTCTCCAGCATACCTTTAGTATTTTGGTCATAACTTGGGCTACAAAAATGATTTTTAGGTGAAACTTGATGCATTGTAAAGCTAAAACACAGGGCTACTAGAAAATTATACAAAATGTTCAAAAAGTTGAAATTTCAAAAAGTACTTTTTATTGGGGCCTATCGTATGCAAAATTTATATGAACGTTAATGTACAAATGCACAAATCACTACTCCCCATGTAGGATCCTCCACAAAGTGAATCTTTTGTTTTTGGAAAGGTAAGTGAGTTAGCTACAACTTTTGTGATAGAACCATTCCAAAGTTCTTGCAAGAAAGGTTCCAAAAGCTCAAAGGAAGTGACAGTGGTGCATTGCAAGGTAGTTTTCGGCATACCTATATTATTTTGATCATATCTTGGGCTAAAAAAATGATTTTTAAGTGAAACAAGATGCGTTGGAAAGCTAACACATAGGGCTACTAGAAAATGAAAAGAAAATTTAAAAAAGTGGTTTTTACTTGGGGCTAATTAGATTTGAACTTTATACCAATGTTAATGAGTAAAAGCACGATCACAACTCCTACTGTAGGAACCTCCCTGAAGTGACATGAATATTTTTAGAAAGCTAAGTGAATTAGCTACAACTTTTGTGTTGGAAACATTCCAAATTTCTTGCAAGAAAGTGGCCAAAAGCTAAAAGGAAGTGACTGTGGTGCATTTTGAGGTACTTTCCAGCATACCTTTAGTATTTTGGTCATAACTTGGGCTACAAAAATGATTTTTAGGTGAAACTTGATGCATTGCAAAGCTAACACACAGGGCTACTGGAAAATTATACAAAATGTTCAAAAAGTTGAAATTTCAAAAAGTGCTTTTTATTGGGGCCTATTGTATGCAAAATTTATATGAACGTTAATGTACAAATGCACAAATCACTACTCCCCATGTAGGACCCTCTACAAAATGAATCTTTTGTTTTTGGAAAGGTAAGTGAGTTAGCTACAACTTTTGTGATAGAACCATTCCAAATTCTTGCAAGAAAGGTTCAAAAGCTCAAAGGAAGTGACAGTGGTGCATTGTAAGGTATTTTTCGGCATACCTATAGTATTTTGATCATATCTTGGGCTTAAAAAATGATTTTTAAGTGAAACAAGCTGCATTGGAAAGCTAACATATAGGGCTACTAGTAAATGAAAAGAAAATTTCAAAAAAGTGCTTTTCATTTGGGGTTAATTAGATGTGAACTTTATACGAACGTTAATGTATAAAAGCACGATCACAACTCCTACTGTAGGAACCTCCCCGAAGTGACTCGACTATTTTTAGAAAGCTAAGTGAATTAGCTACAACTTTTATGTTGGAAACATTCAAAATTTCTTGCAAGAAAGGTTCCAAAAGCTCAAAGGAAGTGACAGTGGTGCATTGTAAGGTAGTTTTTGGCATACCTATAGTATTTTGATCATATCTTGGGCTAAAAAAATGATTTTTAAGTGAAACAAGCTGCGTTGGAAAGCTAACACATAGGGCTACTAGAAAATGAAAAGAAAATTTCAAAAAGTGCTTTTTATTTGGGGCTAATTAGATTTGAACTTTATACAAACGTTAATGTGTAAAAGGACAATCACAACTCCTATTGTAGGAACCTCCCCGAAGTGACTCGACTATTTTTAGAAAGCTAAGGGAATTAGCTACAACTTTTATGTTGGAAACATTCCAAATTTCTTTCAAGAAAGTGGCCAAAAGCTCAAAGGAAGTGACTGTGGTGCATTTTGAGGTACTCTCCAGCATACCTTTAGTATTTTGGTCATAACTTGGGCTACAAAAATGATTTTTAGGTGAAACATGATGCATTGCAAAGCTAAAATACAGGGCTACTGGAAAATTATACAAAATGTTCAAAAAGTTGAAATTTCAAAAAGTGCTTTTTATTGGGTCTTATTGTATGCGAAATTTATATGAACGTTAATGTACAAAGGCAAAAATCACTACTCCCCATGTAGGACCCTCTACAAAGTGAATCTTTTGTTTTTGGAAAGGTAAGTGAGTTAGCTACAACTTTTGTGATGGAACCATCCAATGTTCTTGCAAGAAAGGTTCCAAAAGCTGAAAGGAAGTGACAGTGGTGCATTGTAAGGTAGTTTTCGGCATACCTATAGTATTTTGATCATATCTTGGGCTAAAAAAATGATTTTTAAGTGAAACAAGATGCATTGGAAAGCTAACACATAGGGCTACTATAAAATGAAAAGAAAATTTCAAAAAGTGCTTTTCATTTGGGGCTAATTAGATGTGAACTTTATACGAACGTTAATGTATAAAAGCACGATCACAACTCCTACTGTAGGAACCTCCCCAAAGTGACTCCACTATTTTTAGAAAGCTAAGTGAATTAGCTACAACTTTTGTGTTGGAAACATTCCAAATTTCTTGCAAGAAAGTGGCCAAAAGCTCAAAGGAAGTGACAGTGGTGCATTTTGAGGTACTTTCCAGCACACCTTTAGTATTTTGGTCATAACTTGGGCTACAAAAATGATTTTTAGGTGAAACTTGATGCATTGCAAAGCTAACACACAGGGCTACTGGAAAATTATACAAAATGTTCAAAAAGTTAAAATTTCAAAAAGTGCTTTTTATTGGGGCCTATTGTATGCCAAATTTATATGAACGTTAATGTACAAATGCACAAATCACTACTCCCCATGTAGGATCCTCCACAAAGTGAATCTTTTGTTTTTGGAAAGGTAAGTGAGTTAGCTACAACTTTTGTGATAGAACCATTCCAAAGTTCTTGCAAGAAAGGTTCCAAAAGCTCAAAGGAAGTGACAGTGGTGCATTGTAAGGTAGTTTTCGGCATACCTATAGTATTTTGATCATATCTTGGGCTAAAAAAATGATTTTTAAGTGAAACAAGATGCGTTGTAAAGCTAACACATAGGGATACTAGAAAATGAAAAGAAAATTTAAAAAAATGCTTTTTATTTGGGGCTAATTAGATTTGAACTTTATACGAACGTTAATGAGTAAAAGCACTATCACAACTCCTACTGCAGGAACCACCCTGAAGTGACATGAATATTTTTAGAAAGCTAAGTGAATTAGCTACAATTTTTGTGTTGAAAACATTCCAAATTTCTTGCAAGAAAGTGGCCAAAAGCTAAAAGGAAGTGACTGTGGTGCATTTTGAGGTACTTTCCAGCATACCTTTAGTATTTTGGTCATAACTTGGGCTACAAAAATGATTTTTAGGTGAAACATGATGCATTGCAAAGCTAAAATACAGGGCTACTGGAAAATTATACAAAATGTTCAAAAAGTTGAAATTTCAAAAAGTGCTTTTTATTGGGGCCTATTGTATGCGAAATTTATATGAACGTTAATGTACAAAGGCAAAAATCACTACTCCCCATGTAGGAACCTCCACAAAGTGAATCTTTTGTTTTTGGAAAGGTAAGTGAGTTAGCTACAACTTTTGTGATGGAACCATTCCAAAGTTCTTGCAAGAAAGGTTCCAAAAGCTGAAAGGAAGTGACAGTGGTGCATTGTAAGGTAGTTTTCGGCATACCTATAGTATTTTGATCATATGTAAAAAATAAAAGAATTTTTTTAGTGCACTTTGTCTTTGGTACTTTACCAAGGCCTCATAAAAGGTATGAGACGATATAGACGACATATAAAATTAGATTACAAGAAAAATAATATGATATATGGATTAACAAAAAATACAAAAAGAATAATTAAAAGAAAAAAAAAGGGAAAATAAAATTCAATGTTTTACGATGTAAGAATCTGAAGAGTCGATTGTTACCCATATCACTCGACTATTTTTCACTTAATATCCTAATAATCATTGTTTATCCCCTAAAGATAATGAAATTTTCATTTTTTAGAATCAAAGTTACCATGCCAATTTTTCCACTATTCTTGAATTTTTTTAAAATGAATATTAAATACATGTTGTCTAAAAGTTCATTATTATTACCTCTAATTAGTGAATTAGAAGTTTAGAAAGTCTATGCTTGTTAATTCCATATCTTTCATTAATTACAACGACTTTATATATTTATGTTACACATCCAAAGAGATTGACAATTCGGGTGGCCTAGTTCAGTCCGAATTCTTGTGTCAATGCCACGTGTTGGGTTGGGTCGTGCTAGCCCAAATTTTTATTTAGTAAAAAAAATTAAGAGTTAAGCACATTCCACCCTGCTATGCACTTTGGTCTGACCGGTTGGCTGCACGTCGGATTATTAGTCTATCGGTCAGGCCCAATTATACTTTTGGCATAGATTCTTAGGCCCAACCTACCTAGAATGCTGAATTGATCAAGCTGATTTTGTCACCTCTACATATTCTATTCATAATTGATTAAATAAATATTATTATTGCCAACAAAAATATTTTCTCGAATTAGAAAATTACTTTGGGGGGAAATGAGCCTACTATTTTGAGGCTAACTTATCTTTTTATATTTTTATAGATAGATATAAATATAGATTAGTGCATTACATGTTTAGAAAATTTATGTTTTTTCTTTTTTTTCTTTTTTGTATTTATGTTAAATATCCTTAGAAGTGGCAATTCAGGCGAACTAGTCCAGCCTGAACACGCATGCCAATGCCATGTGTCGAGTTGGGTGTGATTGACCCAAAATTCTGTCGAACCAAAAAATGAGAGCTAAACTCAGTCTACTCTCCTATAGTTAGTCTGATCGGCTGCGGTCTGTGGGGCTATTAGCCCATCAGTCGGGCCTGTCAGGCATAATTATATACTTCAGACTCAAATTCTTATGGCCCATTCCGTATTTATTTTTTGTCGTGTGAGGGTGAATTTGACACCTCTACATATTCTACTTATAATTGATTAAAAAAGATTATTATTGCCAAAACTATTCTTAAATTATAAAGTAATTTTGGCGAAAATATCAACCCCTATTATTTTGGGGCTGATTTATTCAACAAAGAATATTATTGAGAAAGAAAACTTTCCTTAACTAGAAAGTAGTTTTGACGGGAATATCAACTCCTGCTATTTTTGGGTTGACTTCTTTATATATATATACTAGTAAATCACCCGTGCGATGCACGGTCATAAGATGTTTTATAAATAAAATTTTATAAAATTATGTGATGATTTTAAGTGCATTTTATTTTGGTAAATAGACGTACAAATAAGAATAAACTTACATACAGTAATCATAAATTTTTATATTGAATGTATTAAAGAAACCAATAGATAAGGAAAAAAAATTAAGAATTCATAAAGTACAAAAAACATATGTATTTATATTGGATAATTTATTTGAAATGTAACAAATCTACACATCTCTACACAGCTCATTGTAAACAACGTTTATTGTTTTATTTTATTTTCTTTATGTCAAATCAATATCTTCAACCCTCTTCGATGACTCTCGAAACTGCAATATATAGTCGACCCTTACTGAATATGACTTTTTTAGGAACAATCTCACATGAGATAAAGATTGACCTTGGATTCTATTAATTGTTACGACATATGACACGATTAGAGGAAACCGCCAATATTTTTTCCAAACAACATCTGGACGCCTCATACATATTATGAGAAAATTTGCTTTACAAAAATTGAGAGAGAGAGAGAGAGAAAGAGAGATCTGGACAGAGCTAAAAAAAAATCTTTAAATTTTCTTATCCCTCACACGGAACCTTTTAATATCTATAATTTTGGAAATTGAAAATTGTTGATTTTTACTATTTATAAAAAGATAAAAATTGCATGGATTCTTTTATGTAATAAAATTAAGATTTAAAAATATTTTTAATTGAGATTTTTTTTTTTTCAAAAGATATGCAATAAATACTAATAAAAATATATATGTTTGTAACATATTTAATTAATTTTTATCGGCAGCTCAAATCAAATTTAGATAATTCATTTCATACTACATATACAAATCTAACATAAATAATCAATAACCAACTATAACTTATTGTAAAACATGTGATATAAATTTCAAATTAATTACAAAAAAGATTATTTTGGTATTATGCGTAAAACCATGAAAACTTATTTATGTTTTAATTTTTTGACAATGGATTTTCATATATATAATAAATTAATATTTATTGTCTCCTATAATATTTTTTTATATTCGAAAATTGCCAATAAAAATTTTTAAATTCCAAACTCATTTTTTTCTTGATCTTACTATATATATAAATATATATATATATACATATATATATATATATATATTTTATTTTATTTTGAGAATAATGATTAAATTAAAATGAGTGGCAAAATATCTTATAGAGGATTATCTTTTATTATATAGTAAAATTACTATTATTACTATTGTTGTGGAAGTTTGTTTTCTCGCTTTCATGTTGTGTGGTGAAATCTACCTCTATATTCTATTTCATGCCATGAACTTGTATGATTTTTGAGCTGAACATGTGTTGAGATTTGATTGTGAGTTTTGTCGAAGTTCTCTTGTAAACAAATGAACATAGCTCTAAGTGTGAGCAAATTAAATTCATAGCAACTTTGCATTTGACTTCCAAAGCATTCTCTTGTGATGCTTAAATGTCATAACCATTTAATTAACATTGAATGTGGCAAGTGTTTATGATATATGAATGCTTTTCAGTCTGTCATTTAAAAATTTTAACACATATTATTAATTATTTTAATTTCCTATATAATTTTATTGGATAATGTAAATGGATTTATTAACATGTGCACAAGAGAGAGCGATGCACGTATGTATATATATATATATATATATATATATATATATATATATATTGCTTTTTACTAGTGAACTGTGTTTACTTGGAGCTGGGATAATTGTAACACTATTAGCTAAAAATGGTTGAATGAAAAAATGGTGTTTATTTTAGTAGTTGTAGAAGTAGTGTAGATTAAATTATATTCTCTCCGTTCCATATTAATTGTCGTTTTAGAAAATAATGAAAGAATTAAGGATGAAATATTTTGACATATATACCCTCCTCTAATATTAGAGGATAAAGATTTGACCAAATCTAAATATCTGTAATAGGTTATAAAGTAGAGATATTCTAGGATTGAGCCAGGAGAAAATTGGTAGAATGCGTGAAAAATATCTAAAACGTCAATTAATTGGAGAAAATGAAGAAATAGCTAGAACGACAATTAATATGAACCGGAGGGAGTAATATTTAATTGAAAAAAGTGATGTGATGTGTATAAGATGATAATTGATGATCATTTGATAATTAATGGATATATTTTTTATTTACAAATGCATTTCATAAATTTTAAATTCACAATATTTTATATAAAATATGAATTGGTAGTTATTTTTTATTTTATTTATTGGGAAAATAGATTTTTTTTCGTCCGTTATGTTATGTTGTATGTTTTTCAATTTTTATCCTTTTTGTTTGACCTTTTTGAAATTTGTCCTTTATGTTCCAAAATTTAACAAATTGGTCCGGTGACCTACAGTAGGTTACCTTCCGGTAATTGCTGACGTGGCAGCAAATTTTTCATTTTATCTTAGTTATTCGCGTGGAAAATGTGGTTACATGTTATTTCCATATCATTTGAAACATTAAAAAATAGGAAAATTAAAAATAAATATATAAAAATTAACAAATACAAAAGAATCTAGAGAAAAAAAAAGAGAATTCTAAATAACATATAAAAAAAAATTATAATAAAAAAATTAGAAAATAAAAATAAAGTTAAAAAATTGTGGAATTCTTCTTTAACAAAAAGTAAAAGAAAATCCAATTTTAAATCTAGATTTTTTTTAAGCAAAAGAGAAATTATAATTAAAATAAAAATTTGTAATTTTAAATAAAAGAGAAATTTTTATTTAAATAAAAATCTGATTATTTTGTTAAATCCATTTTTTTAATTTTAAATATGTTCATAAAAATAAAAATAAAAAGGAAAAAAAAATAGAATAAGGGGACCCACCTCCTCGCCGCTGGCCTCCTCAATGACCCTTATCTCCGTGCACTTCGAATCCTTGTCGCCGCCCTTATCGAAGAATGGGCAGGGGATTACTTGTATATATTAAAAAAAAGAAAAAAAGAATTGAAAGGGAGATTACTTCTCGAAAAATAATCTCATTTTTATCATCATAAATTATTATTTTAAACAAAATTTCTCCTCAAAGAAGGGGCATAACAGATATCAGGGTCGACATCTTGTATGATTAAATTTAAAATCTTTTATTTTATTTTTATTTATTTTATTTTTATGAACATATCTAAAATAAAAATTTGGATTTAAAAAAATCAGATTTTTATTTTAAAGAGAATTTCTCTTTTATTTAAAACATTTCAGATTATTATTTTAAATAAATTTCTATTTTATTTAAAAAGATACAAATTTAAAATTGGATTTTTTCTGTTTCTGTTAAAGAAGAATTCCAATTTTTTTTAACTTTTATTTTTATTTTCTGGATGTTTTTTATTTTATGTTTTTTAATTTTTATATGTTATTTTAGAATTTTTATTTTTATTTTTAAATGTTTTAAATGACATATAACCACATTTGCCCCGCAAATAACTAAAAAATATTAAAAAAAAACGCTACCACATTAGCAATTATTAGAAAGGTAAGCTGTTGTAGAAGGTCACACGACCAATTTGTCGAATTTTATAATATAAAAGAGAAATTTAAAAAACGTACAACAAAAAGGATAAAAATCGAAATAGGTACAACATAACGGAGGAAAAAAACTATTTTCCCTTTTTTATTTTACTTTTTCTTGTCTTTCTTTTTTTAGGTGGGTTTTTATTATTTTATATTTTAATTATACTTATAATCTTCCACAAGCACATCCAACCCCACAACCCACCTCACATAGGCCTTTACTATTTTATATTATTAATTACATTCGTGATTATTGTCAATATGCGTAATCCCTAACATAGGCCTAAACATTATCATGCGTAATTTGTTCACTAATATACTGAACGAGTTAATTTAGGCCAAAATTTTTGTCCAATTTAATTAACTATATTAGTAATGCATAAACACGCGTTGTCTATGTTTTACTATCTAATACGAACATCAGATCAGGTATACATGGAATACACCATTTTCACTTTTAATTAATGACATTTTACATTTATTACCTGTAAAAGTTAAAGCATATTCCACATAAAAATTAAATTACAAAAAAGAGGAATAGAAGTACAAGATCATTGTTAATAATGAAAAATAAACATCCAAATTCTTTCCATCCACTTTGAACAAATAACAATATGGCAAAGTGTATGGTTACGAATGCATCAAAGATTGTTTTCTTTTTCTCTTTTTCTTTTGTCACTACTTTACTAAGAAATAAGCCAAGAAAAGTTTGTCCTCACATATTTTTGAAAGCGAAACAATCCCTTTCATGATTTTTATTCACCTTTTTATAGCAAACCATATTTCTTGAAAGAAATAGAGAATCTATCGTTCTATGTTTGTCGTGGATGCGTTTGCTTAAGGATAGGAAATGCTGAATAATTATTGATTGACAAAATATACGAATTTATTTTATTAAAATTGAATTCCCTCAATTGATTAAGTGCAACCAACACAAACACACCTTATATGTTTAAGTAGGTTCGGAAAATTCTTAATTTTAAAATTTTTGAAAATTAAAATATCATCATAAGTAGTAGAATTTGATGTTCTGTCTTGAGATTATAGGTAGACTGCATTGTACACATCACACAAACCCTAAAAAAACGGGTGGTTATAATATTATAGGTAAATTTTAAGATACCACCATTATATTGATACAATTTTTTTTCTACCGGCTAAAATATTTTCCTTTATTCAGTTTTATGGGTTAATTAAAATTTATTTTCTTCGACAAATGGTTTTACTGTTTAAAAAATCGCACTCTTTTTCAATATAAAATAAGCATTGCTAAATTTTAGGGATTGTTCATGTGTCACCTTAAAAACATGTTATATTTTTAATATAAATTAAATTGTAAAAATTGATAGAAAAAGAAAAAAAGAAGGGAAAAGGAAAAGGAAACTCCCTCGTGAGCTGAAAGTGTTGTTGAAAGTTCAGTTGTTTTGTAGCAATTGTTGTTTTCTTTTTTCTGTTTTTTTTCTTTTTGTAATTCCAATAAAATTGTGAGACACTGATAATACCTTTTAACATATCATTGTCAATTTTTTTAAAAATCTTATAAGCTCTTACATTTTATATGATGTTTTTGAGCTTATAAATTGTATGATCTATTTTAAAATAAGTTCTAGAAGTATTTGGATAAAATAACTAATAAGATCTCTTCAACATCTTATAAGATATCGATTGCGTTTGGTAAATAAGATCTTTTTGAAATTACAATTACAATAAAAAATGTATTTAAAAAGAGCTTATGAGAAAAATGTGGAGGGGTGATACTTTTTTTAAAGATCTTATAAGCTCTGCCAAGCATCCTTTTAATTCTGTGAGAAAATCATAAATAATTTGAGGTATGCTATAGTTATTTATTTTATGTCTCTGTACAATTTATATCTACATATATAATATCAATTTTAGCTATAAGTATCATAAGAAAAAAAATTAACAAGAGAGCATGAATAAAGGTACAATTTGCTACTATAACAGTAGGTAAAATTATAATTGCATTAATATAATGATTGTGGTAAGTACCAAGAATTTTATTAGTTGAAATTTTTGATTCTGTATGTTAACACAAATAGGGATGAAGCATTTAGAATTTTGCATGAATTTTGTAATTTAGGTAGATAAAATAATATAGGTTATAAAGTAATAGGATTTGATGCAAAGGTGAGTGGGAAAAGCATTTCTTGAGATTTTGATGCAATCCAAAAAGACAAAACACACACACACTTGGAAGATTCTCTTGTCTGACGAAAAATAATGATGTAACCCTCTCTTAATATCTATCCATTTGGTCGCACTCAAATCTGAAATATGTTTTTATTAAATTATATGCGAGCTAAATTTTACTGCACCCATCCGCAAATAATCAAACTTTTTTTTTTGTCACAGTTTATTTTCGTTATATCTACCAAATCCTCACAATTATGTAGCATTATGCAATATCACCTTCTACGTAGATCGATATTTAGCACTTAAAGTGACACGTGTTATGACCTATACCACTAACAGACTTTTGCAAAATAATAGCTAATACTTTATTTATATTCTTTCACCCTAGCCGTGATCATATGGCGAACAAGATGACAATCAATCTCGATGTATTATGTGCGCCTGTGAAAGACAGGGTTCTTTGCAATATGTTGAGCTGCCTAATTGTTACATCATAATGGATATGCTGCGGAAGCGTAACACCCAGATCATGTGTAATACAATCGAGCTAAACATGCTGACATGTGTCATAGCTAGCGCAAGATGTTCGGCCTCAGCTAAACTTCGAGAAACTGTGGACTGCTTCTTGGCTTTCCAAGAAACAAGACAATCACCGAAGAAGATACAGTAACCTGTTAGAGACTTGAGACTGTCCATGCAAGAGCCCCAATCGGAATCACAAAATCCACGGACCTCAAAAGAACCATGAACAGAACAGTCCCTTTAAGATGACGAAGCAATGTTGAGCTGCATCCCGTTGACCTTCACGAGGAGCAGCAACGAATTGACTCAATTGTTGAATGTCACAATTAAGATTAGGCCGTGTGAGGTTGAGATAGAGGAGACACTCAATCAAACGCATATACCGTCCAGGATCTGAGTAAAGAATACCAGAATTATTAATCAATTTCAGGCCTAAAGGCAACGGAGTAGAGTCTGACTTGCAGCTATCCAAACCCGCATCTTGTAGAATATCTAAAACATACTTACGTTGGTTAAAGAACGTACTCGTATCACCCCTTGTGATTTCAACCCCTAAGAAATATTTGGCAATGCCTAAGTCCTCGACAGTAAATGCTTTATCCAGAAACTGTTTAATTGATCCAAAAGAGGCAAGTCAATTCTCGTAATCAAGACATCATCGACATGAACGACCAAAGCTATAAAGGATGAGCCTTGAGTCCAAGTGAAAAGGCATTGGTCATTTTACGATTGTACAAACCCGTATTGAATAAGTGTAGAACAAAATTCGATGTTCCATTGACGCTAAGCTTATTTTAAACTGTACAGGCTACGATTTAAGCAACATACTTGCCCGGGGATAGCTTTGTGGCATCCTTCGGGTGGCAACATGTACACCTCATCATGGAGACAACAGTGCAAGAACCCATTGTTGATATCAAGTTGGCAAATTGGTCACTGCTTCATCGTAGCTGAGGCAATGACCAGGCGAACTGTAACTTGCTTCTCAACCGGGAAAAGCCTGTCCATATAGTCAACCCCCGTGGACTTGATGATAACATTTCGCCACAAATTGCGCCTTATATCGTTCAATCGAACCATCCGGATTAAATTTCGTATGTAAATCGACTCGCATCTGATTGCACTTTTATCAGGCGGGAGAGTGCTTAATTCCCAAGTGTGATTGGACTCAAGAACTGATAATTCTCTTTGCATCGCATCAACCCAATATGGGTGCTTGGTTGCTTGAGTATAGGATGTGGGATCTTTAATTTCATCAATGTTGACTAAAAAAGCATTGTGAGGTGAACTAAACAAAACTGGAAAGATAATCCGCCAACTCATTTGATTGTGTATCAACGTAGGTAATAAAGTCCGGAAGATATGTTGATGGGTGCTTGGTATGAGTGCCTTTTTTTAATACAATAGGCTGATCTTGAAGAAGGAGGTGGAAGTGAAGTGTTTTCAGGCCGCACTGACGAAGAACTAGGAGTTGAACCTTCTTCATTCAAAGGAAACACATGTCCGGGCTAGGGTGTTTCTGGTGGTGGTGTCTACTTAGTCTGATAAGGAAAGACACTTTCCACAAAAACAATATCACGAGATACAAGCACCTTACCTTGTTCTTTATCGAAGACTCAATAAGCTTTTTGTCCAGAGATGTATCCAAGCATGTCACATCGATGAGCTCGATCATCAAATTTATGTTTGTGTGGCAACACATTTGTTGCATATACTAGACATCCAAACAGTTTCATGAAATCGTACCTGGGACGCAAACCACTTAGCCGTGTGAAAGGTACTTCCCATGTTATTACCGAAGATAGCGGCCTATTTGTAGGCCTTTGTAAGGACCGAGTAAGGCCATAAGAGGGACGGCCAAGAAACTTTCCACCATTAAAGATCGAGCAACCTCCAATAAAAGTCGATGTTTACGCTCCACAACTCCATTTTGTTGTGGAGTGTAAACACATGAACGCTGATGTATTATTCCTAAAAATTGGAAGAAACATTGACAATCGTTACTAAGAAACTCTGCCCCATTATCCATATTCTTAACCTTGACTTGTTTGTGTTTATTTTATCGAGTGGTGATGTAATGTTGTAAAGATTCTGCTGCCTGACTTTTATGGGCCAACAAGCATACCGAAGTGGCCCTACTATAATCATCCACCACCGTCAAGAAGTAGGGTGTTCCTATGATACTTTCTTTGGAATATGGCACCGGAATGTCCACATGTAGAACCTTGAATATATCAGATGTGAGTGTTTCACTTTTGGGAAATGGCAGCCGAGCTTGCTTCGATAATCGGCAGATATGGAAGCACTTGGAACTCTCGAAAATTGCAAGAGTACACAACGGATTTATGAAATCCAAACGTCTCAATGTATGTGGGGAGGCATGTCCCAACCGTTTATGACAAACGTCAATACCCTTCGGATTGATAAATCAAACTGTTCACTGCCTCTTCAATTTGTGGTACTTCCAAACTCCAGTATATAAAGCCTTCCTTTCAACTACACATTTGCCAAATTTCATGAGTTTGAAGACTTCTCATCAACACACATTTAATAGGTTACATAGAATATTCCATATACTTGCATAGCCTCGGCTAATTGAGACACGGATAAGAGATTATGCTTAAAAATAGGGACATGTAGAACCTCTGTCAAGCCCAATTTGTCATTAAACAACATTTTCCCTTTATGAATCACTGCCTTTCTTGATATATCGAGTAAAAATACTGTAACACCATTACCCACTGGCTCAATAGAATGCATGTAGTCTATGCTAGTACACAGTGCCGACTAGCACCCGTGTTAATGACCCAACAACCATTTTCAAGCCCTTCAATTAAAGTAAGTGCGAAATGAGAATCATCATATAATGAATAATCAACTTGATGAGCATATGACCTATCTGACTTTTGTGTTTCAGTCTTGGTTGTTCCTTTGATAGCAAGTATTTTGGCCATCTCTTGTGCCATAGCTGTAACATCAGTATTCAACATGGTAGCATTATGATGTTCATTTTTTCCTTTGTTTTGCTGCCCAATTTGTGCTGAGTGAGCTATATTCTGCTGCCTTGATTTTCGAACGTCATAATATCAGTCTGGATATCCCTTAAACTAAAGCACTCACTCTCCTCATGTCCCCGCGTACCACCGTGATCACACATCAACTTGGCATGCTCTTCTTTAGTTTTTCTACCATTATTTCTCCTCTACCTCTACCTCGAGGCGTGAAACCAAATATGTTACCTCGTCCTTCCCCCACATTCTTAACAAAAAGTGTTGAGGAGTCCAAACTTGGTGTGTAAGTTGTGTTCACACTCCTTTGTTCTCAATTCTAACAATCATTGAATATGCCTTGTTTATGCTTAGTAGTGGTTCAATAAGAAGTATTTGACTACGCACATCATCATAGGAAGTTCAACCCCATAAAAAACTATAACAAATCATTGTTTATACCCAAGCCTTACGAGCACCACAACCACACGAAGGGCATCGACATCAACAGAGAAAACTCATCCCATAGTTTTTTCAGCTCTGTGTTGTAAGCAACTACACTAGATTTTTCTTGACTAATGCTAGATATTTCGCGCTGCAAGTGATATAGTTGTGGTCCGCTACTTTCCCCAAAACTCTGTGTTATTTTGTCCCTTATATCCTTAACACCATTAGCCTAGAGAAACACATCCGGTAATTCCTTAGAAATTGAACCAATTAGCCAAGATCTAACCCATACCGTCAACTCTCGTCCAATTTTCAAGTGTTGCTTCATCATTTTCAGGTGGTTGCACATAGCTATCTATGAATCCTAGCCTATTTTTAGCAAATAAAGCTATTATGATCGATTGACTCCATGGTAAGAAGTTATTCCCATCGAGTAAGCTAGAAACCATACACATACCTGGATGGTCGGAGCCATGGAGACATAAAGGATCTGAACCACGAAGTGCAGTGAGTTGCAAATTCGAAGCTTCTGATTTCAATTCCTCCGCCACCACATTCGACGTCGGCCACACTTCATCGATGCGATTTGCAATCTATGTGATCTTCTTCTTCGTCGTCATTTAATTGATTAACTTGAATTTCTCGGGTACCATGTAGAATTGGTATTTAGCAATTCGAGATGGAGGAAAAAAAACCCTCTTCAATTTGTATATTCAAAGATATTTCTCAAAGTTACAACTTCTGGAAACAAATACTAGCTATATATATGTATATACTAACTAGTGAAATGATAACAAACTTATGCGAAATAATATGCTAAGAGTTTATTCATATTCTTCTCATTCTATAGTTCATGCATCTACTTTTATCATGTTTTCATTTTCATAGGCAAAATATACTCTCAGATACCTCAAATTATTCACCAATACGTTGAACAGTTCCTTAATTATGGAAATGATTGTTATGTCCATCACACATCCAAGAATATTTTGAAATTCTCTTATTTATTGAAAATGTTGGTAAATGCCCTCATTTCCAATTTTCCCAATAATTGATCCAATATAAAGTAGACAAACACTGAATATTTAGAAGAAATTTCGTCCCCTTTTCTATTTTATCAAATCAACGACAAAATATTCTCAAATACTAATATACATATCTTAACTAGACACTTAAAACTAAACTTTTTTTCCTGAATAACTGATTTTATTTACCTGTTGTAATACCCGCGCCTCTCACAACTCCCTGGCCAATATAATTTTTGCATTTCATGCATTCCATATTTTTATCTGCTATTTGCGTGATAGTTTTATAGTAATTAATTTGTTATATTTATTACGTTATTTTATATTTTGCGACTAATTTCGAAATGTTTACTTTGGTAGTCAAGAACCCCCTAGTCTAAAATATTGGGACATGCTACAAAATTTAAGACTATGCGTGACAAGTTTAAAAAATAGAACATTATGTAGTACGTGGAAGTGTTAGATGTGTAAATGATTTCATTGTCGGAATAACAACAACAACAACAACAACAACAACAACAATAATAATAATAATAATAATAATAATAATAATAATAATAATAATAATAATAATAATAATAATAATAATGATAACATTATTAAATAAACCACCGAACTAAGTCGGTAGGAGTATGAGAGATATACATATGTTTATACTTCACACTTAAGTTAACTTCATTACAAGAAGAAGAATATGGAAGGAAAGAGAAAAAGAGAAGAAGAGATGAAAGAGGCGAGGTTGAACAGAGAAACAGGAGAAAAAGGTAGTTTCATCAATTCCCTCTCAATTATTTGAAATGGAAAACATGGTGGGATATGCTTACAAATTATTTTGTTGGAAACAGGGGTGATTTATATTCCTAATCAAAACCTTTATTAATTAGAAGTAGCTAATGAAATTCAGTATGAGATTTAATATATTCTATTATTAGAAATACAACGTTTACATTTTTGTTAACATCAGTAGACATGAAATTAGTTTAATTAACTAACTAAATTAATATATCCTAGGTTCTGTTTCGAATGCAAATGGTGGGTTTGTTTGAATAGGTTTTGAAATAATATTTTAATATAGTCACACTTGATGACATTAATTATGTTCAGGTGATAGAAATGAATTATATTAGTAACATGTGAATTATATATTGATATAGATTATTATTGCAGTGGTGTAAGAGATAAAAGAGTTCCAAAATAATTGCTATTGGATAAGAGGTAAGTAGAAATCCATCTTCAACTACAATGCTTGAACATAGTATTTGTGCATATTATCTGTGATGGCTGATTGTAATACGTGCACTTGTTTCTTTTTATATAAAGTGTTTTATTCCATTATTAATAGTAAACTGGTGAGCATATCAGTCATGAGCATTAGCATTTGCAAGAATTTGCATGTGTACATGAGAGAAGTCAACATAGCATAATTTCATAAATTGAAAATGTTTTGGGGTTGGTCACCACTGGCACATTGAGAGTTGTATGTTATATATGGTGTCTCTCGGGATGCTTCCGGTGACAGGCGTGCACGCGGAAGAGGTTCCCACTTCAGCACCTTTATGATGAGGGGTACGGGAAGAGGTAGACTTTCTGGTGGACTGCAGGGGCAGGCAGGAGGCGGACCCCTGGTAGTCTTGGGAGGGTAGCCGCTTGGTCGTACCAATCATCACTGATATCTCGGGTGGACTATATGGGGGGAGGAGGGACCCTTGTTAGTCACGAGTATGGCCAATGAGTGATATTCTGGTGAGGTTGTGCCAGTGAAGGGAGCCAATTCCCACGAAAACGGTTTTCTTTTGAGAAGAATTGAAAGAAATAGTTTTGTGAAATGCATCTCATCATTCACGCATTGGTTATGCATGATTTCTGCTTACTGAGTTTTAGCTCACGTAGTTCTTGCATTGTAGGTGAGTTTGACTATGCATGAGCTCGTGGACTGATCTGGCATGCTGTTGGGGCTGATGCAAGTTTTGAAGCCTCATGTATATGAATGACGATCTGTGGGGCTAAACCTTGGACTCACTATGTTTTTGCTAGTGTTCTAATAATCGTTTTGGGCATGTTCAAATTAGGGAACTTTAATATGTATATTGCTGTAAATATGGTGTTGAAGTTGGAGTGATGCTACTGTGCTTGACTTGGATCTATGTGAACACATGTTGATGAGATTTTAACATCGGGAAAGTGTTTTAGATTATTAATTTAAAAAAAAGAATACACAGGTTTTGTAAGGCTAAAATTAGTATAAAATAAGTTTTTACAAGGGTGAGTGTGACACCTGTACTGTGGTTGATGTCATAATATGTGCACTATGATTTCAAGGCATTAGAATTACTACTTAGGATCCTCTAGTTCACTTCTATCATATTCTATTCGTGTTCCATTCCAAAATCGAGTTAATTATAATTTATTTTTTGCAATTTTATGAATTTAAAGTTCATTAGTAATCACTAAGCCATTAAATCATGAATCGTGACATCGTAAGTTTACAATAGAAAACATATCCTAATCCAAGAAAGCCGAACCCTAAATTTTAAACATGAAATCTAAACATGGATTATGAATCCTGAACCTAGTATAATTTAATAGATCATAGTTTAAGTTTCATGATTCATGTGTTTAGGGTTCACGATTTATGTTGTATGACTCGATCTTTGCATTCTAGGCCAATTTATATTAATTTTGTTGATGATGGTTGTTTTTTGTTTTTCTCTCTTTTATTGAGATATGCACGACTAATAGGAGCAGATCTTATATAAGTCCAAAAAGTCACTGGACTTGAGCCCAAAAGATACAAAATTTTGTAGGCCGAAAATATCATTTTATAACGATGTATGGAAATATGTTCTGTAACATAATCGATCATGTTATGTGGCATGGTGGTCCTTGCGCTTTGGCTTCTTCATGAGATGTGGCTTTGAATCTTGCTTTTTAGTGGAAAGTCATACAATGATTACAGAATAAAATTATAATGAAATTTAAGAATATGAGAATGGAAGAATCAACAAACTTGAAAAATTTCTCTACCTTAAAGAAGAAGTGCTCTGTCAATTGAAGACATTAGTCATTTCCTTTATATAAGATAGTAACTAGATGTCCACCCGTGCGATGCACGGGATATAATATATCTTATAAGTACTAACAATTTGCGATAAAAATGTTATATGGTTATCAGTTGATAAAATTATATTATTGTTATAAAGGATTAAAAAATTTATTGGGAACAAAAGAACTTAAAACTTAAAATAAAGCAAGAGGTCATGGTGCAAACCAAGTAGTTACAAAAACAGTGGCCTCGCCATGCCCCATAAACCAACCTAACCACCTAGCATCATTTTGAAACACCACTGAAAATGCATAGATACCAGCAAATGTAAATGCAAACCCCACATATGTATATCATGAAAGAGCAAAAATATGAAGAAAATTGAAAAATAGAAAGATCCAGAAAAAACAATATGTCCTAAATGAAAGTTGAACATTATTATTAATTCTGAAACTGCAACATTTTCTAATGCTTAATGTATAGACAATAAATTCATATAGTAAAAAAAAACTCACAAAACTCACAGAATGATTATAGAACTTGACAAATTACCAAACAAAAAGTTCGATGCATCAGAATAATAGAAACAGTGTTGTAGCATAGCAACTTAATCATTTTCTTATCAGAGAGATTGTATTAGATTTTATCAAATTGCAAACTACAATTTTATCATATTTATGCTTTAGTAGATTCCTGCTTCAACTTTATTCAAACAATTTTAGATCAAGGAATCAATCAAATCATTAATATTAATTGCATGCCTCCTAAGAGTGCAAAGAAGATGTTTCTCATAAATCATCAATTTAGCATCCGATGAGTTCCGCCTGACTCACTTAGCATCCCTCTCCACTTTATTCTCCTAGCGTAGAACACCGAACTCCATCAGAAGAATTCCACATTTCTGCTAATCTTACCCGCATCTAAGTCCTGACCAACTCCACAAAGGGACTTCCTCCGGCACCGGGCCGAGACCTGGAACTCCGGGGAGAAGCAGCCTTCGTATTAGCGAGCCCGGACTTGATAGCTTCATTGTTAGGGTCGATTTCGGGACCCTTTTTGTAGGCAGAAACACCGTCGTGTAGTTATGGAGGCGGAAACCCATCCCCAATAGTATTTTCTGTGCAAATTTACTGAACTTTCTTCAATTTAATCATGAATATATGTGTGTGTGGATACTCTCCTTTTCAATTTAGAGGTCCTGAGCAAATTGTTTTTGGATAGCATTAAGCATACCCCCAAGTATTCTGTTGCATTGCCAAATTAAACAATAAAAGATGAATTAAAACTCCAATTTGTTCAGGTCATATGAAATTATCACAGTTTGCTTCCAGATGCAAAGTACCAATGTCAATACCAATACATAAATTAAAAACAAAGAGGAAAACTACCTTATTATGCATAAGAATAGCACATCCAGGCTCCAGTTGATCCTTATCGACAAAGGATAGTATCCCAACATAATACTCCGGGCCGACTAATGAAGAAACAATCGCATTCTCATTAATCAACTCCTTCAAGTTACCAACACTCATCGGCGAGCCTCTCAAATCATCGACCTTCGATCGATCCTCCTCCGCCTTCTCCTCCTGAGGTTTCAATTTCTCTTGATTCGCGATGAACTCTTCTTCCATCAATACACAGTCCTTGATTGTCTCCATCTTTAAGAGACACGACTTGCACTTCGTCAGTGGCGACACTGTCGGAATCTGCGTTGCCGCCTCTAGCCCCTTCTGCTTGCGTCCGACGCCCGCTGTCGGTTCGAATTTCTTTTTCTTCTTGTCGCCGTTGTTTTTACGATCTCCAGGCAGTTGTCGATTAAGACCACGGAGTGAGGGCTTTACCCCAATCACGCTTCAGATCGACGGTCTATGCGCATCGGTGAGGGAATCAGAGAATTTGTTGAGTGGGGCATAAGCAGCGGAGCGATTGGAATAGTTTAGGATTCGAAATATGAAGGTAAGAGAGTGGGAGAGGATTGATGGAATAAGACTCAAAAATGAATTTTGAGAAACAGTTTTCACCATAATACCGGGAAAAAAGGAATACCTTCAACCACGTCTGACGGTTTTTTTCTTTCTCAAGTGGGAGGAGACGTGTGCATAAGAGGTTCAGGAAAGAATAAAATAAAAAATCCGCGGAAATTTCTGAGCGAGACACGTGTATTTTCCTATTTTTTTGCGACTCTCTTTTAGTAGAATAGGTTGATTTTGATTTAATATCGTAGTTTATCAATAGTAATTTGGAGAAATTGCTTTATTACAGAAATTTGTTGAACATTGCAAATGTGCAAATATTTTTTTTTTGTGGGGTTGCAGTACACAGTTTATACTCATGCGCGTCACAAGTGACTATTCTTTATTCACTTTAGTTAAAGTAGGGTAAATTATCATTTTAACCACATATTTTACCTTTGGTGGTCGCCGTGCACAATTTATACTCATGTGGGTCAGGAGTTCCTGCACAGTTTATACCCATGCGGGCCAGGAGTTCTTTCTTTGTTTTTGTTTTTTATTTTGTTTTTGCAGCAGGCTCAAGCGTAGTAGAGCTTCAATAACTTCCCATTTATGGGAACGACCCGTACACCATCTTCATAGATCAACTTATAAGCATCATTCGTGTAAACTTCCTTCACAACATAAGGGTCATCCCACCTCGATGTAAACTTGTTCCCAACTTGGTGAGTGGTGGTGATTGGCCTCCGAACAGCAAGCACCAAGTCACCTACTTGAAATGAACGCATCTGTACCTTTTACTTGGATGCCCTTGACATACGAGCTTGGTAACATTCGAGTATTAGTTGTGTTTTCAACCACTTTTCATCAAGAGCCCTCAACTCCTCTAGAGGCAACCACGCATTCTCTTCTCCAGTTAGCCCCTCTTGCATTACTATCCTCAACGATGGAGTTTACTGCTCAAGAGGAAGAACAACTTCCACACCATACACTAGTGTGTAAGGAGTTGCTTGCGTAGCCGTCCTGTGCGTAGTTCGATATGCTCATAAAGCTTCTCCCATTCTTTCATACCAATCACATTTTGTCACTTTCTTCAACAAGTTACATAAAGTTTTGTTTAATACCTCGGCAAGACCATTAGTAGTAGCATGATACATGGACGACTTTCTTGGTTTGAATCCAAACTTCTAACAAAGATTATCTATTAAACTATTGCTGAATGATTTTTTCTTATCGGTGATGATATATCTTGGTACCCCATAACAGTAGATTATGTTATGTCGGATAAAATCGGCCACTGTTTCTTTCTTCACTTCTTTCAGAGGCACAACTTCAGTCAATTTGGAGAAATAATCCATCGCTGCCAGGATATATAAGTATCCACCAGAAGATTTCATCATTGAGCCAACCATATCTAAACCCCAAGCATCGAAGGGCTATGAAACAACAGTAGGATATAGGGGCTCGGGAGGTTGATGGATGAGATATGCATGAAACTGACAAGCTTGACACCTTTGTGGATAGTTTATGCAATCTTTCACCATAGTTGGCCATTAATAACCCATCCTCTTAATACAGAAGTGTAGTTTTAGATCCGATTGATGAGCTCCACAAATGCCGGAATGGGCTTCTTCCATAGCTTGGCCGGCTTCCTGATTACTCAAGCATTGCAATAAAACTCCATCGAATGATCGTCTATAGAGTGTCCCTTTGAAGTAAATGAAGAGTGATGTACGACGTCGTACATCAACTCTTTGGCAAGGGTCATTGGTTTTAGGAATTTGTGCCTTGAATCGACTTCGGATTGGGTCGACGTTTGTGTCAAGGTGGAGAACACTTCGAAGTTATGTATTTGTGCGTGGGAAGCAACGCGGCCGAGACAAGGAATGTCATGCCGCGATAATTTGTGGCCAGAATTGATGGATTTGTGCTGTGGAGTTAGCGCGGCCGTGACAGGCTTGCGTGGTCACAACAAAGAAGCGAGCGCGGCCTTTGGTCGCGGACGCGACGTGTTTAGATGGTGTAATTGCTGGGCTTACGCGTTTTAAGTCCAATTTAGTCCTATTTTCAGCCTAGATCGGATTTGGGACTTATATATAGTCCCATTGATGATTTTAGGTCATAGGGTTAGTATTTGTTTTGGAGGATGTACCGAAGATCCCATTGCATTCCTTGAATGTCCATTTCAATCGTGGAAGCTTCAAACAGACGATCTTTGCAATTGAGGCTTAAGTTCGTCCATCGGTTAATGTAGTCAACTACAACCTCCTCTTTCGATTGACGTGTGTTGGTAAGTTCAATCATGCTGACAATCCTCTGAGTACTGTAGAAGCGATTGAGGAACTCTTGCTCTAGTTGATCCCAACTATCAATTGAGTTTGTATCCAGATCAATGTACCAATCGAACGTGTTCCCTTTGAGTGATCTAACAAAATGCTTCACTAAGTGGTCACCATAAATTCCAGCATCGTTGAATGTCTCGATGAAGTAGGCCACATGTTGTTTGGGGTTGCCATTGATCAAAGTTAGAACTTAGGTAGCTGGTAACTCATTGGCATCTTCAAATTGTCAATTTATTGCGTATATGGCTTTGTATAGGTGAAAGAGGACTTTAAGTTTCCATCTAACTTCTCCTTGATTGTCCCCCTGATGAGCTCCTTCAGTTGGTCAATGGGCATCAAACCCTTAGCAAAAACTTGAAGCTCTTTTAGAGACCTATCCTTTGTCAATGATATCCCGTCTTTCAGATGTTTCGACTTCGCTTTGATCTTCAACTGGTTCTTTCCTAGGAGCACGACTTGTATTACCATGGTCAACTTTGCTCATTAAATTTTCAATCTTAAGTCTTGTTCTTGGGCGTGTCTTGTAAGTTCTCCAATGGCCTCAGTCAAACTTGCGAGTTGTTCTTCAAGAGATGAACCGTTTGTTGTCATAACTTGAGCTACTTCTGAACTTGATGAAGGATGAGGAGTAGAGCACACAGTGTCATCTTCCTCCTTTGTAATGTTAGCGGTGAACTACTTCGGATCCTTCTCGATAGTTTCAAGAGATGACGATTGTGATTGTAGTGTTTTGGACATGCTTCTTGTAATGACTTCAACATTAGTACATGAATCACTTGAAGACTTTGAGGAATTAATCTTGACCGTCAGAGCCTTGTGATTGGCTATTCTTAGACTTTAAAAATTCGGGTCGAAGAGTGAGGAAATGAGAGGTAGAGATTGCCCCACCGAGCGTGCCAAATTTGTAATAACAAATCTTGTGTATTATGTGAATAATAGATAAAGTTTACGATTTGTGGGTTCTAAACTCTAGTTCTCCTCTGATTCTTCTCTTCGAACGATATCTTCAACCTTTGGAGAAAATTAATAGCTTTGATCTTCTCCACATCAATTTTGTTCTTTAATTACGTTAAATCCGAGGCTTTTGAAGCCTTAATTTCAGATGAAACACAGAAAATCTCAAGAATTTGAAGAACAATAACTCTTGAGTCTTGAGCATTTCAATGAACTTTGGACTTTTGATCTGCACCAAATATAAGTTCTTCAATTTATAACGTTAAATTCAAGGACCGGAGTAAAATTGTGAATCAAACGTTGTCACTTTAATGTATTGACTTTGTAACGTCACTTTGTAATGCGCGTTTGGCTTTGTAACGCTTTAAAAACCTCAAGATTGTCTTTATAACACCTTTCTTGAGCTTGTGTTGTTGTGATTTTTTGTGGAACAATAATGCCTTATTTATAGTTATAGGATAGAGAACCCTAATGGGCCTAGGGCCTATGGTCTGAGTGGAACGATTTAATTGGTCCTCCAAAATATCAAATATATAAAATCTTTTGAGATAATGATTAACTTAATTAAATTTAATTAATCTGATAATCACTCGCAACTTAATAAATCGAAACCGTCCAAATCTTTGAATTGAATTTTGATGAAATCTCACTGATATCCTTTATCCCACTTTGGGATAATATCCACGTGGATATGTAGATTCACTTCCATGCTTTCAGACCAAGTTGATGGTTTCCGTAACATCTCGATATATGGAATCTTTTAATTAGTTCATCAATAATTTAATATCTTCCATCATATTTTGGATAATTATTAAATTAATATAATTTAACTTAGTAATATCTGCATCACTTTGACACGTGGAGCTTTCAATAGGTCAATAAGATATATAACAAATTATCAATTAAATTGACTGTTTAACTTAGAATATTTATATAATCAATTCCTAATATTAAAATAATCAATACAAAATTAATTTTCAACATATATTTTATTACGTGACGCATTATTGAATACGAAATTTGCGTATCAACATACCGACTTGATGAAGAAAGCAGCCGATTCATGCCTTAAGTAAAATATCTTATTGGATGAAGAAATCTTGCAATTGCATCCAAGATTCTCAAAGATCTTGCAAACATATACTTTTCTTATCGAGATGTTTGAAAGTCCAATAGTACATGCTCGTGAAGAGATCAAGATTTCACAATGATCTAGTACAAGATAAATATGATATTGCTTTCCATTAAATAATATTTAATGGTGAATCAAAGAAACCTGAAGAACGAAGAATGAAGGAATATCTGATCCAGATTGATTTTGATTCAGTCCAGATTCGAAAATATTTGGCCCACAAATACTTAGAGACTATATATACCTAAGTGTTTCATTATGCTCGATTCACTTTGATCACTCCATATTTAACGTGATTTTTAAACATTAATTCATATCATGCTTGCTAACCGTCGTCTCATATATCTCGTGGATTTCCTGTTTGTTGATTTAGCATTGTTTTTTGTACAAATTAAATCTCACTTTATAAATAAACTTCTGTGCACTGCCCACAAATTTAATTTTTCCAAGAAATTGTTTTCCAATTGCTTATGGCTCTACGAATATGTGAACTTTTGAATTATTTGTTCTTTTTTTCCTTTTTTTCATTTTTTTTAAATACTCCCTCCGTCCCACCCTATTTAATATATATATGAAGGAGCACATATATTAAGAAGAAATTATCTTTTTATTTTTTTGTTGACCCTTTCAAATGTAGAGATTAAGATTGGGTATTATGAAAGAAATTTTATTTTTAAGAGTGTACAAATTAATGCGGGACGTACCAATAAGAAAAGTGTGCAAATTAGGATGGGAGGAATGTAGTATTTCCCAAGTTTTTAAATATTAATAACTTTTTGTATGCTGACCATTTTGGGCATATAACATACCACATTAATCATCTTATCATAATTTTTAGTTTCACATCCGTAGCACATATTTAAAAGTATAATATTATATTAAAAAAATATAACTATTTATCTATTGGCAATTTGAGTAGTTAATGAGATTGATTATTTGTCTGAAGTCAGGGTACAAATAAAACTAGTTAAATATTCTTGAAGAAATTATAAAACCATTGTAGTTTGTTAAACTAATATAATTAATTAAATAGTACTTACCTTATTATATTAATCTTGTCCTATAAATTAACTCACACATATTCTAATATGACACACACACATGTGTGTATAATAAAATAAAGGCAATATACAACTTAAAGTCCTTAAAGTATTGATGTTTATTTTAAATAGTCCTTAAAGTATCATTTTGTTTTAATTGGTCCTTAAAGTTCTAATTTTTTTATTCAATTAGTCCCCTGAAATATTTTTTATTTTAATTAGTCCCTTATGTTTTGGAATTATTTCAATTGATCCTTAAACTATTACAAAAATCTATTTAAGGCCCCTAGAAGAAAAAAATACATAAAATATGTGAAATCACCGATTTAATTTAAAATGATATTAATTGTAACATATCTTTTATTAAATAAATGTTTTGTAATTTATCATTATGATGCTTTCCCCCTCAAACGAAGGTGATTTATACAAAAATATCGATTTGAATAAAACTCCGAGATTATATTTTTTCAAGAATTTCATCCAAACTTTGAGAAAATACTATGTGCTACTTTATTTTAGTTAGAAACGTGCTAATTTTATCTAGATATTTTGAACTCTAATTATCTTGAATTTAAAGTAAACTTGAACATTATCAACGAAATAACTTTAATTTTTTTAAATATTGTAAAGACCTTCAAACATAAAAATTCAAAGTCCTTTCGTCAATAATGTTTAGTTTTACATTAAATTCAAGATAGATAGAGTTCAAAATATCTCAACTAAATTATCACTAAAATTAAAGTACCACAAAGTATTTCTCAAAGTTTGGATAAAATTATTGAGAAATTATAATCTCGAACTTTTGTTCAAATCCTATTATAGTATAATTCACCTCGTTTGCTGGTGAAAGTATCATAATAAAAATACACAATATTTATTTAATAAAAGCTATATTATAATATTATTTTGAATTAAATCGGCGATTTCACATATTTTATGTATCTTTTTTTTCTTTTTCTTTTAGGGGGCCTTAAGCTAGAATTTCGTAATAGTTTAAGGATCAATTGAAATAATTGTAAAACATAAGGGACCAATTGAAATAAAAAATACTTCAGGGACTAATTGATTTAAAAATTTATAACTTCAAGGACCAATTAAAACAAAATGATACTTTAAGGACCATTTAAAACAAACATTAATACTTTAAGGACCTTAAGATATATAATGCCTAAAATAAAATGTATGAACAGATGGAGAGATGTTTGAGTTTTAAAATAATTAATTTATAAGTAATAAAAATATGTTCAATCCGTAAATCGCATAAGAGAAACTAAGACTTACAGTTTATAATCCAAAAATTTGAATCTTTATTTCATTAAGTATATAATGGTTTCATTTTTAAATAATTAAATATTGTAAGTTTTAGTTCAGTTGAAATATTACTTAATAAATAGACTTTCGCGCATCATACATGAATTTTAGTATACAATAAAAGAAAATCATTTATAAAAAAAAAATCAAACATATTTTATTCGCTAATTCACCTTTCAAAAAATGGGTAGATTTAAATCGTTATTAATATACGGCGGATTTGCATATATATGTTAAAAAATTGAATTTATACTTTAAAATCTTTTTAATTAATTCCAAAGTTGGACTTATCGTTGGCAACTTACAATATAAAAAATTATAGGTGACAATTTTTTGTTATTTATTTTATAAAAAAATTAAAAACAAATAATTTTTTATTTTATTTTTAATGTAAAATAGAGCAAACTAATTTTTTTCATGACCTTTTGACATCTGCATTGCATATTTTAAAATAAGTTACATTAAAAGAACATGTAATTGTTTAGGTTATGCTTGTTTATATAATATGAGTTGGATTATTTATATTAATTTTGAGATGCAAATAAAAATTAAATAAAAATTTATAAAGTATATTTGTTATTTTGTAAATACTTATTAACTATTTTTTTTTAATATTAGTTGATTAAATTCTTTTTTCCAAAACCTTGATTTTATATGAACAAATTCATATATTTTCTTTCCTACAATTTTACAAAGGTTTAGAAATAGTAAAAACCAACCATGTTATTCAGCTTATAGATTCAAAGACAATATTTAATTTTTTTATAAAGAATAAAAAAACAGAAATAGTACAAGGGCGCATGCACCCACTTTAGGGTTAGGAAAAATTTAGAGTTGTGCTTTGTTTTCTGTAGTCCTCTCTTTTCTCTCTGAAAAAATATTTTAATTTCTCCAACATCCTAAATGCACTAATAACTTTTTTATTTTTGAATTTTCTTTTATTCGCAATAGATAAAGATCAATCACCTTTTCTTAGCATTTGTTCTGATATTGATATTAAATATTTTGATATAATATATTGAATTTAAAATGAATAATTGTTATTAATTTAAATTTATATTGTGAATTAAACTATTTACATTGAGTATGAGTTGCAAATAAAAATAAATTATAATTTTATTAATGCAATGAAAAGTTATTAAAAGAAATGATTCAATTATTTTCTTCGATTATTTAATTTTAATTTCCTTACAATAAATATATTTTAACGATGAAAAATACTAGTATTAATAGTAAGGACAATTCTAGTTGTAAATAATATACTGCTCTCAATCAAGAAACAAACACGGTCCAAATTAAATTCAATCCACAACGAATTGATTCAACCTTTAACAAACACGACCCTTATATACTAGTAATGGCAAAAGTCAGTAAATACGTTACCTTATATTAATAAAATGGTTAGTGGAAATAAATTTTGTGATAATGATACATTTTGTGGCAATAATTTTGTTTCCTTAAAAGGTTGTTTTGACATGCCAAAAGCTTTGGAAATTAGCTGCAGCTCAGGTAGACAATTGGCATGTGATCAATTTCACCAACAGGAAATTATAATTAAAAAATAAAAAACACGCCAAAAGATTCAATAATTAGATTGGCACGTGATATAATTCGGTTTAAAAAAGTCAACTATAATAGTGATTCAGCGTAAATATATAAAGTAATGGATTACGTGAGTTTGGTAACAAGTGTAGTGCATGCACAGGTAAACCGCGTTGCCCGGACGCCGCTTCCTCTCTCTCATCATTCCCTAATTCCCCAATCCGATTATAGCAACTTCAAATTAATGCTCTTTTAGGTTTTCTATCGATTTTCGATTTCTGGCATTACGAATTTAAGTTTCTTCGATAAATACTCAAATTTTCACGGGGTAATGAGACGTGATAATCAGGATGAAGTTTGGGGAAACCTTTACGGAATATTTACAGGCGAATCAGGAGAGATTTATTCAGAATTGCCGTCACGTTGAGTACAAACGCCTCAAAAAGGTGCTGAAAACTTGCAGGAGATGTAGGGCTATCAACGCTGCTTCTGCTGATAGTAATGGAGATTCAACTGCATTGTCTCAGTATTACGAATTTGAATTTTGCCCCTGTGAGTAATCAATCCTTCGGTCCTCTTTTAACTGTTATATATATATGTATATATGCATGTGTATATTTTTTTGTTTCTTTCTGTTAGATTGTTTATATTTCAGTACAAGCATTTGTTAGAAGAGTGTATATATGTGGTTCGGGCATGCTGTATCTGTTGAATGGTTGACATAAAGGGATTGGTTGTTGAATTTGTCTCCTAGCATTAATGTTGATGTGGAAATAGGGCAATGTATGTGACTTGTGAAGTGAAACTTGTAATTCTGATGTATTATTCATGTTTTTAAGTGGAAAACTGGAAAATAGGGAAAAATATTTGCAGTGCTTATTTTATTTCTAATGGTGAAAGTCACTCTGTATATATAGGTAAATTTTGGTCTTCTCTACGCTACACTCAGTGCACTGGGTGCTTTTTGTCACAAGGTTTGCACATGTCAACGTGTGTGTAAGCGTGTTTAGGTGTGTGGTGAAGAGCACACAGTGCACCGATTATAGGATAGAGAAGACCATAATTTTAGGAGTTGTTATTCTTCTTTTGGTGGGTGGGATAAGGTTGGCTGAAATAAGCAATTGGAAGCAAAAACAAAGAAGGCGAGAGACGAGCATTGCAAGGAAGAGGAGTGATAATATTAATGAATATGAGCAAAGTGGTTGTTAGAAGTAGTCATAATAAAAATGTAGGGATTACCTCCAATCAATGGAGAAAAACAACTTGCTGTGTATTTTGTCGAGTAGGTGCCTTTTGCTCTTCTTTGTTTCTCCTTTGAAGAAAGAGGAGAACAACATAACGATGCATTTGGATCTAAGGATTTGGGAATGGATTTGAAATCTATAGTACTAAACATTGGTGGTAGTTTGACATGTATCTAATGCCCAACACTCTCATTTTTATTAACTTTGAAGGATTTGGGTCAATTTAAAATCCACTGGAACTTGGTTGCAATTGAAATACTCTCATTTCAAATACTTGCATTACATATTCTTGAATGGGAATGCAACCTAAAAGAAGAAAAAAAGTGAATTGGTACTGTTTATGGAGTTCCCAACAGATGGAGATTTCTCTCTTTGTGGCCTTGCGGATGTTAATTGATAAACTTGTGAAGATTTTATTGTATAATAGTTTCCATCCAGCTAAGTTTGAAATTTGCAGGAGATGAACAATACTATGACCACTGATTAGAAATAGCAGCATAAATTGGAACGTATTATGAGTTGTCTAAAACTTCAAATGCTAATTTCCATCTGTTATGAACTTTACCCACTCTAATATTCTTATACAGTAGACTGATGAGTTTCTCTTTTGGGGGTGGGGGAGACATGGAGGGAGGGAGGGGGCAGATGGCCATAGATAATTGTGATCCTGACTTATTGTAAAATAAAAACAATCTTCTGGCGTGATCTCATGAGTTGCACATTGGAGCTGCAATGCAAAATCATGCACATGCTCATAACTATGTATATAATGATTTATAAGTGAAATCTGATCACCAATTGGTTTGTCGCCAGACCCCTTTATCATAGTTTGAATGATCCTGGACATTCTTATGCATATCTCAACTTCTGAAATTTCAAGCTTGAGCTGGTCATTGCTTTCCTTCTTCCCCGATGGCTTCAATGTTATTAGATGCCATCTTCTTAAAAAGGAGAGAAAAAATATTAAATTCTTTTATGCATCTTGCAGTGTGTGACCAGAACTTCTTCTCCGAGTTGATGAAGGAGGCTTCTGATATTTCCGGATGCTTTAGTTCAAGAGTGAGGCGCCTTCTCCAATTTCATGTCCATAATGGAATCCAGAGATACTTTACATTTTTACGCCAATGTTTTGCAAGTCCCCAGCATTCTACAGCACAAGAGTGTCAGATGTTAATAGAATATGTTATGATGAATGCTGTAGCCATGCGGAAAATCCTCAAGAAGTATGATAAAGTAAGCAGGCTCTCTACATATCCTAAATATCACATAATTCTAAGCTTGTGCTTGTTAAATTTTTACGTCTTGGACCTTGATGCAGGTACATAGATCAGTCAATGGGAGGAAGTTCAAATCTAAAATGAGGGAAGAACACATTGAGATCCTGCAGTCACCCTGGTTAATAGAGCTGGGGGCCTTCTATATGAACTTCACTAGAGCCGATCGTGGAAATTTTGATGGCCTCCATAACCCCTTTTCGTTCGACTTAGGTGATACAGGGCCTGTAATGACTTTGGTTCTCCCAGATTCTGTAAAATTAGAATATAATCTAACTTGTGCTATCTGCTTGGTAAGACTATTCTCTTAATCGATTTCTTAAGGGACTAGAGAGAGAGAGATTCTTGAAATAAAACCCAACAGTGGGCAACTTAAGTCTTAAGGAGCCAAATCTGCTTATTTAGCAAGCCACATGTGGCTCCTTACTTGTGCGACAGCTCCTGTCAATGGTGTTATGTGGAGGCTTGCGAAATAAACAAGATGACTCTTTAAACTTGTCACACTGTTGGACTTTACATATATGTGCGTATATATATGCACGCACAACTTACTTTTGCTTTTACAATTTTCAGGAGCTAGTTTTCAACCCATATGCCTTGGGTTGTGGGCATCTGTTTTGCAAATCTTGTGTTTGTGCTGCAGCTTCTGTTATGATTTTCCAAGGCCCTAAGACTGCAGATCCAGAAGCTAAATGTCCCGTCTGCAGGGAGGTAAGTTAACTGCATAATTGTAGCATAAGTTTTCTAGATTTATGTTTTGTCTAATCTTTCAATTTCTGGAATTTTATATTTCACCGTCAGATATTTGGGAACTTCAATTTTACCTAAACTCCACTAATATTCAATAGATACCACTCTAGACAATGTTTAATTGTGGTTTCAGTTCTTATCACGTAATTGTGTCTATCTAGTCCCAGTTGTTAAGACTTCATGTTATAGTATTGGGTTCGTTTATACTGGTAGTTATAAGAAACTCCTAGAAGATGCTTAAATTTTTCCATTGTCGATGATAGTAGAAAGTATTTTATATTTTAGTGTCATAGATCCTAAACTGTAATAACTGTGCTTAATGTAGGTGAGAGTGTACGGGAATGCAGTCCACATGATGGAATTGGATTTGCTCCTCAAGAAAGAGTGAGTAGAGAATTTTTACCAATGATCTTTCTTTTTCTTCCATATTAATGTGTGTATACAAACTAAAATATTATATTTAACTGTGTAGCTGCAAGGAGTACTGGAAGCAGAGGCTGGTTGATGAACGCGCAGAGATGGTGAAGCAATCGAAAATCTATTGGGAGACTCAAACTAAATACATGATCGGATATTGACTTTGTTCTCTCAATTGTGAGTTTATTGTACAAGATCATGTCTTATTGGATTATAGCCAAAGCAGTTTGATTCTTTTTCGATCTTGTTGCCCAAGTGTCATATGATGATACAGATATGAATAATTTGGCGGATGTTTGAAATTGTATTTCATTTATTAATGTTAATCATTAATTTGGTTGGAGGGGTGATTTTGTTTCATCTTTCTCAATTTCTGGGTTTTACCCTTTTTCCATTGTTTACGAGTTGTGTTGGTTTTACGAGGTGAGATTTTGTTTGGATAACTGTGTTTTAAATTTGTGTTATGTGGTCCATGTTGATTTTTGTTGTTGTTTTTGTTTTTTTTTTTTTTCCGATTGGGTCCGAGTCAATAACTTTTTGCCACGTTAGTCGACAGAGCAAAAAAGTGAATACGATAAAGGAATTTAAGTTAAGTAAGGTGAGGTAAAAAGATAAGCTAAATGCTATTAGATTTGTTATTATAGTGATATTTTCTGGTACGTAAAATTAGATAGGACAATTCGCCTTGATTACATTTGCTATAGTGTTTTTTTTTTTATATGGTAGTTGGAGAAAATCTGGATCCATTTATGAACATTGAAAACTCTTAATTATAGTGGACAAACCTACTCTTAACTTGTTCAGGTAGGCCTTAAGAGTGATGATTGTACATATTGCCTAATTTCCATCCTATTTGGTTTACAACATCCCTGAATTTATGAGATTCTTGCCAGATAGCGGATTGAGAGGATGGATTCTTGACAGAGCGTATTGAAAGAATTTCATGGGACCTGGTCTCTTACGCCACTTCTGTATGATTTGATTTGATCTAGCCTGGAGTGTATTTGAACTGATTCCGTATTTAATAAATGAACATTGAGCTAGGCATAACCAGATTCTTAGACCTCTCCTTCCCTTAGTAGACGTGGGTAGAAGTCTCGGGTTGGTCATGTCCGGGTCAAGTTGGGATACAGTCAGGTCGGCTAGCTCCAGGTATGACATCATCTTTGCACTATTTCGGATAAAGCATCAGGTCGGCCAGTCCAGGTAGAAAATCTTCCCGGCGTAGCTACGCATGAAATACTCAGGTAGGAAAATTTTAGGTCGATCAAGTAGGTGAGCTATGCCATAACTGAGTAACGTGGTAGCCCGAGTCTAGCTTGACCTTCACAGTAGGAGGCCATGTCAATTGGTTATGCATAGGCTTTATGATGTGTGCATCTGAGTTGACAGAGATACTCGACGTTAGCTAGGCAATAACCGTCCATAAACGCACCATAATCCACTGATCTAGGTAAATATAAGCCAATAATATATTGTATATTATCAAGTATACAATATCGTCGGGCAAAAAACCAAAATGGTCCCATAACTTTTTACTTTTTCGAATTTAGTCCCATAAATTATTGTTTTTTTTCGATTTAGTCTCACATCTCTCGGAATTGCTCAATTTTGGTCTAATTTTGACCAGCTAACCGGAAAAGGTCATGTGACCCTCACGTGTCGGCGCGATTTTGGAAATTCCGACGACTTATGACACGTGTCGCTGGAATTCCGAGGTGGAACTTTTAATATTTTTTTTATTAGGAGACACATCAACTTTTCAGTTGCCATGTCAGCTAAAGAAATAAAGAAAAACCTGAATTAAATGATAAAAGAAAAAAAAAGAATTAATTAGGACTCACTCTCTCTCTCATTAAAAGGCAAAAACACTCAGCAACATGAATAAAGCATAGCCTTTCGAACTCAAACAAATTCATCAGATTGCGACAAACCCTAGATATACCTTTTCGAACTCAAACCCCCAAATCTTACTAACCCCGTTCGATCCTCAATTGCGAGAACTTGAAAGGAGCTGTGGCGAAAATCATTTTCAGCGAGTTCAGTTCTTGACTATAGGATGGTGTTCGTCCGAAAGAAATGAGCCATGGAATGGTACTCCCCCTTCCCCCCTACTATGGTAAAATCTTCTTCTTTTGTATACTCGGTTTTGTATATGTGGTAGTAGATTTGGTTGCTTATGTTTTTGTTTGGGGTGATTCCTGATTGTTAAAATCAGGGGAACTCTGAGGTATATGCAATGTGGGGACCGAGAAAGGATATTCAACCTGTCCCCTTCTTGATGGACCAGGAAATAGATGATTTTCAACGAAAAAAACATTTCTTTGATTTTGTCTCTATCAGATGCGGACTTATTTTAAAATGTTGTGAAACCCCACTAGTGGTATTTTGTAAATATAATCCTTGGACCCTCCTTAATTTATTAATCACTACTGCGTGTAACATTCTCATGAATGGATGAAGAAACTCATTGAGCATTGTATGAGGTCAAGATAGAAATAACTAGAACATAAAATTGAGGCTGAGTTTCATGATACAAATAATTTGATCATAAAATTGAGGTAAACTCATATCAATGACCAAGAAACACAAATTAATGATATTACTAAAACTCAATACATAATACCTGGTTAATCGAAGACCAACAAAATGGCACACATACAGACACAAACTCAATATTCATACATGTGTTCCATGACATTAACACGAACAGACACATACCAAAGCTATTATTTGTCAATTAATACAACATCTTCGTTTTGCTATTGGTTTCAATTCTGAACAAGAAAATTCCAAAATGCAAAATTACGTAACAACAATTTTTTTTTACAAACATGATGATGATAAAAGTAAGATTGCAACATCTTTTAGCCGACTCCACCTTCAATGCCTTATTTTATTTTATAAATTCATTGGTGATGGACTCCAACTCCTTATTCTTTAACTCCACCTGCTTTTTTTCTTTAACGAGTAGCTCATTCTATATCTGGGTTACGGAAACAATTTCTTCGAGATTCATGCGGACATTATGCAGGGCCTCAATTTCAGCGTTCTTCTAGTTAAGCCTTCGCTGGAGCCCTCTTATTATGTGCCTGCTTCTATCACATAGAGGTGCATTTATCCACCTAAAACTCGTACAATGACCTTCATTCTGCCAAAATTATACCTAGTATATTTCAATTAATTCATTTCAACCTTGAGTAAATCAATAAAATTGAAGCAAGAACCAAAAACCTTACCGAGTATCGCGAGCAGCCGTAGAACCTACACCCAACATTTTCTTCTTTCCAAGAGGTTTCAATGGGAGAATTCAAACCACAATCGCACACGATGCTATTTCGCGAGCTACTGCTAGATTGAGACATAGTTCTTTGTCTTCGTGTGTTCTCCAATTTTGGGGGAGTTGAAGCCGCGACTTTCAGATAGAAATGATTGGAAGACAAAAAGTTAGGGCTTTTTGTTGTAGAAGAACACAAAAACTGAAGAAGGAGAAGGGATGCAAATTCTGATTTATGGGTTAGATCGACAAGATATTTCATTTTCTTATTTTGCATTTGTGTTTTGGAGTTTAATTTAATTCAGGCAAAAGAAAAAAATATAAGCTGATATGGTAAATGAAAAGTTGATGTGTCTCCAAATAAAAAAAATTAAAAAAGATATGCCACCTCGGAATTCCAGTGACACGTGTCATAAGTCGCTGAAATTCCCAAAACCACGCCGGCATGTGTGGGTCACATGACCTATTCTGGTCAGCTGGTCAAAATTTGGTCAAAATTGGACCAAAATTGAGCAATTACTAGAGATGTGAGACTAAAGCGAAAAAACAATATCTTATAAGACTAAAACCAAAAAAAGTAAAAAGTTATGGGACCATTTTGGCTTTTTTCCCCAACACCGCCAGTAAGTGACCAAGTTGATAGAATAGTGGTAGTAATATTCGTGAGTAAAAAATATAGAATGACCGACCGATATTATTAATGATTATTCATATTCTCAAATCAAATAAAGACTTTTTTGGAGTTATAACCGACTTTATGTTGAAGAGCAACGTACATATCGATTACCTTAAGGCCTCGACTCCTTTGGGTTTAGGACTGGGATAGAATAGGATAATGTCAAGGACAATATGGGTGTTAGGACTTAAGAAGGATAGTCTATCCATTGTCTCCTTTCAAGTTTATATCTGGATTCATTTTTTATTCCCTACTAACTTTTGATATTGAAATGCCAAAATTGCCTCTTTCAATTGAAATAAAATGGTGTTAATTAGTTTTGAGATACTCCATTTCATCTTCTACCAGTAAAACCTCACTTCAATCCCCATGGCCGCCGACAGACACCGCCGCACTCTGACTCACCTCCTCTCCCCACCGGAAACTGAGAAAAAAAATCTTAATACAAATTTCATTTCAAACCTGCAACTTTGAAGATGAAAATAGGAGCCTCCTGTTAACGACGATAGTAAATAGGGAATCACCTAGCCGAAGTGAAAGTAGGCTTTTGGTAGAAGGTGAGAGCTTGACGCCTTCGATCTGCACCCGCTTTTCAGGAATTGCAGAAAATGGCCATTATATAGGATTAGGGGAAAGAGGCTGCATAAGATGGGTTTCAAAAGAAATGACGATGAATAGCAGGAAGAAGTAGTTCTGAAAAAAAGGGGTTAATTTAAGGCTTTAAACTTGCTTTATCACTCAGGATTTGTTGTATCCCTCATATTGAGGAGGGATAGGAGTCCTGGTTTTTATCCTTAATTCTCATGTTTTAACCCGGCCCCGATGATAGCCTGGTGATAACTCGGGTACCTAAACCTTAAAAGTAGACAGTGGATTAGGGGTGATAAAATTGTCCTATCACCCTTAATCACCCAAAGAAGTCGAGGCCTAAGATGTCAACAATTCATCATGAGGATATTTCCAAAGGTAGGTAATCGACTAGTAAAAAGATGTGACTGACTAGCATGGAGAGAAATACGCCAAAATCTTGGAGATTGGAGTCGACAACGGTATGGATATGAACTGACTGAGACACCATATTTATGAATGTTAGACCGCGGGCTGTTAGATTAGACATGGAACGCACCGATCAAGTGTCAATACCTGGAAGAAAGACAACTTGACAGCATAAAAGTTTCTATTGCAACAAGTGTCCAAAGCATAGCTGAAGAAGATGTTTATAATCACTCTAATTTCTACCAGCTACCGCAAGTGTACGGTGTAATAGCAGCTAGTGGCAAGTAATGTTGTATCCCATATAGACTAATATTATGACCTAACCAGATTATTACAGTAGTATTAATACTAAAATATCTAGGCAGATAGAATAGTTAATTGTTTTGGTTGTTATCCTACTTACTAATGCCTAGACCTTTAAAAATAATTCGAGAAGAACAAATTAATTAACTAATGATCACCATAAGCAAATAACGAAACTCAGATATTATAAAAGTTATCTTAGGATATTCAACTCATAATCATTTACTAGGCGACCATAGACAACATGACACGCAAACACGTACATCTATCAGTAATTCACAAGTTCCTATTGTTATGAGGCTTCACGATTGTGCATCTTAAGCTCCATTCCGGAGCGCCTAAGGTGTGGATTACATAAAAAGGATCAACCTCCCAGAAGAAGTGTCTATAACTCCTATAAGTGCCTAGGAATTACCCCCACAATATACCCTTAACCTTCCAATTTCTCAGGTATATTATGTTATGTGCTGTTTGGTTATTATTACCTTTATCTTTTGTATATTGGGTATGTGATTCGTGAGTGCTAGACTAGGTGATCATGCTAAACTAACATCACTCATAACTCGACACACCAAATACCAATAGAATCAAGCAAATCATGGATAACATATGAGCATTCACATTGTAATTGAAACCTACTTTCTAAATCCTAAGACATAAATAAACTACTCCATAATTGAATTAACAAAAAAAAAATAAATTTCATAAAATAAAACATGTTCATAATAATAAATATAAATAAAGGGAGAATAGTACAATCAGCGATTTCATAAACTCATTCTCCTTCTCTGGCTCTAACTCTCTAGAACTCTCTAACTCTAAAACTCTCTAAAAATTGAATAAAGTACTATGAAAACTTGATATGTGACAAATACTAAGAGGGTTATTGGCTAAGCTTATTTTAAACATCTTATAAGTTGTTTCAAGAGCTTATAAGATGTGATTTCTCAAGAGCTTATAAGTTAATAAAATGTTTGGATAAAAGAACTTATAAACTTGTGATTGAATGGAGTGATTTAGCGATCTAAAAAAAATGGAGTGATTTAGCTATGAATTTGGGAGATTATTTTGAAAGCAACTATTAAACACACATTTTGATTAGAGTGTGAAGTGTGTGGTGTGTGTATTGTGTATGAAATGCGTGCGAAGTGTGTAATGCGTGTGAAGTGTGTATATTGTGCGTGTAGTCTAAAGGAACTTACTACGTTAGCTCATATAAGAACTAATTTCCTATAGCAAACAACACCATTTGCTCTAAGCATTTTGAAAAGTAAAAATTGGATAAAGTTAGAGGTTTATTCACTCCTTTCTAAACCTTTGCCAGTTGGAACCAACACCGTGACCTTTTGCCAATCGGTCATCTATCAGCCAGAAAAGGTGGAGGGAAATATGCCATGGTTGCGGTTGACTACTTCACCAAATGGGTCAAAATAAAATTGCTCCTAATTACGATAAAAATACCGCTTTGTATATTATAATATAAGACCCGACCAACCGAATTGTTAAGTCAATCGGTCACTTTGGTCTTATTGTAATTTTTGCTTATTTCTAAATCACTCACTTTTTGTGAAGTTGAACCTTGACCGACTTAAATGTGTCAACAGTTTGAATTGTATGTTTACTAATGCGAATATATTAGTTGAGTTGATTTTGGTACAACTTACATTTTGAATATGTTGAGATTTGTTCTTTTCTTTGAACGGGTGTAAGTGGACTGTCCTATGATTTTGAAAACTTTGGTATTATATTAGTATTTGTCTCGTGCAATGTACGGAAGTCTATTTTAAAAATAATATTTAAAGTAAAATATAGATTATGTTATCTATGTTATTTGCAAGGTTCTGGAAAACCAGGAATGATTTAGAAACAAAGAAAACCGAGACGTGGAATCCCACTGTCCTTAAGATAAATTACTTCCCGGCTAGTGCTCACGGAAAGAAGTAATATACCCCAAAGATATAACGGTTTACCTCCTTTTCTGTAGTAGCACCACTAACAGAAAAGGCTCCGGCGAACTTCAGATGTTCGAGTTCAGAAACTGGAGAAAATAAAAATGCAGAGAATGAAGTTCAGGTGAAAATGTTGTGTTTTGTTTGCATGCAGGGAGCATGTATTTATAGGGAAAACAGAATTAATTCTGTCATTGAATTGTTGGCAGTTACAGGCTTAGTAACAACCCAATGTTTAATACTCTTTAACAGCCCATGCTGTTACAAGTTTGAATTTAAATTCAAACCCATGGGCTCCTGAAAGCTCATCCGTCAGCCCAAATCCAATTTGGACCCAAGTTGATTTTGGGCTTTCAAAAAGTTACTTGGGCCTCGGCCGAGGCATTCCCCAAAGCCCAAAGCCCAAGGCCCGGCCCGAGCCCGAGGCGTGGCGTGGCCGTGCCGTGCCGAGCGAGCGAGCGCGCGTGTGGGTTTTCTTTGGATTCCCTCACATGTATAATTGATATACCTTAATAATGAGCTTTCATATATATACACTTACTTAAAGAGCTTTTAAACCAATGTGGGATAATAACTACTCTTAGTTATTAATCCTACACTTAATACATAATCAAGTGGTAACCTTTATGTATTAATTTCTCACTCACCACATATCGGTTTTGAGTAAATTAAAATCCTACGATCATCTACTTTCTCCATAGATTAATCGTGTGAAGTTTAATTCCTACAAAATTAAACTTCCGACCACTTAATTATTTAATTAAAGTGTCTTATCTACACTTTAATTAATAACTAATTCCAACAATCCCCCACATGAGTGAAAATTAATGCATGTATGAATGCAATCTCCAGTCTAAACTCTTAGTGATCAGTACTGCTTAAGGAAAAGTAGTTTTTTGACTTTGAACCTTCCATAGTATTTCATTTGTCGGATACACCGGTGGTTTGGTAGATTTCTTAATCTTTGAATCAATCCTCCTTAGTGTGCACCTAGTCAACAATGAATACACAATACTGACCAGAACATCTTTGTTCTCACGTTTTGGTCCGTTTCGGCCATGGACCCTCTTTGGATTCATAAGTGTTTTCAATTGAAGCGGCCCTTTACTTCACACTTACATAGGTGACTTCTTTATCGAATATCCTGTACTATTCTACCTCATAAAGGTTTTCTCGAAGTCATTAAAAGTCATAAGACTTATCCTCTACCACCGTTTACAGGCTTTACGCACTTATCTTGCGTTCTAGGGATGGATTTTGAAGACTTATTCTTCCAAGTGTCTCCTCTGAACTTTCAAAACTTAGTTGTCCCATTGAACCAAGTTTGTGGGATCTCCACTCATCAAGGTTGGGTATCCATTTTGATTGTTCTTTAGTTAGTGGTTTTTACTCCCATTCCCTCTCGCAATTTTAACAACTGATCTCGGTTTAAACCTTTGGTCAACGGATCCGCCAAGTTATCTTTAGACTTTATATAGTCTATTGTGATAACCCCACTAGAGATCAACTGTCTTACGGTGTTGTGTCTACGGCGTATATGCCTAGACTTACCGTTATACATATTGTTCAATGCTCTTCCTATAGCGGCTTGACAGTCACAATGAACCATTATTGCCGGTACAGGTTTGCTCCAACATGGAATGTCTTCTAAAAAGTTTCGAAGCCATTCTGCTTCCTCACCAGCTTTATCCAAAGCTATGAATTCCGATTCCATGGTGGATCTGGCTATACACGTTTGTTTCGTAGATTTCCATGACACTGCTCCACCTCCAATAGTGAATACATATCCACTAGTGGAAAATGAGTCTTTTATGTCCGAAATCCAATTCGCATCACTGTATCCTTCAATAACTGGAGGATATCTCGTGTAATGAAGCCCATAATTAAGAGTATACTTTAAGTATCTCAAAATCCTTGTCAATGCTTTCCAATGCTCTTGGCTTGGATTGCTTGTAAACCTGCTCATTTTGTTAACCGAACATGCAAGATCCGGTCTAGTACAGTTTGTTATGTACATAAGACTCCCTATCACTTTTGCATATTCAACTTGAGCTACAGGTTCACCCATGTTCTTCTTAAGATGAACATTTAATTCTAATGGTGTCTTGGCAGGTGGTCCATCATAAGCATTGAATTTTCTGAGTACTTTCTCTACATAGTGAGATTGTGTCAGAACAATTCCCTCTGATGTCCTAACTATTTTGATTCCTAGAATCACATCAGCCAAACCCATATCCTTCATGTCGAAATTCCTTTTCAACATTCTTTTAGTATCCATGATTATTTCATGATTACTACCCAAGATCAACATATCGTCTACGTATAGACATACTATGACATATGATTCTGATGTACCTTTTATGTACACACATTTGTCACATTCGTTGTTCCTAAAACCATTTGACAACATTGTAGTGTCAAATTTTAAATGCCATTGTTTTGGCGCTTGTTTGAGACCATATAACGACTTTACTAGTCTACATACCTTATTTTCTTGTCCCGGTACCACAAACCCTTCAGGTTGGTGCATATAGATCTCTTCTTCTAACTCTCCATTTAAAAATGCAGTCTTCACATCCATTTGATGAATCTCAAGATTATGTATTGCAGCAATCGAGAGAAGCACTCGAATGGATGTGATCCTTGTCACAGGAGAGTAAGTATCAAAGAAATCATCACCTTCTTTCTGTTTAAAGCCTTTAGCTACCAAACGAGCTTTGTATTTATCTATTGAACCATCTGCTTTGTACTTTTTCTTTAGGATCCATTTGCATCCTAAAGGTTTACACCCTGACGGAAGGTCAGTTAATTCCCACGTGTGATTTTGCATGATGGATTCAATTTCACTGTTGATTGCTTCTTTCCAGTATGGTGCATCTGGACTAGACAGAGCTTCTTTTATCGATCTCGGTTCATCATCTAACATATATATGATAAAATCAGGACCGAATGACTTTGCAGTCTTTGCTCTTTTGCTACGTCTCGTTTCTTCTTCTTCTAAGATCCGAGAACTACTTGTAGCTTCAACAGTTCTTTTTAGATTTGAACTACTTCCTTTTTCCAAAGTAACTCCTTGGTTTTCATTTTCTATCAATCTTTCTCTACAAGGAAAGATATTTTCAAAGAATACTGCGTTCCTTGATTCCATGACTGTTCCAACAGTCATATCTGGTATTTCAGATTTATAAATCTGAAATCTATACGCACTACTATTGAGTGCATATCCAACAAATATACAATCAACCGTTTTTGGGCCAATTCTCACTTGTTTAGGTAACGGCACTTCAACCTTAGCCAAACACCCCCACACTTTGAGATATTTGTAAGATGGTTTATGCCCTTTCCACATTTCATAAGGAGTTTTGTCAACTCTTTTTAGTGGAATTTTATTCAATATATAATTAGCTGTAAGAACAGCTTCCCCCCACATGTTCTGGGGTAATCCTGAACTAATCAACAAAGCGTTCATCATCTCCTTAAGAGTACGATTTTTGCGTTCTGCAACACCGTTTGATTGTGGAGAATACGGAGCTGTAGTTTGATGAATTATACCATTTTGAGCACATAATTCTTCAAACGGAGCCACATATTCACCACCTCTATCACTTCGGATTATCTTTATCCGAGTGCTTAGTTGATTTTCAGCTTCGGCTTTGTAGTGTTTAAACGCATCTATTGCTTCATCTTTACTTCTAAGAAGATAAAGATAGCAATATCTTGTGCAATCATCTATAAAAGTTATGAAAAACTTTTTACCCCCTCTAGTCTGCACAAATTTCAAGTCACACACATCAGTGTGTATTAATTCTAGAGGTATTGTGCTCCTTTCTACTGAATGAAAAGGTAATTTAGTCATCTTAGCTTCAACACATACCTCACATTTTCCATGTGATTTAATTTTATTCAGTTTTAGCAAATCTAAATTTACTAAGCGTTTTATAGCATTGAGATTAACATGTCCTAATCTAGAATGCCATAAAGAGGAACACTCAAGCAAGTAAGAAGAAGTTGATGCTCTTTCATTCATAGCAGAAGTTACATTATTCATCTGGCGCTTGGCCATTACATTCATTTTGAACAATCCATTCACTACAAAGCCCTTCCCTATGAACACTCCTTGCTTGCTTAGTATGAACTTGTCAGCTTCAAAAACTAGACGAAACCCATGCTTTACCAGCAAAGAACCAGAAACCAAATTTTTCCGGATGTCTGGGACATGCAGCACATCCTTCAGAGTGAGCTCTTTTCCAGAAGTTAACTTCAGAATTACGTTGCCCACTCCGGCCACCTCTGAAGAGGCTTGGTTTCCCATATGAAGCTTCCTCCCGGAAGAAGCTTTATAACTCGAGAAGACCTCTCTGTCAGAACACACATGACAAGAGGCTCCTGTATCTACAAACCATTCTCTTGGATTGTCCACAACATTGGCCTCAAAGATTACTGCAGTGAGATCCAACTCATTCTCTTCAACCACGTTAGCAGTCACTTTCTTCTTCTTCTTCTTCTTCTGCTTCGGCAGTTTGCAGTTTTTCGCCATGTGGTTAGGCTTCCCACAGTTGTAACAATTACCTGCAAATTTAGTCATGTTAGCAGGTTGTTTACCTTTGTTATTTGGTGCACGGTTTGCTTGACTGTTGTTGTCATTGGGGCGTTTCCTCTTGTTATCACTAGAAGAACCCCTCTCCATCAGATTTGCCCTTGCATCAACATGAGCCCGAAATCTGGACTCATTCTTCCGGTTGTCCTCTTCAATCCTCAGCTTAAGGATTAAATCTTCTACCGTCATTTCCTTTCGTTTATGCTTCAAATAGTTCTTGAAGTCACTCCAACTCTGAGGTAGCTTTTCTATTAAACTTGCCACTACAAATGGCACTGGAAGTTTCATATCTTCAGCCGAAGCATCATGAACTATGAGCTGAAAGTCTTGGGCTTGTTCCACAACCGAACGGTTGTCAACCATTTTGAAGTCTAAAAACCGAGCCACCACAAATTTCTTTGTGCCAGCATCATCTGTCTTATACTTCTTTTCCAAAGCATCCCACAACTCTTTCGTAGACTTGATATCTTGATACACGTTGTATAACGGATCAGCAAGTCCGTTCATCACATAGTTTCTACAAAGGTAGTCACCATGTGACCACGAATCAAAGGCAACTCGCCTTTGTTGATCAGTGTCTTCTTCTGCAGGAGCAGCCGGAGGATCTTCCTTTAGAAACGAAGCAAATCCTAAGGTAGTGATGTAAAACAGCATCTTCTGCTGCCATCTTTTGAAGTTGTCTCCGGAAAACTTTTCTGGTTTTTCAACTGAGTTAGCTGGTGGAGTAGGGATAACTCTTGGAGGAACTGGATGAACATTCTGATTAGCAGACATTTTCCAGAAATCGAAAAAGGTAATTTATCTTAAGATTGTTATTTGCAAGGTTCTGGAAAACCAGGAATGATTTAGAAACAAAGAAAACCGAGACGTGGAATCCCACTGTCCTTAAGATAAATTACTTCCCGGCTAGTGCTCACGGAAAGAAGTAATATACCCCAAAGATATAACGGTTTACCTCCTTTTCTGTAGTAGCACCACTAACAGAAAAGGCTCCGGCGAACTTCAGATGTTCGAGTTCAGAAACTGGAGAAAATAAAAATGCAGAGAATGAAGTTCAGGTGAAAATGTTGTGTTTTGTTTGCATGCAGGGAGCATGTATTTATAGGGAAAACAGAATTAATTCTGTCATTGAATTGTTGGCTAACAGCCCATGCTGTTACAAGTTTGAATTTAAATTCAAACTCATGGGCTCCTGAAAGCTCATCCGTCAGCCCAAATCCAATTTGGACCCAAGTTGATTTTGGGCTTTCAAAAAGTTACTTGGGCCTCGGCCAAAGCCCAAGGCCCGGCCCGAGCCGTGGCGTGGCCGTGCCGTGCCGTGCCGTGCCGAGCGAGCGCGCGTGTGGGTTTCCTTTGGATTCCCTCACATGTATAATTGATATACCTTAATAATGAGCTTTCATATATATACACTTACTTAAAGAGCTTTTAAACCAATGTGGGATAATAACTACTCTTAGTTATTAATCCTACACTTAATACATAATCAAGTGGTAACCTTTATGTATTAATTTCTCACTCACCACATATCGGTTTTGAGTAAATTAAAATCCTACGATCATCTACTTTCTCCATAGATTAATCGTGTGAAGTTTAATTCCTACAAAATTAAACTTCCGACCACTTAATTATTTAATTAAAGTGTCTTATCTACACTTTAATTAATAACTAATTCCAACAATCTAATTATTAAATAATAATCAAATTTTTAGTGAAATAACTACTTCATACGTCCCACCCGAATTTGCACACTTTCATTTTCGGTACGTCCCGCACTGATTTGCATACCCTTAAAAAGGAAAGTTTTTTTCATAATCTCCACCCTTAAAATCTCCATCCTCAATCTCCACCTTTAAAAAGTCAACCAAAAAGCAAAATCAGTTTTTTCTTAATATACGTGCCGCGTCAATCGTGCAAACTCCCACGGGACGGAGGGAGTATTTAAATATCTTTATATATGTATATATAAGCTAAATGGATGGCTATTTTGTCATTTTAACCTTTTCGCCTAAAATTTTGGATAATAATTTGACACGTTTTTGTCAATTTTTGTAAGTTCATAATTTTATTTCAACTTCTTAAAATACAAATAATTGTTTTATTTCTAATAAGTTTTTATGCAAAATATATCAATTCATCCATCTGTCTATGATCTTCAGTTGACATTCATATCACATATATTATAATGAGATGTTTGATGGTTAAACATAAATTCTTTATTGATTAATTATTTGGGTTAGATTTGAATGTTTATTATGAATTAGACAATAGTGTTATTGGGTCTAGGCTGCTCCTAAAAATTAATAAAATAATTTCTTTATAAAAAATATATTCATTGAGTTATGCCCGGAAAAAAAACCATTGTTTAATAATGTGATTCTACGCTATTATATTCAATGCAAAAAAAATTCATTTTATAAATAATTTATTAAATCATTAAGGCTATTCTTGGACTAGATTGGGCCGGTCGGATCGAGGTTGAGAATAGTTAGTTTTTAAAAGAGTTTGAATATGGATGGGATGCGACCATCCATCGCCTTAACTATCCTCTCATTCTCACTTTCTCAGACATGTCTACCCTCTTTGTCAATCACATATGCTACTTTTCTCTCTCTCTCTCTCTCTCTCTTATTTGAGAGAAAAAGAGAAGCAGAGAAGAAGAAAAAGAAGAAAGAGGAAGCTAAGTCTCAGTTTGAAATTGAAATTGAAAGTGTTTCTCATGAATAGTAACATGCCCTATTTCCAATTTGCTGTTGAAATGCTACCATTTAATTTAAGGATTGTCTTTTTGGTGTTCGTATTAAAATTTCGCAAACTGAATGCATCGTTCCCACCTGTATACTCGACCACCGTGAACGAAGTTCGAACAAGGCAGCCAAACAAGGTGAACAACGTTCGGTCAAAACAGTCTAAACATTGTGTAAATTCTAGTTTTATGTATCAAATTCAAGTTGTGGTTTGTGTTGTTATGATACATCTAACCATTCGAGTTTATATTGTTCGTATCGGTAATTGATAATTTATAGTAGAAATCAATAATAAGTAATAACTGTAACATTTTTCTTCGATCTGTGTTGTATCTATCTATTAGATGTTAGTTGCGAGTAAATTGCTTTATGGTTTGGAAAGGAAGAAATGCGGTGAGCTATGAGAACAATGGAAAAGAGAGCTGGATGGTTTAAATTGTTAGTAAGAAGGACGAGATGAAAGTTATGGCCATGGGTGGGTTGTTTATGTCTCGATTGATAAAACTTTGAAGAAATTAACATTTATAGAGTTCTAGAAAAAAGAGGAGGTGTTTTTAATTGATTATATTTATTTTTCATTGAAAACATTGTAGACTTTTACTAATAGCATTTTAAATTATTAAATTAATGAAGTACTTTAAAAAAAATTGTGAACTATGAATAATGGCTTCCTTTAACATTATATCTCAAACACAATAATATAATCTATACTTAATATAATAACAAAATTCGTCGAAAATAGAAACTAAGGAATTTTTCCGCCCAAACAAACATTACTATTAGTGGGAACCATGATTTTCATTTTTAATTGGCTGATTTATTAAATAAATAAAATGCGCTTTCCGCTTAGTCACTAATTATGGAATATATAACATTTTTGCTTAAATTAGGGAAATTATGAATCATCATTATATAGTAAAAATATTATTTTGCGCAAGGAAATCTCCCCTATATATGATAAATATATAGGTCATTGTATTATATACTAATCTTTCCCTAAATTTATAAATTTCTTTTATTTACTTAAAAAAAATTACTCAATTAATCTCCCTCAATTATTTGATCTTATTTTTTTTAAATAAATATATATTTTAAATCGTGTATGGCGCGATGGGTGATTCTAGCAAGAATGAAAGCCACAATCCAAAATATTAAAAATCATAATGCAAATAATTTTTGTTGGTTAAATTCACCTGGTACCGTACCTGGTGAAGCATAGAATTCTTCCAAGACAAATACACAGTAAAAAGTTGAACAAATTAATGATACGCAGTCCATGTGGAATTTTGGCTTGAAACGTAGACTCTCTTTGAAGGACTGTTGCAGAGACATCCATGGGGATGTTAAAGCCCCTTCTCGTTACGCTGTGTCTGCTTCTACCTTTAACTTCACCTAAATCCATCGACGTTCACTACTGTGGTGCGTTTCCCTCTCTTTCTCACATTGTTTCAATTTCTCAATCCCAAGCCAGGATTCTTCAAAATCTCTGCTAACTAGATGCCCTAATTATTGGAATTGATGTTGTGCTTTTTCTTGTTAAATACAGATAAAAAGTCGGACTATACTGTTAAGGTGAGTGGAGTAGAGATATCCCCTTTTCCAGTTCCCAGAGCCAAACCAACTACTTTTGCTATTTCTTCATCTACAGGTAAATGCTTCAACTCTCTCTAATTTTTTTACATTTATTGATTTGTGCAGAGACTTTCCTCAATTGTTAGATTAAACGACATTAAGTTCTGGGCTATTTATTCTTCATGGACCATATATTCCACACCAAAATGGTTATCTATGTGTGTGTGAAAAATTGGTGGATATTATGGTGTAGGATCAACCAAGTCACTCCAAGCAAAGTGTTTGTCATTTTAATTGGAGGTGATCATTATTACTAGTATTATTTTTTTTATCTGTCGTGGAAGTGTTGGTACTTGAAATAGCCGATCACTAGCTTCATAGCTCAATAGTGTTACTGGGTAGGATCAGGGGTTCGATCTCAATTCCCATTTGCAATAGTCGATATACTTAAGAATCAAGAGACGGGCTGTCTGTTGCTATACGTACTAGCCTAATGTTTATTTTTTGTTCGCTCCTTAACTACACTCCTATGGTAGGTGTCTGAATCCATATGATAAAGCTTTTGAAAAATGAGGATGATTTGATCATCTCTTTATTGTGTCTTACAAGTACCCTATCTGCAACGTGTGTGCCAAAGAATTTTAAGTGAAGTAAGGAATTACATTGCAGCTTGCTACGTAATGATTTCCTTAATCTATACTGTGCAAGGACTTTATGAAAAGGCTTCACTGAACCTCCATCTTCAGCTGTGAATTATTTTATTTGGATTTTTGAAATGTTATGAAACATAGACACGAAAGGAATGTGAATGGATCCTCAAATGGTATCTGTATATGCTTGCATTGCCTTGATGCAGATAGAGAAATCTCCGGTGGAAACATAAACATCGAGGTCTCATACTTTGGATTTCGCGTGCATAGCGAGAGCCATGACCTGTGCAAAGAGAAAATATGCCCCATTCCAGTCGGTGACTTTGTGCTTTCTCAGACTGTAGTATTACCTGGAATTACACCTCCTGTAAGTCATTCTTTCCTCATGTTTAAAAAGCATATGTTAGAAATGGTAAGGTGATAACCCATGATTACAGGCCCAACTGATTTGCATATTTGTATGACATAGATTAATGTCTTGAGTTGTGCAGGGTTCATATAGATTTAGAATGAGAATGGAGGATGAGAAAAAGAGGCAATTGACATGCGTCACTTTCGACTTCACCATTGGTTTTCTGGGCTTGTCTGAGATTTAGGGCGGAACACACCTAAGCATCATGCGTGGTTATTACTTATTATGATGGATGTAGTTAACTGCAATATAAGACTTAGAACCATGATTTTATTTTGATATATTCGGAATAAAAGATTGAACAACATTTGAAATAAGTGATTTCTTCCGTCTTATGGTTATACTTTAGAACGATAGGTAACAGGAAACTAAACATATACTTCCTCTGTTCCATATTAATTGACGTTTTATGATGTTCTTTCCTTTTCTAATTAATTGACGTTTAACATTTTTTTCACCAATTCTACAAATTTTCTCCCTAAACTCAATCTTAAAATATCTCTATTTTTCAATCTATCAGAAATATTTTGATTTGGTCAAATCTTTAGCTGAGGCTATATCTGTCAAAATATTCAATCCTTAATTCTCCTCTTTAAAACGTCAATTAATATGGAACAGAGGAAGTATATGTGTATGTGCACTCGCTCTTATCTCATATACTGTCACTTGACAACTATGGCATGGATGAGATGTAACCTCACTTTATTCAATAGCTTAAGTTGAATATTTCTATTTTTTTTAATGAATTAACATTCTTTTTACATCTATACTTAATATAATAACAAAATCCGCCCAAATTAGTAACTTTAAAGTTTTCCCGCCAAAAATTTATTACTAATTTTGGAAATAACAATTTTTTATATATAAAATTCAACCCCAATATAAAATATAATTATTGTCAATAACTTGCCATATATTAGCCTAAAATAAATATTATAAACCTATTTGGGCTGATTTCGCCCGGGCCGAAAAAAAATATTTTCTTAAAATTAACTTTTTAAATAAATTTATTGGGTATTATTAATGAAAAATTATTTATAAAGACGGTAATTAAAATTTTAACATTACAAATATATCCCTTATCAACCGCATACTGTAATTCCAGCCCTAATCATCAACATAACTTCTATGGAAGGATGCTGGAGATATTCATATATTACGAAAAATAAATATCCATACTAATATATATTTTAGTTTTTAAAACTTTTACTGCACTCTTTTTTCATTAACATATAATTTTTCATATCTTATTATTTATTGATTATAATATTTTATTATATTAAAATTATATAAAAATATTAATTTATTCATTTACACTTACAAATCGTGCATCGCACGGGGATACTACTAGTTTAATATGAATATTAAGTAATACTTTTTTTTACTTTTTTTATAAATATTAGAAATAGATTTGTAGTTTTTGGTTCTCTCCCTTCATTTATTTAATAGAATAGATTTATGGTCATTTTCATTTACACCACAAAAAATACTCTTTACACCGCAAATTTTTTTCCTGAAAAAGGAAACATCACATAAAATGTATAAGCTACCGTTCTCTAATCCTCTATCGTTTCACCGTCTTCTTACTCACTGAATTTGAACAGTCTAACAACACCAAATGGCTGTTAAAAGTTCGAGACTTCCATTCTGCTTCCAAAATCGTTTTTAGACTTTCTACATACACCAGTGTCTACCAAATGAATTTAACTTTGAACATGGAGATTTTTTTTTTTGCCCTTCATCAAATCTGGGTTTGCGGAGATGAACAGGAAGATCAACTTGAAGCATCCTCATTTTTCCAGCCTTGAACTTGTCCGAACACGATCTGCCTCGTTTGGTTGCAAAGGACTGACCAAACGTAATCGTGTTCAACCAGTATCTAGTGCACATGCCCATCCCTGTTCGACCAGTCGATCATGTCGAAAAATCTTAAACTTGTCCAATGAACCACCACTTAACGAGGCTTGACTATTTTTGTTTCAAATTTCTTTTTGATTTTTTGTTCATTCATGAAAGACGGAGGTAGAAGAAAGAGAGACATTGACTAACATAAAGGGTAGGTACACTCTCTTCTTCAAAGCATATTTTCTAGTTGTTGAGAGAGAGAGGGGAGGGGTCTAATTTGTAGTGTGTAAAGAAAAATAACAATAATTATATGTTAATTTAAGTGTGGTGTCGAAAGTAGTGTAGGAAGAAGTGTATATAGAAGTGCCCTAGATTTTTAGAGTTCAGGATAATATATTAAAAATTAAGAATTCTAAAAAGACAAAATAATAATACTTTTATTATAAAATCACTAGAGTGATCTATGTATTTTGTGGACACCTTAACCCATCACTTCTCTTGAAAGTAAGTCAGAAGCATTTATTATAAAATCACTAGAGTGATCTCTGTATTTTGTGGACACCTTAACCCATCACTTCTCTTGAAAGTAAGTCAGAAGCACGAGGTGATGAAAGCACGATGATGCTAAAAAGCACGACAATACGCAAGCATGAAAATTCTGAAGCACTACAATGTAGAAGCACAACTGTGCTAGAAACGAGACAATGCGAAAGCACGACAGTGCCTAAAGCACGCCAATATGAAAGCATAATAATGCAAGAAGTACAACAACGCAAGAAGTACAACAATGCAAGAGGAAGACAACGCAAGCACGACAACGCAAGAAACATGACATTGCTTTAGTAAATTTTTCTGTAAATAGGCCACATATGTTGAATGAAAAATGTACAATTTGTACCTTTCACTTATACTCTAGTTCTGTTACGAATATTTTATAACACGTTATCAACACGAGTTTTCCTCAAGAAGGTAGGAGAAACTGAATTGATATTCTTTTTCCCATTTCTCTTCTTCTCTGAAGGAAATGACGGGTAGTGAATGTAAAAAGTTTCAAATCCTCGATATTACTGGCAGTAATTATTTGACATGGTGTACTAATGTTAAATTACACCTTCGAGGTACATTACTTGTTGAGAGTTTGATTGATACAGATATAGAACATGCAAAAAGATAAAAAGGACGAGGTAAACGCACTGATATTCATTCGCCACCTCCTGTTTGAGGATCTAAAAAATTGTGAATTATGGGAAAGACTTAATAGAGATTCGACCATACCAAAAGTGTGATACTGCTATAAGCGCAATATGAATGACAACAATTAAGGTTACAAGATTATGTATATGTTGCTTATTACAACTCAAAGTTGTTTTCTCGACTTACTCTTTGCGGGACAAAGTTTTTAGGATATGATAAGTTAGAGAAAACTTTCTCTACAATGCATGTCTCAAATATGTTACTCCAGTAGTAGTACCGAGAAAGACAATTTAAAACATATCATGAGTTGATTTATGTCGAGCTGAAAAAAGTACTGTGTTACTCTTGAGAAATCACGATGTACGTCTTACATGATCTATAGTTATGCCTGAAACACATGTTAATTCTAACAGAATTATAGGATTGCGGGGCCTACAAAGGTAGACGTGGCGGTCCTTGTAGATATGACAAAGTTATTCAAGAAATAACAATTATCAAATTGAGCAAGCGCAATTTACACTAAAACATCAAAATCAGGTTAAAATACATGCGAGAGAATCTAATATAAATACTTGTTATAGATATGGGATGACCGGACATTGGTCAAGAACCTGTTGTACTACCCACACTTGGTAGAATTGTATCAGACCTGAAAAAATGAGAAAGGAAAAGACATTCAAACACATGTGACTGAGGTTATTGAACCACTTGCTATTGTAGAGGACAGTACATCTACAATTGTATGTGGTCATATCCAATTCATGACAGAAAATCATTAGATGTGTTAGATTTATTGAATGAACTTGATCCTGAAGCACATGATTCTGACTGGTGGAAAAATGTTGAAATAACTACTTTGCTCGACAAAAGATTAGTTGAACCTAACTTCCGTTTATTTGTATATATTTGTATTAATCATATGTTGCATAATTGCAAGAATGACTGATTTCTCTTGATTGTAATTTTACCACCAATAACATAACGATTTTATTCACATGCCTTATGCTTCATTTAAATTGTTTGGTTTGTTTATTCGTTATATCATCATCAATATGGATGATTATATTGCTCCAGAAGATTTTTATTAATGTCACCGCTACCTGAAATATATGTTATCAGAAGTAACCATATGTCTTGGTATCTTGATATAAAATTGCACAATAGAAGGTCAATATATTAACAACTCTAATAAAATCGATATTAAACGGGGGTACTAAATAATGCCGAAACACGAAATGAAATAATTCAAAAGTGGAAGGATATGATTAGAGCATGCATGCTATGAATATCGTACTCTAGTAGTAATATCTGAAAACACTTGAATAAAATAAATCCAAACCTGGTTTATATTTATTATAAAGGAAAGTGATGAACACTTCTCGAAATATAATGATTTGCGACCTTATGAGGTCCTATACAGTGCCTAGAGCACTTTGAAATTCCAGCAGAGATATAGACCAATAGAGAGATTATGGACACAGATGAAGATATGGTGATCCTCCTCAAATAACTATATAGGTAACCTTGACAGATGTGAATATTTCCGTCAAGATGATTATCCGGTCTTAATAAAAATATCTTATTCAAATTTCAAAGATATCGTGATAAAGACAAAACATATTCAATATATTGTACCTCTATCGGATGAAAAGTTCTCGATGTTGAGAAATTCAATGCCTTTAAATTACTTCTCTGATATATTTTCCTGGGATTGAGATGTTTCGTATCAATAATAAAATTATTTTTCTCAAATTACATATTCAATGAGGTTGTGTTTATTGTGTTTGAAATATATGATCATATATTTATCTCACTTGGATGTTGCATTCCCGAGGTTAACTTTATCTCCCTTGAATGATATTTCTCAAGTTCGACTAATATGACCAAGTTAGATTAAATCGTGAAATATTTCTTGAGAATGGATTTGTGTACAAACCCAAAATATCCATATCATGCCCCATTGAGATTATTGATAGCTTCGGGAGTGCAACAATACACTGGCCAATAGTTTCACGTTTCACGTTGCACATTGATAATACATTGTAATCCATTAGATCCAGAAAAGCTACTAAACATTAAACATGTACATCGTAATGCGCCTAATTTGGAGACACTTACTGAAAAAGGAAAGGGGTGTGTATACGTATCAAATTATACTGTAAATAACGAACAATCCATGAGAAATTTGAAGCAACAACTTTTGGATTGTATAGTGTCCAAATTTAGACTTTCGAATCCTATGTCATAGTGTTGGATATATGTGGGTTGTGGTGTGATCGTCTTGACACCTAAAAACTACAAAGGTATGTATGATTAGCGTGCATCATGTTTAAAAGTTAAAACCCTTACTCTCCTCATTCCAGCGACAGAAAATTGGAACAAAAATTAATTAATCAACTATATGAACATTTATAGTGAAGTTTTGACCCACTATAAGTATAAACCTATAATTTAGACATGTAAAAATAAATTTTCTTTAAAAAAATGAGGAATTCTCTAAGCGGCGATCAGACAGCCTAGGCGCTAGGCGGTCCCAAACCGTTCCGACTCCGGTTTCCGCCTTCTGCAACCATGGTCACCACCTAAGTTTGTTATTTTGTTCACCATTTTCTATATATTCCGTAATTTGCAATGGAAAAAAAGAAAAAAAAAAAAAAGACCGACACGACTCGTGCATTTTTCCGGATTTGATTGGGACGGAAGCAAAAGTGAATTAGAGCATATTTGAGTGAGATATATGAATCCATAAGATAAGCTAAATGAGGAGAGCACACAACAACTAATGTGCACCAAGTATACATAAGTTCTACTGTAGCTTCTACAGTGCAAGAAGGTTCTATATGCTAATGTGATCTTTCCGTTATTATCGTTATAAAGGTAAAAGGTTAAAAGTATGAAGAGAATCACACACACATACCCACAAAAGAAACATCTAACTACCGCAATTGAGATTGAGTTGATGTGTCTTGGAATGATGTTTAGTGGGTGAAATTTATTAATCAACCAACAAACCTTTGAAATCATGATCCACATGAACTATAATCATACAATACAAATCACGAAATAGTTCATCTTTGATTTTGCATTTAATCACGTAGTTCAATTGTGAACTTCTTCCCTTTTATCAGTATCATTAAATTAGAACCTAGGTCCGTTTGGTTTATCAAGAATTGTAATGGTAATAGGCATGAATGTGGAATTAAATTATACTATGAAATAATATAGGAGAAGTTGTTAATAAAATGAGGACAACGATTAACTTATCCATATGTACCAAACATAAGAAATATGAATACAACCTATTTCTCTCAAATAAATTAGGTGTCCGGCCCTAATTCTTTCTTTTTTAGAGAGGCCCCTAGTTCTTGCTACCATGGTATTACCAAATAAAGTAAATCAGAAAAAGTAATTATTCATCATTAAATTATGGAAAAATAATGTTAAATAAACTTATTTGTGTGTATATAATATTTGAAACCTAATCTTTGATATATGTGTGAGTGATATATATTGTCAGAAATTTTTCAATTGAAATTTCCTAGAGATTTTGGACTGTATTTGACTATTAAGCAGATTAATTAAAAATATCCAAATAGAATGCTCTATTTTATATTATGTGTCATCTGATATTCTAGAATAACCACACACAATATAGTGTGTGGTATACTAAATTAAACACAATTTGGAATAGACTCATCCGAAAATTATCTGATATGCTAGCTATATTTAACATTGTTCTTGTAGAAGTTTATGGTTTGTTTTGGAGCTTTTTCTTTGGAACAATAGTTAGAGAAACTGGAACAGAATCAAGTATTTTTAGTTGTTGCTCAAATTATGTAGTCTTATTTAAAATTGTACTTGGACATTTGTACTGTATTTGATACTCGAACAATTTGCGGACTGTCAATTCGAAGCATATGATAATTTAGTTGATTAAAGGGAAAAAAGTGGGAGTGTCCTTGTCAGGGCTTGTGTATTCTCTTTTTTACTTAACTCACTTTTTTACTTACAATATATCCTTTTAGAGTAATCTCACCCACCCCAGTTCACTCTTCTTTTGTCACCCCCCTCACTTACACGAGAAATACAGCTTACACGAGATTTCCATGAGTTACATGCGCAATATTGCACGAAGTTACAACTTACACGATATTTTTCTGTACATGAGTATTACACGAGATGTACACGAGATTTACACAAGACTTACACGAGACTTACTAGTTACACGAGGGTTACACGAGATTCCGAAAATTGTACACAAGCATAATTACTATAGTTACACGAGATTTACACAAGACTTACTAGTTACACGAGGGTTACACGAGATTCCGAAAATTGTACACAAGCATAATTACTATAGTTACACGAGATTCATTGCACTATGCTACACGATGTTTTACACGAGATACAACAATATATGGTACACGAGATTTGAGCTGTGAGTCACAAGCATGTTCAACTTACCCAGCAGCTAAAATAAAACAAGGGTAAAAATGAAAACACACTACTTTTGGGATATTTCATCAGGAAAAAAGTTAAGTGAGTAAAAAAGTTGGTTCCACATGTCTGACAGAACCTGCCACACTATTTCCACTTGATTAAATTAGTAGAGATTTTGTTCGATCTGTGCGTATTATATGGGTTTGATGCGATGGCCCTGATGGCTTAGAAGATGGGTCCGAAGTCAGGGAGGACGAAATAGAGGAAAACTACACTAAAAACACTAAAAAGGAGAATAGAAAAACCCTTATCCGCTCCTTCCCTTTTTTAATCACAAGATGAGATTCTTTATTCTAAATTGTATGTCATCTGATACTCCAAACAATTTATACGTGTTATGTATAAATTCATAATGTCAATGAACACATGTAATGTGGTTTATTCTAGAATATAATATCGACGACAATTTAAAATAGAGCATCTCATCTGCTTTGAGCAAGACTCTAAATCATTTCCTCTGTCTTTCCAGATAGTTCTTTTTTAGTTTCATTTTTATGTTTTTTTCTAAAGTCCACAAGTCCAATTTGATTCGGAGGATAAGGTGTTTTGCATCGGTACAATTTGGTCATTGTTTAGGGTGTGTGCTTCAACAATAGGTTTAAGATGGATTTCTGCTTTTAGTTCTTATTTGGAGGTGTTGGGTTTCTGAAATGGGAGGATTACAATTTCTAATGTTCGGGTTTGTTTCAGTTGACATTCGGAGCCGATTGGAGTTGGAGAGAGAGAAAGAGAGAGAGTTAATCGATATTATATATAACTGAAAAAGCAATCAGTTTACAACGGATAAAACATGGAAGATCATGCAAATACTGAGTAACATGGAAAATCATGCAAGTGCTGCTATTACAAGCCAATAGCTAGCACAGGTGAGGTTGGCCTCATTAGAAAACCTTCGTCCGGCAAAACCCAGTGGGAAATCCGTATGAAGGAAAAAGAGTACCAACCCAAAAAATAAGGTCGTCTGGCGGACATAGGCCTCTGTGTAGTCCTGCAGCGCCAGTCGAATGATATATATATATATATATATATATATATATATATAGAGAGAGAGAGAGAGAGAGAGAGAAAGAGATGTAAACAAATCAAATATTTTTTATTCGATTCGTGATTCGAATTTGATTAAGATGATTCGGATTCGAAAAAATCGAATTCGAATATAGTTGTATTCGATTCGAATATTCGATTCGTTTATATATAATATATTTTAAAAATTAAATACATATAATACTAAATATATGTATATAATATATTTATATAGCTATATACTTAATTTAATTTATATATAATATATATTATTAAAATTTGTAATTGAAAAAAAATTTAAAAAAATAATATTTGAATATTTAAATAATAAAAAATAGCAATATGTAAAAATAAAAAAGAACTTTTCGAATCTCGAACCGAATCGAATAGTTCGAATATTTCTCACGAATCGAATTCGAATCACCTATTTAAATTCGATTAATATTCGATTCGAATTCGAATTCAAGTTTATATTTTCGAATTCAAATCGAATTTCTTAATATTCGGTTCGATTTGATTTGTTTACATCCCTAGAGAGAGAGAGAGAGTTTGAAATTTTTGAGATTGTCTTACTCAAGTTTTGATTTTTTGCTTTACAAAATGTCAAACCAAGTTCACATATTCATACGACTTGGTGACATAGAAATCATGAAATGGTAAATGAAAATGCAAAATACAAGATGACTCTTGGACTTAATGTTGAAAGAAACATTTGACTGAGACTCAATTCAATGTTTTGGTTTACTCCAACATTTCCTCCCATAAAACAAAATTCCGTCGAACTCCTAATGCAACAACATTTCTTGAGAACATTGGTCTCTAAGGGGAATTGTGAAGATATCAGCAATCTATTCTCACTTCGACACTACTCAAGATTGAGTTCTCTTTCGCGAACAAATTCCCTTAGAACATGGAACTGTAAACAAATATGCTTTGTCTTTCCATGTAAAACTAGATCCTTTGAGGCAGAAATAGTAGATTTATTGTCACAATATACAATCGCAAAATCACTTTGCTTGAAATTTAGGTTCTCCAATATTCATCTAAGTCATAAAGTCTGACATCCAGCCAAAGATGCTGCGATGTGTTCGGCTTGGTGGTATAAAGTTCCACAACAAATTACTTCTTTGAACACCACAATATAATCCTACTTCCAAGATTGAAGGCAAAATCTGAAGTGCTTCATGAATTATTGATGCTTCCTCCAAGATCACAATCCATATACCCAAGAAGCTTCACAAGACATGAGCTTTGTAGAAGATACTATAACAACAACCAAAAACTTAGAGCACAACACCTCCAAGGAGCACTTATTAATCTCAGACCAATTTGCGATCTCTGGTTCATATATTAATGAACAATAATATAAATTTCAATATGCACGGTGAGATACCCCAAGGACCACTTACAACTTCTGACCTATTTACAGCCTCTGACATCCTCCCAATATAAATCCTACAAGCAATCAATCACAATTCACAATCATATAGTCCAAAGTCAATATACACAAAATGTCACTGGCCTAATTAAGAAACCCACCTCAAATGTCCTATAGATTCTTGATGATCGAAGTGGATTTGCCAGCCTCTACGTCCTATTCCCTTCACCTAATTGTCGAATTTAAAGAGTATAAATTAAAAAGAAATAAAATCTCAGATATTTTCTTCTCGACACCTCTTTTAAAAAAAGGAAACAACCACACGGCTCAAAAACTTTATACAAACATATGTACACACACTTACACTTACACTTACACACACACATATGGATTACGGTTACTTACAGCAACCTCACCAAATTATAAACATTTTCACACATAAATCACTAAACTTCTTTTGACACCAATACATACAAACTATACGGGTTGAGAATAAACCACCAAACTCATTTTCCGGTCATTTTTCTCCGGAATTCTGCACGTAATTTGCGTGTGATAAACTTTTAAGAGATTTTTTTATCCAAACAACCTTTTCAGTAAACCAAATATATAAAATTCCTTCAATTATAGGGGAATTAAGGAAAGGTAATTAAGAAAATATAGTGAATGAAAAAAATAGAGGACAATTCAAACATTCGTGTTTCTCGTTAGTAGAGAAATCAAAGTCTCTTTTTTCTTCTTCTCTCTTTTTTCATTCGTTAAAGTAGTTTAGGGTTTTAGAAAAAAACCATGTTATTTACATCTATATAGAGAGGGGATTCTCAATTAGAATTAGAGGGTTAATAGGATTGGGCTTCTATTTTGCAGACCACATATTTTGCATAGATCGTAGGCTCAAAATTAAATAAAATAAAATTTTAAAAAAAGAACATGGATATTGCTATGTCCAATTAAATAATTATAGATATAATTGTAACAATAAATTTCGTGTCTGTTATAAACCAAACAAACAAATTGCACAAATAAATTACATTGAAATCAAATTGAATATGTGATTACAATCTCTATTTTCTCTCTGATTCTTCTCTTGAAAAACTTCACTTGATTTTTGAAATTTGGAGTTGATCCTTGAATGAGATCTTCTCCGGGCTTGAATTTGGCTGTGATAACGTTATTTGAAGACTTTATGGCTTGATTTCAAATTGAACGTTGATTTTGGTGATATTTGAGATGAACACATTTGATATGGAAAGAATGCCGGTGAATATGCAAAGAACGTCAAGATTTGGTAGATTTGTGACTTGAAAAACACCACTTGTAGATGCTTAATTAGCACCTTGATCTCGGATCGAACACCGTTTCTTGTGGACTTCTTGAAAAATGTTTGTGTATTCACTTCTTGACTTATGTGTTTTGAGTTATGAAGAGACCCCTTTTTATAGTTGTAGGATGAAAATTCTTTCCATATCCGCTTGATAGAATGACACAATTTGAGGGTCATTCAAAATTTGGTGATGCTCCTTACCTTTGTTAGGAAGATATGATTTGATTTGTTGATCTTCTTACTTTTGAAAAAAATATACTCCCTCCGTTTCATAAAAAATGTCATTTTAGATACTCTGAAAAATTTCATAACATATGTCACTTTACCAAAAAAACTACAATTCTTCCAATATTATCTTAAACAACCTACTTAATTTAGTTGATTATTTCCTTATTTCACAAAACATACCAATTAAATATCGATCCTTAATTTCTCCAAAAATAACTAAAATGATATTCTTTATGAAACGGAGGTAGTATGGTTTTGCTAGATTTTATTACCAAACATTGTAATTTTTTTTCTTGTAGGCAAGATTGCATCTTGATTGACAAGATATGATTTGGATATTTAACAATATTTGATTTAACATAAAAAATATCAGTTATTTATCTATCTTACTTTATGAATTAATTTGATTAAATTATTCCAAATAAATATAAATATCACAGTGATATATAACATTATTATTTCCACGTGGTCTCGTTTAATTGGGGACAAATTTGATGTGTCTACAATAATAATACTCAAATATAATATCGAAGCCAAAGATTCAAGGCATTACACAACATTAATCACAAATACATAAAAGTTGTATCTCACAAAGTGTTAATTTAATTGCGACAGCACAATAGCGAGGAAGCATATTCCTATCAAATCACAATCTATCGAAATTTTAATAATTATAACCTCCGTCTAATGTTTTTGTCTAATAATTTATGTGGTAGACGGAAATCCACGGTGGCAATAATAACTTTAAAAATCTTTGATGCAAAATATATAAATGTGTTCTAACTTTTCATATGTATATATTTATATCTAGCACGGAGTTTCAATAATTGCTAATTAATTTATGATCTACCAATTCTTTTATCAATTCTATCATATATCACTACAAAAAATGTATTTAGTACACATTCTTTTAGACAATAATTGTCGTGTCCAACAATAAGTTTATGTGAAAAACGATTTACAAAATATTTAAGACATATACTTTCTTCGACTACTTTTAAAGACAACTAGTTGTTGCAGAAATACTAGATGCACTTTTGCCGTCCCAATTTGTTGTTTTTACCGGTCTTATTAAGATGATTAATTAGTGACAATAGGGTTTCTCTAACAATATGTTTGTTTTAACTTTCTCACAAGTACGTACAATTCTTTAAAATCAAATTGAGTCGAATAACTTGGAGGTCTCGCGCATTTGACTTTTAAGAACCAGAAAATAAAATGTGCAATCCATCATGAGAAAACATCTTCCGGTGTCTTGTGCAAAGTTGTGGTGCAGGAGGTTCCAAGATTTGTGGTAGACGATGATATTGGTGAGAGAATTTGAAGGCGAGAGTTATTGGTTGAGACTTCGTATAAGTGACACATTAATTCGTGGGCATCGTCAATTTAGTGGTGGCAGCTATTTGATTTGCATGACCAATTAATGTTGAAACCAAAATGAAGTGGTCGTGCCGCCCTGCTCTATGTGAAACCCTAATTTAAATGTTGATTAGTTGTTAATTAATTAATAATTACTTAAACTTTGTGCTAGATTTGTTAAAAATACTAAATGTCAGGATATGTTTGTGTACTCCCTCCATTCAGCGAGAGTTTGCATAGTTGACCCAACACGTATATTAAGAAAAAACTGTTTTTACTTTTCGGTTGATTTTTTTAAAGGTGAAAATTGAGGATGGAGATTTTAAGGGTGGAGATTGTGAGAGAACTTTCCTTTTTAAGGATGTGCAAATTGGTGTGGGACGTACCGAAAAGGAAAATGTGCAAACTCTGGTGGGACGGAGGAAGTAGTTTGCATCTGAGAGTTTTTGAGTCAGTATTGCCACCGTGAATTTTCGTTTCTCCAAGTAGAATAACGGAGATTTAGATGGATGTCATAATTAGTAAAATAGCGATAGGAAACGTTAAGTTAGATTTGTATATTTTGAGTATGTAATATGTATGGATATTTTGAGCAGGATGAGGTAGCTGAGGTGTTACGCCATGGCCGTAAATGTTGTTGATTGCAATAGCAATAGCAATAGCAATAGCAATCATGGTTGCGACATTGACTTGAAAATTGTGAGACAGTGCTCATGGGTGGGTACTAAAAGCTTCCAATCAAGCATAGTAGCTTTATATCCACAAAGTTCAAATCAAAAAGCAGCTTCTACCTTTTGCTTCCTTGTGACTGAATCATCAACCATGGCATACCTTGTCTCCCTTCTCCTCAACCCCACCCAATCATTAATCTTTACTCTTCACAAAATTACTTGCATGCCCCTCCCCCACCCCCTCATTAGAATTAAATTCAATGATACCCGTCTTTAAGTTAAAATATTATGCATTTGAGACGAAATATTAAGCCACCAATTCTAGTTACTAAAATTTTGAGATACATATATGTCCTTTCTTTAAATATAGTGACAAAATTTTCATCTCTAATGTAAATTGAAAGCGAATAAATTTAATGATGAGAGGACCGGGTTAGGTTTTCTCTTGTTCATTAGTCAATGATCAAGTGCCAATTATTTAAAAGTTTCTACACTACTTTCTATCGCTATTTTGTTTTATGTCATTGTTATTTAATAACTAGAGCTGTCCGTTACTAAGTTCCGTCTCTGAGCAAAACTAGGAAAAAGCAAAGAACAATGACTTTCCTCACACTACTTTCCAACCAAAGAAGCCACAAGGAAAGAAATCATCAAGATTGCTACCAAGAAAATTCTTTCACTTGTCTCCCTCAACCCTAGCTAGTACAAATCAAGTCTTATCCATCTACATTTCCACTTAAAATAGCTCTCCAACAATGCAAAATCTTGCTCAATGCTGAGAATTGACAATGCAAAGAAACCTCAAAGGAAGATTTCTCTGGAAACTTCAAACAATCCCTACATGGAATCAAGCCTTACTTTTCCAACCAAACACTCCACTTCAAACCTCCGATAACCTCACCTCCATGGACAACGTCAAAGAAGAACATTCTTCCGAGTCCAAGGCTGAACAAAATGGCGCAGTTTCAGTGCATGATCACTCACTGAAAGCGCCATTATCGAGCAGGTGTCCGCCCGGTGGAAGAGACGCGGTGGTGCTGTACACCACGAGCCTAAGAGGGATCAGGAAAACGTTCGAAGACTGCAGCACAATCAGGTTTCTGTTGGAGAGTTTTGGCGTCGTGTATTGCGAAAGGGATGTTTCGATGCACCTGGAGTACAGAGAAGAGCTTTGGAATGTTCTAGAAGGGAGGGTAGTACCACCGAGGGTGTTCATCAGAGGGAGATACATAGGAGGGGCAGATGAGGTTGTGGGGCTGCATGAAAAGGGAATGCTGCAGGGTTTATTACAAGGGATACCGTTGAGCCCGTCGAGGAACCCGTGTAGGGGGTGCGGTGGGGTTCGGTTCGTGCTGTGTTCGGGCTGTAATGGGAGTCGGAAAGTGGTGCCGGAGGGGAGTGGTGGCGATGGGGTGGCGCCGATGAGGTGCCCTGATTGTAATGAAAATGGACTGGTTAAGTGTTGTATTTGTAGTGTACTTTATTAGAGGTGTTTGAATTGATCTTGTAAGATATTGTTATGTTGTTTATGTGATATAGTTAGTTAGTGGTTTAGATTTGGTTATGTGAAGGAGAAATAATTTAGATTCATGTGGTGTTCCTAGGATGACTTTTATGAGAAATGGGAGGGAAATTAATCAACTTGGTTTCCTTATTCCAACTCCTTCATAGAATAGAACCAAATTCGAGTCACTAAAAAGGAAGGGTTGAATTGTAAAAATAAAATAATAAACTTTAGAATCATGCATAGATTACACACGAGTTTCTCAATTTTCTTAACTTGTGAATACTACTTAGTATTATGTGGCTAAAAGTTGGAATTTATTGGTTTAGAAAAAGAAAAAAGACCGAGAATAAAATTCCCATTTTTTTTTTTTTAATTGAGATTCTCTTCAATCAATAGAAATCGTCCAGTACAAGATTTTTTATCCAATTAGAAAAATCAGGAGTAATCCAAACAATTGGACCCTCTGAAGGAAAAAAAAAGAGTAAGTTATGTGCCAACAAGTTGGTTATACGAGACATATGAACTATATTAACAAAAAAAAATCAGATAACATCAAATACTAAATATTATCCGCGAAAAGATCAGTGGCAGTGGAACTAAGATCTGTTCCTTGCCCCTTGCCCCTTGACTACATGCACAACGAGCAAAGGATTTGGATGACGAACCCAGATAAAGGTGAACTTGACGATTGAAACAGAAAATCGGTGAAGAAAAACAAGAAAAGATAGAAGAAACACATAGACGAGATAAAATATCACGTTAAAACTTTATCGGAGAGAAGTGATGAATCTTTCATTATTTTGATGACTGAAAAGAAAAAAAATAAAACAAAAGTTATAAATGAAACATTCCCTATCTTCACGAAAGGGAAAAGAAGATGAGGGAAGAAGACGACGTAAAAATTCCCATTTGGGGTGCACTATTGGAACAAAACATAGACAAATAAGTAGGTCTAAATAGAAAAAACGACAAAATACAAAATAACTACTATGATTACATCTATAGTCAGTGAAAAAATATAAAATTCAAAGATCACCCGTTGTTTACTCACTTCTTTTAATCATGAAATCTTTACTTATAATTTTATATAACAACTAATAGTCAAAGAAAAACAATAATAATGAAAATGCAAATTTGTATATAAATATTTTTTATAATTTTATTTTCTTTCCTCTAAACTTAATATATTCATTTTAGTTTTTGCATAGAAATGTGCCTAAAATACTACTTACTATATTAATGTAAAACTATTTATTTTTAGTCCTATAAATTATGATTTGTCAAGCAAAAATCATGTATGCTATGTAATTTAATTTTAGCTCTGTAAATGTTGAAAAAATGTTGTTATTAGGACAAATTCCGTCAGAGGCCATCAAATTGACCGGAATTCATGATGTGGCACGTGAATAAACAGATTAGGCTTTCCGACCAGTTTTACAGATGTATACAACATTGCTTATGTGTTTTTGCCACATCATTTACATCGCCATTAGTTGCTATTATTTTTTAATAACAAATTTAATAATTTAAAAATTAAAAAAAATAAACAATAAATATCAAAATCAATCAAAAATCATTATAATATTATAATCAAAACAAAGAATCAATAAAATTATATAAAAAAATCTCATAAATTTAAAAATATTTGTAAACAGCTCGTACAAGTTAACCAAAACTAACAATTATTTTTACTAAAATTACGTAACAAAGAACCAAAAAGTTCTTCCTGTCTTCTTCCATGGCCGCTCGCTTTCTGTAATCACTGTCCACCGTATGCCGCCCCGCAACCACCACCCACCTTCCGCCATCCACCGACCCAAATCTGTAACAGATCTTTTGTTGCTAACTCATGAAATAACATATATTCCTCTCTTCTCTTTTCTCTCCTCTTCTTCTTCACTTTATCTTCTGCACTCCCATGCCTCAGAGAAATAAGGTCTCCCAAATAATTTTCCCCAGTGTTAAGTGTGGAGCCTGAATGACGGAGGTACTGACGCGGTCGCATCCAGTGGTACAAAGTTGGGCTGGCGGGACAGTAAAGCCCGACGCGATCGAGTCGGTGTGTGGCACGGCCGCGTCAAATGTTGCGTAAAAGGAGCAGTGCTGAACGACGCGGTCACGTCAAGTAAAAGCGGTGAATTACGTGGGCCTCAAGTTGAGGTCGGTTTTTAGGCCCATAGAGCTATTATAAATAGTGTTCCTTCATTGTATCATTAATTCTGAAAATTCATCATACTAGTGCATATCCTGGCTTGGTATCGTCCCCAGACGTAGTTACACATCATAGCGAACTGGGTAATCAAATTGTTGTGTTCTTGTGTGTGATTTATTTGCTTTCATTCTTCGATTATCTTGTCGTATTCGTGGTTGTGAGTGGATTAAATTCCTAACAACTGGTATCAAGAGCATCAGGATAGTTTCCTGGGAGTATTCACGATGAACGACAGAAAGATTTCGGTGGAGAAGTTCGATGGAACTGATTATGGCTTTTGGAAGATGCAAATTGAAGATTACCTCTACGGTAAGGATTTGCACCAGCCCCCTCAAGGAGAAGCCCGAGAAGATGTCTGCGGAGGAGTGGGAGTTATTGGACAAGAAAGCGATGAGCGCGGTGCGTCTGTCGTTCTCCATGGAAGTGGCTTACCATACCACAAGAGCGAGGTCTACAGATGCTAAAAACTTTGGAGGAGATGTATCAAAAACCATCGAAGTCGAAGAAAGTTCATCTGATTAGACGGCTGTTTAACCTGAGGATGGCGGAGGGAACACCAGTACAACAACACAATGCTAACCTCACAGTTGGACTCGGACATAAAGTTTGATGATGAGATTCGGGCCCTAATTATGCTATCTTCTCTGCCAGACAGTTGGGCCGGTATAGTGACAGACGTTAGCGCTACATACACTAAGCTGAAGTTTGACAGGGTGAGGGATTTGATGATCGGGAAAGAGATTCGTAGGAACGAATCAGGATCAGGATCGTCCTCAGGGCCACCACTGAATACCGAGAACAGAAGCAGGCTGAAGGGAAGGCGGTTTAGGGGGAGGTCGAAATCCAGAGGGAAGAGTCAGATGAAGAAGGACGGGAGTTCTGTGAAGTGTTGGAATTGTGACGAGGTGGGTCACTATAAATACCAGTGCAAGGCACCGAAAAAGAACAAGAGGGAACAGGCAGACAGGAAGATAGCGAACGCAGCCACGGATGAGGATGATGGCGATGCGTTGGTCTTAAGCGAGTGCAGCTCCATGGAGTCTTGGGTCTTGGATTCCGGCGCGTCATTCCATTCATGCGGTAATATTGATATTATGCAAAATTATATTTCTGGCGATTTTGGACAGGTGTATCTGGCTGATGATGAACCCCTGAAAATCGTGGGGAAGGGAAACGTAAAGTTTGAGACATCAAATGGCTCGAAATTGATGTTGAATGGAATGAGACATATCCCTGGATTGAAGAGAAACTTGCTTTCAGTTGGACAGCTTGACAAGGAAGGTTACGTGGTAACGTTTGGTTGTAGCAACTGAAAAATTACCAAGGGGGCTATGGTGGTAGCTCGGGGTAAGAAGAAAGGAACGTTGTACATGACTAGTAATTCGCAGAATTCCTTTGATCTTGCGAATAGTAATGGTGATGTAGATTTGTGGCACTGCAGATTGGGCCACATGAACGAGAAAGGGATGAAGCTAATGTGTTCGAAGGGTAGATTGTCTGGCTTACAAACTGTGGAAGTTGGTACATGTGAAGACTGTGTGTTCGGGAAACAAAGGCGTGTGAGTTTCTCGAGGAGTGGCATGGCCCTGAAGAAGCAGAAGCTAGAGTAGGTCCATAGCGATCTATGGGGACCAGCTCCGGTGGCATCCATTGGAGGATCGATGTACTACATGACATTCATCGATGATTCGACCCGCAAGGTATGGATTTATTTTCTGAAAAGAAAGTCTAATGCATTTGATGTTTTCAAAAGGTGGAAAGCCTTGGTTGAGACTGAGACGGGGTTGAAGGTGAAGTGCTTATGTTCCGACAATGGAGGTGAATATGAACTCAAGGAGTTCAAGAATTATTGTGCTAAGCATGAGATTCGTACATAGAGGACTATGCGTAGAATGCCCCAAAAGAATAGTGTGGCCGAGAGGATGAACAAAACACTGAATGAGCGGGCAAGGTGTATGAGACTGAAGAGCGACTTGCCTTAGTTGTTTTGGACGGATGCACAGCTGCATTCCTGATCAACCGAGGTCCATCGGTTCCCTTAGATAATCGGATACCCGAGGAGGAGTGGACTAGAAAGGAGGTAAACTTATCTTACTTGCGTATTTTCGGTTGTATTGCTTACGCTCTTGTGGATCCTGTTGATAGAAATAAGTTAGATGCTAAGTCCGTCAAATGTACGTTTATTGGGTATGGAGGTGATGAGCTCAGCTATAGGCTATGGGATGAGCAAAACCGAAAGGTGATTCGCAGTCGGGATGTTGTATTCAATGAACAGGTTATGTACAAGGATAGGTTGAAGGATTTGGGCACTAATGCTGCAAAGCCCCGCACTGTCGAGTTAGATGAGTTGAGCTCGAGTGGGAGTAAAGGAAGTCCGGTCGATGAGGAGGTTCTTGAGGATGAACCAAAAACACCACCACCTCAAAGACCAGTTAGAGATCAAAGGCCACCAGATAATTAAGTATTCACCCTCTAACTTTTACTTATTGTTGACTAATGGTGGTGAACTGAGAGCTTTGCAGAGGCAGAGCAGGTTAGTGATAGACGAAGGTGGAAGGCTGCCATGGAAGATGAAATGGCGTCTCTTCGTGTGAATGACACTTGGGAATTAACTGAGCTTCCCAAGGGCATGAAGGCGTTGCACAGCAAGTGGATCTACCGAATCAAGAATGAGGCCGATGGTAGCAAACGCTACAAGGCAAGGTTAGTTGTGAAAGGGTTCGAGCATCGGTATGATATTGACTATACGGATGTGTTTACTTCTGTTGTGAAGTTGACTACAATTCGCATGGTGTTTAGTATGGTGGTTGTGGAGAACTTATTATTCATTAGATGGATGTGAAGACGGCTTTCCTTCATGGTGATCTAGTGGAGGAGTTGTACATGGTACAGCCGGAGGGGTTCGTGGTAGAAGGAAGGGAAAACCTTGTGTGTAAATTGAAGAAGAGCTTGTATGGGTTGAAGCAAGCTCCGAAACAAAAGTATATGAAGTTCGACAATTTCATGATGGAGATTGGTTACCATACATGCCACGCCGATCATTGCTGTTATTATAAAAGGAGGAGTCCATCCAAGGGAGTTGGAAATGCTGAAGAAGCAATTGTTTGAGAGGTTCTCCATGAAAGATCTTGGAGAAGCAAAGCAGATTTTGGGTATGAGAATCGAGAGGAAGGCAGCAAATTTGTTGTATCTTTCGTAGGCGGATTATGTCCAGAAGGTCCTGTAAAAGTTTAATATGGAGGATTCGAAGCCGGTTAATGTAACCCTGGGAGGTCACTTTAAGCTGTTGAAGAAGGAGTCGCCGAGCACTAAGGAGGAGCGTACCCAAATGATGAATGTGCCATATGCATCGGCAATTGGGAGTATCATGTATGCAATGGTTTATACTCATCCGGATATTGCGCATGCAGTGGGAGTACTGAGCCGGTTCATGGGTGATCCGGGAAAACAACATTGGAAAGTGGTGAAGTGGGTTCTAAGGTATTTGTGAGGTACCACAAATAAAGCGTTGTGTTTTGATGGAAGAAATTATGGGTTAGTTGGTTTCGTTGATGCGGACCTAGCATTGAACGATGGGAGAAAGAGTACGACTGGGTATGTTTTTACTTATGGTGGTACGGCAATTTCTTGGACATCATAGTTGCAAAAGGTGGTTGCACTATCCACCACGGAGGCGGAGGACTTAGCCGTGACGGAGGCAAGTAAGGAGATGGTGTGGTTGCAAAGTTTTTTGGATGAACTTGGGAAGGAGCATGGAAATAGTGTACTCTACAGTGATAATCAGAGTGCAATTTTCTTGGCGAGTAATCTGGTATTTCATTCAAGAACGAAGCACGTTGAATTGAAGTGTCATTCCATCCGGCACCTCTTAGAAAAGAAAGCCTTGCGACTTGTGAAAATTCTCGGGAGTAAGAATCCAGCTGACATGTTTACTAAGGTTGTAACCTTAGAGAAATTGAAGTTGTGCATAACTTTAATTGGCCTCGGAACGTGAAGAAGAAGAGGAGATGGTGATACCAAGTGGAAACGGAAGGAGAAAAGAGGAGAAATGGTTACTTGAAGGTGTTTCAGTCTCCAAGTGGGAGATTGTTAAGTGTGGAGCCTGAATGATGGAGGTACTGATGCGGTTGCGTCAGTGAATGGACGCGGTCGCGTCCAGTGGTACAAGGTTGGGCTGGCGGGACAATAAAGCCCGACGCGACCGAGTCGGTGTGTGACGCGGTCGCGTCAAATGTTTCGTAACGCGTCAGTTCAGACGCTGTCGCGTCAAGTAAAGGCGGTGAATTACGTGGGCCTCAAGTTGAGGTCAGTTTTTAGGCCCATAGAGCTATTATAAGTAGTGGATTCCTTCATTGTATCATTAATTCCGAAAATTCATTATACTAGTACATATCCTGGCTTGGTATCTCACCCCAAACGTAATTACACATCGTAACGAACTGGGTAATCAAATTGTTGTGTTCTTGTGTGTGATTTATTTGCTTTCTTTCTCCGATTATCTTGTCGTATTCATGGTTGTGAGTGGGTAAAATTCCTAACACCTAGCTCTTCTCACAGCTTCGTCTTCAACTAGATGGTTTTCCACTCCTCACTCAGTTATGTTACAGTTTCTTCAACACTACCGCTGCCCACCAATGATCATCTACCCTCCACCCACCCACTCTCATCAACCCACACCTCATGTCCCCGCCCCTTTGGCGGTTAGGATAGTCGAAGTTTTGGGATCTAAAAATTGGAGAAGAAGAAGAAACAAGCAGCAAAGAAAAAACAAAAAAAAAACAATAAAAAAAAAATAATCATTATTGTTTTTAATGTCACATGTTTGTTTAAAATTTTAGATTATTAGTAATTTTTTAAATCAGTTAAATCTATGAAAAAACTATTAAATATAAATATGCAGCAAATTCGGAGATGTGGATTTTAATATAAATGTTAACATAAATCTATTAATACTAGCAATACGTACGTGCGTTGCACGTGATTACTATTTTTTTTAATTATTATCTAATCAAAACAATTAATGTGAACATAAAATAATTGTATTTTTTGTGGTGATATTGGTTAATCATTCTAATAAAACTCAATGTAGTTATTACTCATGGTAATATATATACACAACTTCTTAGATTATTCAATCCCAGAAAAAAAAAATGAAAGATTTAATCGATTAAGCAAACACAATCCAAAATCAAATAAAAATTAAAAATAATCATAAAAGAGGAAAAAAAAAAGGTTAAATAATCTTAGTTTAGCAAAACACGTTATAATAATGTCAAAAGATTCATAAAACACGACATACCATGATATAATGTATTATTCCTACAAAATTTATATATATAAAGTTTGATATATTCTAATTATTGTTTATTCTCAATATAGATAGACTCCGGCATCATTAATCATCAATACTGATACTCCCTCCATCCCATCTTATCTTGCACACTTCCCGTTTTCGTCCATCCCAAACGAACTTGCACACCCCTTAAAAAGAAAAGTTATAATAAAATCTCCACCCTCAATCTCCATCTTCAATCAACCTTTAAGTCAACAAAATCTCAACAAACAACTTTTTTTAATACTTGTGCCAACCTCCTCTATGCAAGATAAGATGGGACGGAGGTAGTACAAAATATATAATATAATAAAAAAATCAAAATAATTATTAATTTTCAGTAAAACAGTTCACAAGCTCAGATTTCTCATTCAATCTTCCAATTGTTTGGAGTTGCTGAAGTGAATTCGCATGGTAAATATCTCGGACTCCTTTTTATTGTTGGCCGGAATAAACAAGAGATTTTTGCATGCATTAAAGAATGGGTTAGTAAGCGCATCAATTGTTGACAAGAAAAGCAATTACGCAAAACGGGTAAAGAAGCGGTCATTAAATCTATTATATAAGCAATATCCACGTACACAATGTCTTGCTTCCAGTTGCCGGACCATGTTTTTATTAATCTGAAGAATTTGGTAAAATCTTATTGGTGGGGGTAGAGGGGATAGTTCGACGTCCTCAAGCAACGAAAATCTCAAGGTGGCCTAGGCTTTTGCAATTTGAAAGCATTTAACCTTGCCATGTTGTCTAAGCAAGCATAGGACCCTTTAGTTTCTCCATCCATCCTCTTTGCCCGAATCATGTAGTCCAAGTACTACCCTTCCACTTCTGTGCTACATGCTACTCTTGGTTCTCATCCCAGGTTTACATGGCACCGCATTATGGCTGGTCATCGAGTTATTCTTCTTGGTTGTCGAAGACTCATGGGCAATGACAATAACCCTCTTCCATGATAGATGAGTTCCTTTGCCTTCCCATTTTCCAATCAGATCAGCTACATCAGGCCTCCCGCAAGACGCCTGAGTCAGCTCCATCATTGATTCAGATCTTGGACTTTGCAATTGGCTGCTAATTCGGTCAATTTTAACCTATTGAATGCTGACGTGATTCTCGCTATTCCTCTGAAAAATCATCATTCTTCGGACCGTTGGATGTGATATTATTTTCATTCTGGTAACTTTTCGGTCCGACTGCATATCATTTTATTATGAGTTCTTTCGAAGATTTTATTGGCACCTACTCCTTCCCGGTTAGTAGCTATGGCCCGAACCTCATTTGGAGGAGAATTCAGAAGCTTAAACCACCTTGTATCTTGCATTTTCTTTGAAGATGCTGCTCTAAATCTTGGCATCGTCCGATGACTTAGCTCGTCGTCATCTTCATCATGAACCTCGTTGTTCTTTATGTTCACCACCCGATCACTTTTTACTGTATCTCTTCTTCATGGGACCCCTATCCTCATCTATTTAGCAAGCAGCTGAAATTTATGAAACTATCTTCCGATTCTGACAGCATATATGCGACTTGTAGTTTCAAGAGATTTTACTCCTTGTTGACTTAAATATAGAATAATACTTTATTTTCTTTGCCCACTTAATCTGGTTTCAACAAAATAAATTTGTCTTATTTGATGTCCGTACATACTCACGAGTATTGCTTGCAACAACAACCCAGAGCTTGCAAGATTTTTGGGATGCTAATTCCTTCCCTCAAACGTCACAATCCCACCATTTTATCCCTTGCTTGTTCTTCCCCGAAATGCCATTTTTGATATATTTTTTATGGGGGTACATCATCTGCTCGTAATTTCATGAGAGATGTTATGGGCCCTGTATGTTTTTTTTTTAAAAAAAGGGCATATTGTTGGCAAAGATGTTATTAATTTTGTTTTGCACATGCTTACTCATAATTCTTTGAGTCCTTTTGTTAGTAACACTTACATTGTGTTTATTTGGAAAATTAGAAAATCAAAGCTTATTACCCAATTCCGCCCGATTAGTTTGTGGAATGTCATTTATAAGTTAACTTCTAAAGTGCTCTCTAATTGGGTACGGGCTTACATCCCTTTTATAATCTTTGAATCTCAGCCAACCTTCATCTTGGGTTGGTTAATTATGGATAATATTCTTATCGCTTATGAATTACACAATTGTATGAAAGTTAGGAAATCCGGGAAAGAGGGACTCATGTCTATTAAGTTGGGTATGAGTAAAGCCTTTCACTGAGTTGAGTGTTCTTTCGTCTATCGTATGCTTCTTGCTTGAGATTTTCCTAAGAGTTTTTATGACATTGTTTTGTCTTGCTTGTCATTTGTGCAATTTAACTTCCTTCATTAAGGTATTAGGGGAATTCTTCAGGGGGATCCCCTCCTCCCTATTTGTGCTAAAGTTTTTTCTTGCATTTTACTAAGTTCGTTATCAATCTCTACAAGAGTGTTTCAGGGCAATGTATTAATTTTGAGAAATCAGGGATTCTTTTACACCTAATACACAAGCTCAAATTCGTCACTCAATCTGCCAATTATTTGAAATTTTTGTAGTGGCTTCACATGGTAGATATATAGACTCCTTTCTATTGTTTGCCGAATAAAGAATTGAGTTTTGCAGGCATTAAAGAATAGATTATTAAGTGCATTAATGGTTGGTAAGAGAAGCAATTAAGAAAAACGGGTAAAGAAATGCACATTATATATATTATATAAGCAATATCCACGTACACAATGTATTATTTTCAAGTGTCGAACCATGTTCTTAATAATCTGAAAAATTTGACTAAATTTTATTGATTAGGTGTGGAGGAGGGGGAGGGGGGAGGAGAATAGCTCGTCCACGAGAAAAATTTGGTGGAATTCTTGGGACGTCCTCAAGCAACGAAAATCACAAGGTGGCCTAGACTTTTGCAATTTAAAAATATTTAATCTTGCCATGTTGCTTAAGCTAGCATGACGCCCTTTAGTTTCTACATCCGGCCTCTTTTTCCAAATCATGCAGTCCTACTACAACATCTGTGTTACATGTTGCTCTTGGTTCTCGGTTCAGCTTTACATAGCACAGTATTATGGCGATCATCGTGTTAATCTTCTTGACTATCGCAAACTCATGGGCAATGGCGAGACAACAACACTCTTCCATGCCAGATGAATTCCTTTGCCTCCCTGTTTTACCATGATATCAGCTGCATCAGACCTCCCGCAAGACACCCGAGTCAGCTCCATCATTGATTAAGATCTTGGACTCTGGATGAGCTGTTAGTTCAGGTTAATTTTGACCTATTGAAGGCTGGTGTGATTCTCTCTACTCCTCTGAAAAATCACTATTCTCCGGACCGTTGGATGTTAGATTATTCCCATTGTAGTAACTTTTCGGTCCGATCCGCATATCATTTTATTATGGGTTCTTCCGCAGACCTTACCGACACCCACTCCTTCCTAGTTAGTAGCTATGGCCCGAAGCCCATTTGGAGGAGAATTCGAAAGTTTATCAGCCTGTATCTTGCATTTTCTTTGGAGATGATGCTCTAATTATTGCCATCGTCTAATAACTTAGCTCGTTGTTAACTTCATTATGAGCTCCGTTGTTCTTTATGTTCACCGCTTGATCACTCTTTAATGCATCCCTTCTTCACGTGCCTCATTTCCTCATTAATTTAGCAAGCAGCTGAAATTTATGAAATTATCTTCCAATTTTGATAGCATCTACGCGACTTGTAGTTTCAAGATATTGTGCTCCTCGATGATTTAAATATAGTAGAATACTTTATTGTCCTTGCCCACTTAATCTGGTGCGAACGAAATAAAATTGTCTTCTGCCATGTTCGTACATACTCACAAGTATGCTTGCAACAGCAACCCAGACCTTCCAAGATTTTCGGGATGCTAATTACTTCCCTTAAACATCACAGCCGCACTCTTGGTTCATTGCTTGTTCTTCCCCCCAAATGCCATTAATCATACATACTTTAATGGGGATACATCATTTGCTCGTAACTCATTTGCTGGTATTTATGCTTGCTCCAAGGATGCCCAATATATAAATATCTCTGAAGTATGCTAAAGTTCTTGCTCTTTGTGTGGCAGTTCGACTTACCACTAATACTGGAGTTCCCAAGTTTTTTACTCTTGAGAATTCTAGCACTACTATATTCACGTCAATAGGTGATGCCGACTATGCCTATGCATGTATGCCTTTGTTATCTGATATTAGACATCTAGTCTCTTTCTTCCATGGACGAAAATTGTATTGGATAGGACGTAAAATAAAATTTATAGCGCCAAAAGAATTGTTTGTCCCATGCACTACCCTTTTTATGTCAATCAATGTTGACCGATTCAAGCAACCATTAATGAAATTGCTTTATGTTTAAAACAACTACAATGACTTGATATTTTCAAATTATGGTGAAGTAGCATGAGTATTCAGATATAGATTTTTTAATTATACTTGTATGTATGCATGATAAGATTTATCACAACAAAAATTCGCTCACTATTTCCTTTTTTTATTCAATATTTTAGACTTTGCATTTTTGTAATATGACCTTATACCTTAAATTAATAGTTTTAAGAAAAGATAATATTTTTATTTGTCTATCTATATAATTTTTTCATCTTCTTATTCTATAAAAATAATTTTAATATGTAATCACATTATATGCAAGTGTAGGAGTTTAAATTATGTTAGTTGTTAAGCTCAACATTAAGTTGACATATAAAAAAATCATAGTATATATTAAATATGAATACTAAAAATAGAAGTATGTATTATAAAAGTTTTAAGATTATTCCATAAAATTTGTTATTTAAAAAAAGTATGAATAGTAAAAATATCTGCCTTCAACCAACAGGATAACAACTCTCGATATTCAAGCTGGTTCCCAGATTCTGGAGCATTTATGGATAAGATTGAAAAAAAAATTAATAAATTCAATTTTTTTCTTTATTCCATACCTTAAATAATTATATAATATAGTACAATTGTTAAAGATGTGTACAAATAACATATCATTGTAAAACTCTTTAAATCTACTTTAATACGAAATTGATTTCATTTCAAAATTCAAAGTATTGAAAGTATAGAAGAAGGATAATTTAAGCATGTAATTTTCTAGGAGAAGTTTTTAATATAAAAGGACTCTTACTTTCTATAATCAAGTAAGGAAAACACATAAATTATTTTAAATTACTTAACTACCCTTAAATTTCATTCTTAATAAAGATATTTTACTTTTTATAATCAAGTAAGGAAAACATATTTTATTTTAAATTATCTAACTACCCTTAAATTTAATTCTTAATAAGGATATTATAGGTATCACAAGAAAAGACGAAATCAAAAACAGGACGAAACAATTCATACTTTTATATTAGTAATAGATACTAATAATTAGTAGCAATAGATATATGAATATCTTAATGGACAGATATAGATATAGATATAGATATAGATATTTATAACCAAATAAATAATTTTAAATTTTAAATTACTTAATTATCCTTAAATTATAATATTACTAAGGATATATTAGGGATAACATAAATTGGACGAAACAAAACATTCATACTTTTATAATAGGGTATAGATAAATATATGCCAAATTCATTATTAATGATGTGAATTTTTAATTTTCAATTCTATATTATATGAAAATAGGATAAATTATGTGGTATGTATGCATACGCATTGTTGTCCCCATCTGTAAAAATGGCTGGAAAACCCAATTTTTTTATGCCACGTCCGCGCCACACCAACAACGTGGGTTAATTAAGTTATCACCCGCGGGATTTGTCGTCAAATTGAATATTTTATAAAACATACATGACTAAAATTGAAATTACGTAATATACAAATTTTTTTCTTGAAAAGCTCTAACTACAGGACTAAAATGATTTTTTCCCATATACTCTTTTTTTAGAAGCTATATGTACATTTTGATCATTCTTTTAAGTAAAAATCATCAAAACGAGGGGAGAATTGAGGCATATCAGCAACCTGGATATTGCAAAGACATTCAAATTGTTTACAATAGACCAAAAACTTTTGCAAAAGGAGCCTCTACTAACTAAATCTAAAACTTGGGAGATCCCTAGCATCAATATACACAAAGCCTCTAAGGATATTACAAGCATCATGATGAATTAAAAGTCACACTACTCTTTGTTCAAATTGCTTCATTAGCTAGGAGGTCTGCTGCTTTATTGGCTTCTTGGTGAATATAAGAGACGGACAAAGTCGTCTCTTTCTGTAGTCTCACAAAAGCTGTAATTAGACCTTAGTGCTTTCGATTCCCACAAGTATCATGTTTCAACAAGGGAATAGTCGAAGTGCATTTCCACCTCCACCACACATTTGAGCCAAGACTAAGGCATAATTTTAAAACCAAAGCGATTAGTTCAACACCAATTGTAACACCCGACAAATTTATAAGTTATTTTTATTGTTATTCATCTATTTTTCATGTATATCCTTTAAGAGCCCAATTTATTTTGTGACATATTGCGTAGCTTGAAGGTCCACTTCATAATTTACCTAATAAAACCCAAATATATAAGTAGGTCAATGAAACTTGTTAATTTTCTTATATTATATAAGCCCAATAATATTTTTGCGAAATGTTCTTATCAGAGTCCAAGCCCGTTAATTTGAGCTTGGAGAATAAGTTAAATACCACTACTCTAATTAATCGGATTTCTTTTCCATCTTTCTTACATGTTTTTCTTCCTATGTCCGAACACTCATATGGAAGAAATTTTGAGAGATCAAATTCAATCTTATACCAATAATACATAGAAACTTTTTAAGTCTATATATATGAATCTCCATCAAACAAAATTCCTACAACAAATTGAGAGAGAGCTGGAGGGGGAGGGGGACAGACGAGATTGGGAAGGAAAAACGAGAATTTCTACTTCCAAAATTTCTTTCTTTTGAAATATTATATGGTGATTTGCCCATATTATAATTGATTCCTTGTATTTAATTTTTGCAAACTAAATCTCACAGGCTGGATGTAGCTTATCCCCTCTGAAATTAACTTTTCAGGTTAAGGGAGTCGATTGGCAGGCTAGATGGTGGATGGTGCCTAAATAATACAATAAAATAAATTTAGTTTTTATAAATCATGGTATATTGTTTGACTTGACTTTAGTATTATGCTTTATTATTTATCTCCATACAAGTGAAGGATCTTTTGGAAATCGAATTTATCAAGAAATATGTTTTATGTTATAAGTGTTGGATTTGTTTTATCTTCCATTTGATAATGGGCTTTAAGTAAACTTGTATTTTTATAGCGACCCAGAATTTGATAAGGTTGTTTACAAATATATATATATATATATATATATATATATATATATATTTGAAAAAGAGGATGTTATATTTGTTTCTTTAAAAAAGTTGTCGTTTATTTAGAGAAAAAATTGCCTTAAAATTTGTTAGAAAATCTGGGCTGGTAATCCAATATTTATAGCACTACACGGGCTTAATTAGCAAACTTTAGGGATTTACTTTAACAAAATCAGTTTCCATATGTACAGGAAAGATTTGTTGTATTTTCTAGAATTATTCTTTTGTAAATTATCTATTAATAGTGGAATGATACGCAACACCATTCAGGGTGATTGATTAACATTCTCTACATGGTATCAACAAAACCACGCCGAAACCCTTTCCTTTTGTTGTCGTTCTTACCTTCTCAATGGCAAGCTCCTCCACTTCAGACCTCTCTCTTTCTCCACATTACTTTATATGCTTACCGTGAAATTGTCGTCCTCCAACTATTTGTTATGGCATAATCAAGTGGAGCCATGGTTTGTCAAGATTTGTTTGGTTTTATCGATGGATCGATTCGGCAACCGAATGCTCAAATCACCGGCAACTACGGCAAAAAAGGCCCAAATCCAGCCAAACCGACCACGAGGCTACCATAAAAAGGCAAAATAACTTTGTGCCGAACAATTCACAAATACGTTCATCACATTCTTAGAAAGACGCTTATTTTAAAGCCTTCAAAGATGACAAAAAACAACTACCCTTCCAAAAGCTTGTCACCAAACCATAAAAATAAAGTCCATGCATAGTAGTTGCAACCGAGGGAGAGCAATACTTACACATTGGAGAGGTCGGGACATGATGCACAACTAAATTAAATGGAAAAAAAAATCGAGGAAGCTTGCCAAAGGAAAACTTTACCTTAGGCAAAAATAAGATGGCCCACATGAACTTCCATTACCCCTCACTTCTCGAGGCCGAAGACGAGGGAGGGTCAAAACCCCCCATAGCCAATTGATAACCACTCTTGGCCGTATATTTTCTTTTTCCATCATATCACCAATATCTCAAATCAGGTACATCAGTTTGCCGCATTGGGATCGACAAAATAGCATCAACCTTATAGGGAAGAATCACCACTCACACCCTCCCCTCATCCCATTCCCCATTCGATCGTATGAAGCTGGTCTACGTAAAACTAGACACCGCCAATCTCGAAGGGATATGCGCTGACGCCGAACCCGCGGACCCATATAGAAAAGATGCTATAGATTGGCCGTTGCCGACCCACTACATCAGAACTTTAGCAATAAAGTCACAACTCCAACATAAAGATCTCCAAGTGAACGATGGATTTTACCCAATCGCCGCCTCCATAATATCGCCATACTTAAAATATCAGTCCTTCAGCAATTTGGCCAGCAGAGAAGTGGGATTCTGTATAATCCTCCAAACTTTCTAGGCTAGTAATGCTTTATTAATTAAAAGCCACAAAATCTCGAGCCACTTTGATTGACATAATCGGGACCAAGAGGCCCAATGCATTCCCGCACAGTTCGATTGGGAGCCACACCAAAATTTAGAACCACACTGTTCCATCTGTTTACAAATTAAAACCGCCATTTTGAAGCAAGACATGACATATGTGGGGATCGCCTGTAATATGCCTTTATCAAGACTTTCTTGCCACCTCTAGAGACATCTTACTCTTCCATCCATCAACTTTCCTTAACAATCGTTCTTGAAGAAAACGGAACTACATCTTCTTATCACGTGAGGAAGAAGGTCGATAATCCCAAGTAAAGCTCATTTTCTTGGACCACTGAATGGACAAAATGTTCTTCACACTCTCCGTAACCTCCTGTGTTACAGAAGGATTGAAAGTAATACCCGACTTATCATAATTGATAAGTTGGCCTAATGCCACTTCATATAGACTAAGGCATGTCTTCACCTGCGTCATATCATTTTGGGTTGCTCGAAAGAATAAAAAGCTATCATCTGTAAAGAATAATTACAAAGTAGTAGGACACGGAGAAGCTGTCCTCATCCCCATGAAATCTACCCTGCTCTTGGAAAGAGTGTAGTAAAGCCAAAAGTCCTTGAGAACATAAAGTGAACAACAAAGGAGACAGTGGGTCTCCTCATCACAATACACGACTTGGACGAACCTCACCTATAACTTCCCTATTAAGATTGAACCAGTATGAAATCGAAGACATACACCTATACACTAGATCCACCAATGGTGTATGGAAGCCCATTCGCCGCATAAGTGAACACGAAAACTGCCACTCCACTCTGTCATAGGCTTTACACATACCAAGCTTCAAAGCACAGTAACCCATCCTCTTCTGCTTATTGCTCCGGATCCGGTGCATACATTCAAAACCTATCAATACATTTTCAGTAATTAGCCGACTCAGAATGCATGTACTCTATTGTTGATCAACCACCGTGTTCAAAATAACCCCCAACTATTTGCGACCACCCTAGAAACAATCTTCACCACCGTATTACATAAACTAATCCGTAGAAAGTCCTTCAAAGCCCGTGGTGACTCACTTTCGGCACTAAAGTGACTAGGGTACGGTTCCAACCATCCAAGCTCCCACCATTGTTCAAAACACGCAACACCGCATACATCACAGAAGCACCAGTAATCTCTCAAGTTTTTTGAAAGAACAAAGCAGTGAAACCATCCTCCCCCGGTGCCTTAGAACGATATATCTGCAATAGAGCAGTGTGAACCTCCCCTCCAAGAGCTCCGAATAATAATTCACAAAAATTTCCATCGTGACTGGCGTTGAAGTACACCATTCCCCATGCTTATTCAGGACCCCTCGATATAATTGCGGTGCTTCCTGTTAGAGACACAAGCATGAAAAATACTTAGTATTATGGGCCCCATGTTGAAGCCAGTTCACTCTCGACGTTGATGCCAATATGATTCTTCCTTCATGGTCAATAGTTCGAGCTCTTTCTGAAGAGACCGAACCGACTCTCCATCCAACGTCCTGCCATTCGGTCTCAAGGACTTATCCCAACGTTTCCAACCAGGAGTAATCTATTTTTGTCGATCACCAAACCAGCCAGCGGCCATTATTGCAAATGAATAGACATCAGTGCCAACTTCTGTGAAATAGAACCATTCGGGTCCAACTGGACCTACAACCTCTCTAGCATATCCATAAAATTTGATTCACGGAACCAAGAATGCTAAAAAAGAATCGTTGCAGATGCTTGAGAAGCGAAAATGGGTCAGCCTGATGTAAAGAAAGATAAACCGATTTATGATCAAAGAAGAAATCCAAATTAGAAACTGTGGGAAACAATAAACACCAGCCTAAGCTCGCTATGAATCTAGCAATCCTCTCTAACATAACGTCCCCTCCACTCCGCTGATTAAACCACGTGTAAGATTCACCCGAGCAACCCAGATCTTGAACACCAATGTCAGAGATAACCTCCCGAAAAGCAGTCATTTGGGAAAAAGGACAAGGGCCTCCAACTTTCTCCGTGTCATATAAAATTTCATTGTAATCACCACCAAGAACCCAAGGCGAATATTGAAACCTAATAATGCCCCACAACTGACGAAATAAAATCTAAGATTGAGTTTGCAAATGCACCACATATTTACCATAGAAACCCGTAAAGCACCATTTACAATCCAAATCAGAAACAATGTAATCAATGTGGCCTTTCAAATAAGACAAACAGACACTAATATTATTCTTCTAAAAAAGAAATTCAAACCACCACTACGACACACAGAGTCTACACATAACATTTCAGAAAAAAAAGAAATAAAACATGCAATCTATCACAAGACACCTACAATAACTTTGACTCACAAATAAAAACAAAATTTTGTCCTTAGAGCAATAAGCTACCGAAGATTGCAGAATGCTCATTGGTTCCCAAGCCCACGAGCATTCTAGATTATGCAATTCATGGCGATTGGCGGTGCTGGGAATCACCAGCAACCGCCAAGATAAAACTATAATCAACTTCCACCAGGATGATCACAACCTCTTATCACCATCATGCACATCATCATCCGCCTAATGCACCCTCTTTTTCCCCGTCACTACCTTAATCAAGGGAGGAAAACCCCGAGCCTTCGAATGTTTACTACCACTACTTTTTGGCCGACCCTGGTGCCTCGAATGGTTCTTTCTTGGCCCACCATCTCCCACTGCGGTCTTCAGCCTAGCCAAAAACAGCCCCACCATCACCACATTGACTCCAATTCGGCTCGTGGATGGTTGTCGAGCCCTATATCCTGCAGTAGGAGCAACATACCCCAACTGCACCATTCATTCAACCCACCACCCACTCGAAGTACCGAACTAAGTGGAGGATCTGAACTTGACTCACTCCCCCACCATCCCCAAGTTAGAATCCGGAATAGCCTTACGATCGCCACTATCACGAGCAATTGTCACTGCCGGAATGAAACGGCGACCCATCGTAGCCCGCACAGTATTCCCCCATAAGATCCCAATCGTCCCAACCATAGACAACACCGGTCCATCGGCACGCATCCATGGTCCAAACTGCCTCAGAACCTCCCTTCCTTCCTCCTTAGCCGTACAAGAATCTGGACAATCCTCCTCCACATGATCAAGGCGCTCACATATGTAAGAAAAATCGGACAACTTTTCATATCTACACAAAACCACATCACGAGTACCACCAATCGAAAATGTGGTTCCCTACACAAAGGCTTCAACAGATCAATCATATCCCTCGTGTGCAGATATTTCCCCACCCCTCTAGGAGTATCAACGTCCAACACCCGACTAATCTTTTGACCTATCGCCCGGCCCACCTTCTCCATCATATGCCTGAATTGTAATCCATGGAACTGTCCGCAAAATGGGACCTGCGAGATTTGCAGCAACTCCGAAATTTTATCCCCACTCAATCTAGCGAGACCCAATAAGTCCCCATTGAAGTTTTCGGTTGATTGCTTAGAACCAATGAACACTCCACTCATCGAAGTTAAACGCCTAGAATCCCCGCCCAATGTCAACCACATCAAAAGTCCCGCCCAATGTCAACCACATCAAAAGTCCCGCCCAACCGCCACACCCTCCTGAGAGCCACTATCAGATCTATGTGGCCAATTGGTCGCTGAAGGATAAAACGGCCATATATACATGCCGCAGCAGTAGATTGCCTTCCTCCTACCTCCACCACCAATGTCATCAGCCCCACCTCCGAGAGCCGCAATAACTCCCATAGATTAGTTAAGGTCATAACCTTTGGAGCATCCATGAATCTGAAACAATAAAAGCAGAAAGGGGAGTCGCAGAAAAACTAAGAAAAAACACGGCCTCCACCTAGAAAAAAGAACGATCAGAGTCAACGACCTAGTGGATCAGACGACCGTAAAGTTGTTGGAAAATGGACGCACGATCGGCGTGGCAAAGTCTCACAGTTGGACTAAAACCCTAACCATAGAGGAGAAAACGGTAACTATAATTTTAATTCGCACCTCTTGAGGTTACTCTGTATGTGGTTTCCAGATAGAAGAATTAATTGAATTTAGCATTGTCTTATAAATTGTGAAAAGCAACCACGTATGCCACTACCCTACAATGATAACAAAATTCTTCTAACAACATTCGATTTTGACGTGTTGGTGGGCCACATCATAAAGTTTTACAGCATATGGGGTTCATTATGGGCAATTATATCGTGTAACAATAACGGTTTGCACGAGTTAGAGGACGCAAAAATAAATACAAGTGGGGTTTGCAATTAATTGTATTTTTTAAGAAGTGATTATAATTAAATTTTGTAGGAAAAAAAAGGTGGTATCTGAAAATAGAAGTGACTCGCCAAAATTTCAGAAGTAGAATATTTGCAAACGATAATCTTTTTCTTTTGCAATTTATTAACAAAGAATCAAAATAAAAAATAATCGAATCTTTGCAATCATTGTGAAGAGCATGCAAACAGAGACATATATGCTTCTGAATAAAGAAATAAAGATTACAGAAGTAGACTTTTCCCAATGGCTAATTATGCTTATGCTTAATTTATTATTAATATGTCCCCACCCAAATAAATTGAATAATTAGCACAAAAATTGTTTATATCCTCACCCAATTTTGATCTTTTGAATAGATGGCTACCTATATAAAATAGAATATAAAAGAGATCACTTTTCCAACCAGAGTTACATGGTACACAACCAACCCATATAATGTATATGTGCTGAAATGCTCCCTACTCACCGTGATCACGTGTTACTGTACTCACCATTTATGTGTAAAAATCTTATCACTTAATTTAGGATGAGATAATTTACTGTTTTTATAGAAGGCTATCGACACATCAAACAATATCTGGCACCAGAAGTAGCATTTACACGACAACATGAGAAAAATGGCAGAACCTTCAAACAAGAAATTCATAACATTGCATGTGGATTGTGAAAATAGCTACCCAATATTGAGAGCTACAGGAAGTTCAGTATCAAAAGTCCACCATCAGGTTATGCAAAATAAGTAGCTGAAAACACATGTTATACAGGTCATCAACAGTTATTGACAAACTATCTCTTTCCATAAACCTAAAGGAAACAGAAAAAATAGAATTAAGTTGACCAAAAAGACACCTAGTAAAGATGGTGGTTACATTTCTGAATCTTAAAACACAGGAAAAAGCAACAACACACTTGACCTCTCCAAACAAAGAACTCAAGACGATGAATGGCATGCTCTTTTTGCTGCCCATTCACCACAAAAACTGTACGTCTAAACAAGAATAAAGTTAGATATAATCACACACTACTCAAATTATACAGTTACCCGTTTCTAGACGACCACTTCAACTGAAGGAGACGAGGACGCCAATTCTTGCCCTTTTGTGAAGTGAAACTCTATCTGCAATCGGTGGTGAAGAGGGGTCGACATTGCCAAGCCTTTCTTCATGTCAGCCTGCAGTTCTCTAATAGGAATTGCTGCTAAGAAACTCTTTACGTACTCTTTGCATGACTCTTTACCCTGACAGACCACCTCTTCTTCCTCTTCTTCCTCTTCTTTCTTCATTGGTTCTTCGATTTCTCTCACTGGACTGCCTTCTTTGATTGGCTGTGCATTCGAGTTTGGAGACTCAGCCACTGGTTCAGTTGATTGGTTATTACTTGGTAGTTTGTAGATCGTAGTATTTCTGTCAAATTTTAGTATGTAAGCCTGATCGCAACCCTCGTGCAATCGCTCCCCTAAAGTGTCGATAATATAGTAAGCATCACTTTCAACCTTAAGGATGAAAAAGTGATCATTCCAACTGACAATGAAGACAGGGGCGTCTCCGTTGGTATCGTTCTCCGAACAGGCAATCTCGTCCCAGATATTGTCGAACGACATAGCCCCATGCAAAAAGTCAAAATTGCCCTCTTCCATGCCATCTGGATGGAAAAACCCGATGAACGACTTCTCTGGGACCACACAAAGATCACGAATTTTGGCTTGGATGACTGTCTCTAGGTCAAAGTGCTTATCAGGGAACCGTTCCCTGTATGTCTCGTTTTCACATAGGTTTCTCCATTCCAAGGAGCCGTCTCTTATCAGACTATCGAACTGGGACTTGATGGGCATTAGGTTAGGGTTGTTCTGAAACCAATCTGCAATAACAGCAACGAGAGCTGTACACGCACTTTCTCCAGCTGCCCTTTCGCTTCGCTGGTCTATGGAAGCAAAAAAGACCTGAGTTTGAATCTTCATATGCCCGTCCCGGCTTGTTATTTCTTTCTGCTCCCAGGTGCCAACGGCAAAACTATCATCGCCAAACTCGGAAACTGATAAACGGTTTGTGTTCGAGTCTTCATCAGCTTTATGAGACTGAGAAATAAATACATGTCTGTTACTTTTCTTGAAGGGAATATGTTGAATAGATGTCAAAACAACATAAATTTGGATTCTACGCTGGAATGTCAAACGGAAAACAATGCACCCCATTGGCCACGATTTTTCCAATATAAAGATGAACTGATAACAGGCAAAGTCAGATAGCACAATTCTATCTTTTAATTTATGATCTTCACTAATATATAGAGTTTGGAGATATTTATGAGCAGTTAAAACTGGGAAAGTGAAAATGACAACAAAGAGGCTTCTTGGAAATTATACCATTGTCAAAAGAAAAAGAAGCAAAAAGATTTCTTACCATCAAGGAGACAGATTCGTCAGAACTGAGCTGCCTACGGTCATAGTCTATGTCGTCGCCTCCTTCTTCTCCATAAGACTTTTTAAGCAAGGGCTCCCCCTTAGCTTTAGGAGATCTGAAACTCAGCTTCCTCTTTCTCCAAGGCAAAATACTACGTTTAGAGTTCTGCATTGGTGGTTGCTCAGGAATAGTTGAGCCCAGATCCTCGACATGAGAACTCCCAACATCCGATCTACGGCGATTGCTGTAATAAATCCAATCCTCATCCCCGTTATCAACTCTAGCATTCGAATAACCAGATACACCTGCATAGTTGGCAAATGCCAATGTCCCATAGCTAAACGATTTCCTAACGGCAGAATCCTCCTTGGCGCCTTCATCTGATTCTCCTTCCTCAAATTCCTCAAGTGAGTCTGAGTCAAACGGGTAACCATATTCACCATCCTCACTCTTGGAAGAGCACCTTTCGTCACTACCCTCATCCTCTCTGCAGGCTTTCTTGGCCCTTCGAGTTGACACATATTCTGTGAATATTTTTACCTTCCTCAGACTAGCTTTAAGAGCAGAAACCTCGTCTTTCTCAGTAGTACAAGCCTCTGGAGGGGATGGAAGAGGTACTATATCGTTTGATTCTTGCACGGATATAACCTCCAGCAAGCTGAGAGATATCTGCCATAGAGATGAAGATATGGTATTGGTCTTTCCAAGCAGTAAACAACTCACAAAGAGATTACAAGCTATAAGGTATCTAAGGCCGTCTTATACAACTGGATACTTACACAAAGCATAGGACGATGATCAAGAGAAGTTCCAGAAACCGTTAAAGGAATCTTCACTTCGATGCTCTGATCCTCAGTCTTCGAAACATATTCAGCAAGGTTCAGGCCCGCTGAACCAACAATTGATATCTTGTTCTTAGCTCCTTGACTCAGGCCCTGATGCAGAATCATATGATTTCAATTCTTGGTACATAAATTAGCAGATCAAAGAATATTTCTCGATCATAATCAGCAAAGTTTAAACAAATTAATGTCTGCTTGTAGAAATCACAATATTAAAAATTCTCAACAAGAATTAACGAGATAGGTCTTGCTAGACTTCAATATGATTTATAAAAGAAAGGGCAGTACAGAAATCGACAAATGTATTGTATGCTTTTGGTGGTAATCTATATTTAGTAGACAATCGTTGACTTTCCTACAAGACACGTGGAACGCGACCAAAATCCCATTAGGGTAGAATCCTCACTAAAGTAACAGTAATTTGCACGAAACGGACAAGCTTGATCATTACGTCATACCTGACTCAAGAGATTACCCAATATCTAAGCTGTTCAACCATCATAATGTTAGATTAAAAGTTTCTCACCAAGACAGGTAAAGTAAATTAACAGCTCGGATTTTAAACAACAAACAAGAAAAAAACATAAGGCATCTAAATCCTACAAAAGATAACAGTCAATAAACATTTGGAGATCATCAAAATGTACCAAATATATACTCACGAAATATCATCTGTGTCGGAGACACCAGACGACTCACAAGTGTTTGCGGAATCAGTAAAAACCCTAGATAATTATGAACATATGCTCTTCAGAAAATGTAATAATAAACACTCATCAATCCCATTGTCAGATACCAAATAGCAAAACCAATCAAAATCAAGAATAACAATTCTGAAGCCAAGCCCACCTCTTAAAAGTAAAATCCAGGTGAAGAATACAAGCCCTCATTTGGAACATAAAACAGAATTCCCACAAACACATAAACTAAAAAAGGAAAGGAAAACAAAAAAACCCTTCAAGAAGCCTAATAAATAAGAACCAGAATTGGAATTTTCTCTACAAAACATATAATTAAGAAATTGTCACATCTCACAACAGCAATTAACTGCATACCTAATTGGATGGGGATCCACACCCATTCTCCAAATTGAACCCAAAAGAAAAGGGGATTAATTGAAAATCACAAAAGAATGCAACAATTGAACAGTAAAGAATAGCAGAAACAAAATCATCCAAAAGTTTGTTAACAGAAATTGAAGAACAGAATGACTGACATGCAAAACGCTGAAGTTGATCTCCCAAGGATGAAAGACATTCTCCTTATGCCCAGAAAAGCTGCAAACGGTCTGAAATTCCTCATCCCACTCGACCAAAACGCCGCCGTTTGGGGCATCAACCCTTGTTAGAGTCCCCTCCCTGGTAAAGTTCCTCTTGACCGTCCTCCTGAATGAGCCGAGCGAAATCTTGGGACCTTTCCACCTGATCTCCACCGCGAGACCACCATTATCCTTGTCTGGACCCTCAAACACCCAATCAGCGCCCTCAAGCCTGTTGACGTTGAGTTTCACCTCATATTTCCTAGAAATAAGAGGCGGCCATGGCCTCCACCTCATTATCTTGACCACCATCTATGTAATCCCTCTTTTAGAAATCTAGGGCAATAAAAGTAAGTAATTGCAAGTGATTGTATCTTGTGGAGAAGAAAGAGTGAGTATGGATATACTAGATGGATTAGTTTAAGAATTGGGGAATGCAGATGAGAAAAGAATGAGTTTTTGGGGAAGGAAAGTGGATGAAGGAATGAATAGTTTAGAGGAATTCTCTAACTAAAAAAGTGAGTGAGAGAGAGAGAGGAATATGCCGTTATTTTTCAAGATGATGATAATAATAATAACAGGAGCATGCTAATATGCCTAAATACATACAAATAGAGAGAGAAAGGGACAAACAGAGAGAGAGCGAGAGATGTAGTTGATGTTTCATATAGGACTGTGTGCGTGTGTGTAGTTGTGAGAGAGAGAGAGAGGATAGAGTTGAGAATTTTGTTCCGAGTAGAACGGCGTGAAAATCAGGAAGTTGACTTGGTTACATATTTCGGGTCAAGCAAAATCTAGGTTATGATTTTATCAAATTAGAGTAGTAGACCACTTTAAACTCAAAATTCTTATTAAATAAATTTTGCTTCTTTATTATGGGTACGGTGTGAAAATTTTGATTGAATAAATTTCTCTTTTATCATAGATATTATCAAATCATTAATTATTTATATTAAATTATTGAATAATAATTATTTAAAATTATTCAATTAAATCATCTCATTTTCATCTAAGCAGACAAACTATTAATAAACATAGGCTTCAATAATCTTGCCTAAACTTTAGTTAGTCAGTTTTTTTCTTTTTTCTGAGTCAATTTGTAATTAATATTATAGGGCTGGCCTCCACCAAAACATAGCACATATATATTATAAAAAGTTTGAAAAAAGACTAGTCCAGTGTGGGGTGGTTGTATAATCTTAAATCTATTGTTTTCCGTGAGTGTTGCTACTTAGCTATATTTGCGGTATTACCATTGAATCTAAGACCGACTTATTGGAGAAATTTATTACAATTATAACTTAATTACTTCAGCATATGATAATTTAAGTTATTATCTACTAAAATTTGTACTTAAAGAAGAGCTAAGCTATCGAATATATATTAAATAAGGACGTAGAAATTGCGATTATATTATAACACTAATAATATTATAATTACTAATACTACTCTCCGGTGATGCACGCAAGTTTGCTAATAGAATAATATTTATATTATATGACTTTATTATTTAGAAACATGAACATTGTATATTTGAAGATAGATACTTTAGAAAAATAAATATATTAAATTTTAAATAGCGTGAATATTCATTTCTCCCATGAAATTTTCGAATTGAAGATATACTTATTATTTATAAATAAATTATTGTTATGGTATAAAAATTAAAATAAATATTAGATATAACAATATAAAACTATATGTTGTGAAATTGATTTTTTAAAACTTAAACATAACTTTAATCAGTCTGTATCATTTTAAAATATGCGAATAACCACAAATAAATCAATTAATTACATATGTTAAAATAAACAAATATAATAACATAGGGTTTATTAAAATAAAGAATGATAAGATAATAAGAAAACAAAATAAATAATTTATAAGAAAATCATATTTTTCTATTTAAATGATCCCAGATTTTTCATTGTTGAAAATAGTCAATTTGATCATTTTTATATAATATAATTTACAATATAAATAATATATTCCACAATTAAAAAAACAAAATCAAATTCAACTTATGAATGTGAAAAGATGGTCAAGTTAATGTATTTTATGTAAAAGTTGATTGAAAACAAACTTGTTGGTAAGTTAAGAAATTGAGAGAAGTTGTTGATAAAGAAACAAGGCAAAGTTTATATTTGCATCAGTTGCACGGTGTAATTTAGGGTGTGTATCACAATTTATGATTAATGGTATCATTTGTTCTAGGTACCACATGTTTCGGGTATTATAATACATTTACTTAAAATGGGTATTACCTTTAAGCATAATTCATGATACATTTTAATCATGATACCTTTGCCTAAATAATGTAATATGCATAAATAGTAATACATTTTGACCCATGACCCGAAATACACGGATCTTAACTGGTGCACAAAAGGCCTTCCTAAACAAGAATAGTAACACTACGACTTATCATTAGGGACACATACATGAATTAAGTCTTTGAAATGTCTAATTTGCAATTGGGCTGGAAAATGAACTTTTTTGTTTACATATCTATCTCCATTTTATTTTACTACACACACATATTTATACTTAAATTTTTAAATATAGCTAAATAAATTTTCAAGTTCTAACTATAAATATTTAATTTTCTTTCTAAAATAATATTCTCATTTGCAACTGATCTTTTTTAAAGTAATTATCATTTCCAACTTTTAACATTTCACTTGGTGATTTCAAATATAGTCAAATACTTCTTATTTTTAAATGAATCCTGACATTAACAAAATAAAATCAAGTTATTCCATAATTCGAATGAGAATTTAAAGTGTGTGAGTTCTTCAAAATATTTGAATATTTTCATATTTTTTATTTGGTATTGTAATTTACTCAAATAATTTTTTTGTTTTATTGTAAATATTATAATTATTTAAAGATTAAAATTTACTAATACAAAGAAAATTGCTTAGGTTGCAAAGAATAAAAAGGCATAGTTGAAGTTGGTTCTAGTAAAAAAATTAAAAAGGGTAACAAATGTCATAATTTATGTTGCAAATGGTAAACTTACTTAATAAAATAATACAAAATTTACAGTACAAAAATATGAATAAGTAATAAAAAATAATCTCAATAATAATTATAATATATAAATACACATATGCTCAAAGCTATCGTACTTCCATGACTAATCAAAAACCTTTTCAATATATATATATATATATATATATATATATATATATATGTACATTAACATATATAATGATTTAATAAGTTGTTTATAAAATTAAATATTAACTTTTTGTCTTTAATTTAATGAACAGTGATTTTTCTACCAGGTGTAACTTAAGTAAAGAGTATTTGACAATTCATATCAAATAAAAATAAATTGGTTTGATGTACTTTTAAAAAAACTCAACTAATATTTTGTAAAAGTAAATTATTTATTAATTTTTAAATGCAGCCTAGTCTCAATATTATAGTTCAATTTGCAATAAATACTCATATGTAACTAAAATAATTAATCAATAAATAATTTATTTTTTAAATCAAAATATCACTATAATATATGTATGGGTATCAAATTGAAAATCGTGAAAAATGAATAATGTGATATCTTATGCATAAAAAACGGATTAAAAAAATTATTATCGTTTTGAAAAAATGAAAGAAACTTATGAACTTACAAAATTGACAAGAGCTTATCAAATTCTTGTCTGAAATTTTAGGCGGGACAGTTAAAATGATAGAATATCCCTCTATTTGACACACGTGCGCAAACACACACATATATGGCAATAACAATTGTGTCAAGGTGTATATATGTTCCTATACATTTTCTTTTTAATGCAAGACAAAAACTTGTGTGTGGCGATCACACGGATCTCATTTCGTGAGGTGGTCACATGGATCTTATTTCGTGTGATAGGTCTAATCTATGACTAAATTAATGACCCAACACTCATATCCAAATTCTGAGCCTATTCAGAAAATAAAACTACTCTTGATCACATGGAATAAGTTTTGTGTGACCGTCACACATAAGACTCACTCTTAATGCAAATATGACGTTAATGATATTGTTAAGGTGTAGATATGCCCCTAACATTTTTGTTAAGTTGGAAATATAAACCTTTATGTGCAACATTAAAGTTAGGTGATGTTGGGGTGGGTCCAAATTCGAACCCGTATAAAACCCATCATGGTTAAACTTGCGAAAACTTTAAGTTAAGTAGATCTTGTTAAACATGTACGTGTATAATATTTATATATTTTTCAAAATTTAAAATTTAAAATTCATTATCATAATATTATTTGATAGGTCCTATTTATAAGTCATTATTTTTAAAGTTTACAAATTAGTTTCTTATTCAACTTTCTATCTTTTGAGTTATATGTTGGAATTGTGCCTTGAATTTGGTTCGGTTCGGTTTGGTTAGTCGTTTGTGTCAAAGTGGAGGCTTGATCCAAGGAATACTTTGAAGGGCGTTGGAAGCAACGCGGCCGCGATAAATTTGTGGTCGTTTGATGATTTTCGCACTGAGGTGCTGTCGCGGTCGCGATAAAGTTGGTCTGTTTGGTCGCGGTCGCGACAAGTGCTGGTCGCAGCCGCGATATTAGGTGGTCAGAATATGAGCTTACGCGTTTTAAGCCAAATCCGATCTATTTTTAGTCTAGGTCAATTTAGGGGCTTATATATAGTCTCAATGGCGTTTTATAGGTTATGAGATTAGTGTTGATTAGTATTTGATTTTGGTTTTAGTCATTAGAGTATGGAGAATTTATTTTGGTTGAGTATCCATTAATCTGATACTCAATTTATCTCCGTTTGTTAGGATAGTGACGTCTTATATTGTAAACACTCTTTGATATTGAATTTGGTTCCTCTCGTTTGGCCGTGGACGTAGCTAACAAGTTGTTAGCGAACCACGTTAAATTCGGTGTGTCTTTGCATTGTCGATTTCTCGTTTACAGTTTTTGTATTTTATCGTTCTGGCTGTGTTCTTTCTCAATAACTAGTATCAAGAGCTTGGTTCGAGTTTCCGCAATTTGGTGGGAAAGATGTCTGGGATAAACGTGAAGATTGAAAAATTCACAGGGAGGAACAGTTTTAGTCTATGGCTGATTAAGATGTGAGTCTTGTTAAAACAACAAGGGTTGTGGGCGCCGCTAATGCCAAAGCCAAAGAAGGACAAGGGCAAGGCGGTGGTCAGGGAGAGGCCGAGGTCCCGGTGTCTGCCGAGATGGCCGTTCTGGAGGAGAAAGTGCACTCAACGATCATGTTGTGTCTCAAAGACGACATCATTAACGAGGTACCAGGCAACAAAACTGCATAAGGTTTATGGTCGAAACTGAAGAAGTTGTACAGGACGAAGTCGATTATCAATAAGTTGTTTTTGAAGCAACATTTGTTCGGGCTGCGTATGCACGAACGTCAGTCTCTTCGTGAACACTCAGACCAATTGAACACAATCCTATTAGAATCGCAGAACATTGATGTTAAAATAGAATATGAGGATGCTGCTTTGGTTTTGTTGGTTTCTCTGTCGTCGTCGTATGAGAATTTTATGCAGTCATTTGTTGTTGGAAAATATTTTGTGTCTCTGGAAGCAGTGGGATCATCGCTTCATTCTAGAGAATTGCGCCATCAAGCGACTGTTGCAAGTACGGGGAAGGAGTTAGTGGTAATCGGGGTTCGGGAAATTTGGGGAAAAAAGTAGTTCAAGAAGAATTCAGGCCCCAAAGGTCCTAAACCAGGAGATATTTGCAATTACTGTAGGGAGACAGGGCATTGGAAGTTTGCATGTCCGAAGTTGAAGCAGAAGCAGGAAAGTACTGTTGATGTTGTTGAAGGAGTTGATGCCGACTCCAATGATGATTTGGTCGTAGTTGCTGAGAAACAAACAAATAATTCTGATGCTTGGGTTCTTGACTTTGGGGCGTCTTACCATATATATCCGCGTAGGGAGTGGTTCGCAACCTATAATCAGGTGGAACGTGGCAATATCTCTTTGGCCAACGGTTCCAAATGCAAGACGGTTGGAATAGGCTCAAGGTTAGAACACATGATGATAGACTGTGCATGTTGAACGATGTCAGACATGTTCCATTATGATGAGGAATCTGATTTCACTAAGTTGATTAGACAATAAGGGTTTCAGTTTCAAAGGTGAAGGTGGAGGTTTGAACGTCTACAAGGGTTCGAACGTGATTTTGAAGGGCGTTAAAAGGGGAACTTTGTAACTAATGTAAGGTTCAACTTTGTTTGGTTCTGCTGCTGTTTAAAGTTGTTAATGTCCTATTGTTTGGGACAGTTTAGGTACGAGGAGTCACTCGTACGTTTGGGTATTTATGACGCATCCGGTACATTGGGTACATCTGGCGCATTTGGATTGCGTTGGGTACATTCGGTACATTTTGTTTGAATTTGTGAGAGGATTTAGAATGGAGGTGGAGCTTTGTCCGAAGAAGTCATGTCGTTTATGGATTCAAGTCAAGGTGAAGATTGTTGGAATTGTCCCTTGAATCTGAATTGGTTTGGTTCGTCGTTTATGTCAAGGTGGAGGCTTGATCCAAGGAATGCTTTGAAGAGCGTTTTTCTTGTCGCGACCGCGACAAATTTGTAGCCTTTTGATGATTTTGACACTGGGGTGCCGTCGCAATCGCGACAAAGTTGATCAGGTTGGTCGCGATCACGATAGTCTTAGGCGGTCAGAATATGGGCTTATGCGTTTTAAGTCCAAATTCGGTCTACTTTGAGTCTAGGTCAATTTGGGGGCTTATATATAGTCTCATTGGTGTTTTTTAGGTTATAAGATAAAATTAGTATTGATTAGTATTTTATTTTGGTTTTGGTCATTAGAGTGTATAGAATTTATTTTGATCGAGTGTTCATTAATTTGGTACTCAGTTTGTCTCCATTTGTTAGGATAGTGACGTCATATATTGTAAAAACTCTTTGATATTGAATTTAGTTCCTCTCATTTGACCGCGGACGTAGCTAACAAGTTGTTAGCGAACCACGTTAAATTCGGTGTGTCTTTGCATTGTCGATTTCTCGTTTACGTTTGTTTGTGTTTATAAATATAAGAATAGTATTGAAAATATAGAGAAATATATAAATCAAAACATGTAAGTTTGGGGCGGCTTATGGGTATATCGAAGTCCACTCATTGTCATCCCTAATTAAAGGGGTAATTGTGCATGCTCGCTCCTAAGTGGTTTTATTATCCAGTTCTGTGTGATATGTGTCCCTTCAACTTCGTGATCTCTTCCACAAGTCCAGTAAAGAGATACAGTGGCCAGTTCACCATCTCTTATGTTCTTTCCAGGTGACCATCATCAAACCATTCGTAAACACTTAAAGGCTTTTAGAGACCCTTTATTATCAATTGTATCACGCCTTGCAGACATCTCAGTTTCATCTTAGCCCTCAACTTATTTTCCTTTCATCTGAATCGTAACGCCGCTATCCACCTTACTCATCAGCTTGACAATTTGAGAATCTTGCTCTTGAACGTGCTTTGTGAGTCCTTCAATAGCTCTAGGCAGATTTGTTGTTCATCAAGAATTGAAATGTTCGTTGTCATGAACGAAGCTACTTCTGGATTTGATGAAGAACGAGTAGTAGAGCATGCAGAGTTATCCTCCTCATTTGCGATGTTGGTAGCAAGATGTGTCAAACCCTTCTCATAGTTTCAAAAGATGATGATTGTAATTGCAGTCTTCGACATGCTTCTTGTGATGGCCCTAGCATTAGCACTTGGAGAACTTGAAGACTTTGATGAACTTATCTTGACCATTAGCGCCTTGTGAGTGGTCATTGATAAACTCCGAAGGATTTCACCAAAAAGAGAGATGAGTGGTACAAATGGGCAGGCTAAGTGTGTTAGAAATTTGTAACAAATTCATGTCTTAATTTATTAAACATTAAAAATTCGTTCAAATTAATATATTGAATCTAAAGCTATTTTTGCGGTACAATCTCTATGAAATCCTTTTATTCTCTCTTCAATAATTAACCGTTCAAACTCGGAGTAGACTTTGATCTTCCCCGATTCCGTACTTTGATTTGAATAATGATAATTCGAACGCCTTTTTGAATTAACAATACTTTTAGATGAATATTCGAAGAGCATCTTCGAAGACCTTGATGAACATCGGAAAACACCTTCAAATATCCAACTTACAATCATCGATCGGAGGGGCTTTGCACCTTGATCTCGGATCGGGCGTCGACTTGCAATGGGTTCTGCTGAAGAATGCCGAAGTACTTTGATGAACGCCGAGAAACACCGTAGAGATAATTCGTCTTTACTCTGGAATTCTTCTCTTACTCCTTGAACTTTTGTTTTACTTCTTCAATCTCTTTTGAATTACGAAGAGCCCCTTTCTATAGTTGTAGGATGTGATCTTTCTATATCGACGCGATTTGATTGGTCAGTTTTGATTTGGTGATGCTCTTTGACAAAAGTTGTTGATTTGGTACTCCTCTTTGCCTTTGATAGAAGGATACAATTTGATTTTATTTTATTAAAAAAATCTTGGTAATATTTTTCCTTGCATGCAAGATTATATCTTAATTGGTAAGATATGATTTGAAAATTTAACAATATTTAATTTGGTAGAAAATATTAATATTAAGATATCAATATATTTATATTTATCTATTTTACTTTAGAAAATAATTTAACAAATTCTCAAAATATTGATAAAACATTAAATCGATATTTAACATTATTATTATCTTCACATGAAATTATATAATGGACATATAAAATAAATGTCTAGAGGGGTTGATTTTTTTCCTTTGTTGTGAAAATTTCTAGATACTGCACACTTGAATCATTTTCTGGCCATCAATCATTTTTGTTGTGACATGAGCAGAAAGCTAGCCTACAAGCATGGTGATGGTGAGGGTGGCTAATTTCATAACGTGAATCTTCAAATTCTGTCCGGTCTATTCAGATTTTTCTTTTCTTTTTCTTTTTTTACCTGCCTTTCTAGATCCACCAATGTACTCCCTCCGTCCCACCTTAACTTGTCTACTAGTCATTTTGTTATGTCCCATCTTAACTTGTCAGCCTGACAAATTTCTCACACAATTTTCACCCTCAAAATCTCCACCCTCAATCTCTACCTTTAAAAAAGTCAAAAATTCTATTTTTTCTTAACCTCCGTGCCCGATCAACTAGACAAGTTAAGACGGGACAGAGGAAGTATTACATATCACATAAGATTTGGCGAAATTATATCTGTTACTCCCTATATTTAGTAAAAAGAAATAAAATCATATTTAAAAAAAACGTGTTTCAAAATAAAGTTATGTTTCAAATGTCACCTATTTTATTAGTTCAAATAAAAAAGTTATAAGTTTTATTAATGACTTATATATGATGAATATGTCAATAAATTGGGTAAGTATAAAATTGATGATTTTTGTATAATTGTATCATCATCAAATTGATCGAAATTCTTTTTATCCATTTCAAACATTAACTTTGTTTATAAGATAATGGAAGAGTGCATTATAACTTACAGTTACTTCGTATAGTCAAATGATCATTAATATATTTATCAAGATAAAAAATTACTACATTATATATATTAGAAAAAAACCTGAACTACATAAAGCTTTCAACTAAGACCAAACATTGTAAAACTTCTTACAAATATAATATAAATATCAGCCGTATATATATTCCCGATTATATTCATATTATATTTGTATTTCTTTTCATCCATCGTCATTTTTCTTAAAACTTTTTGTTTTTTTAGGGGAGTCAATTTTTTTAAACTGACGAATTTATATAATTGATTATCCTTAAAAAATTTACAATACGCAGAGATTTTAAGAAGGGGATGGTGGGGAGCAAAATGATTATTATTAATCAATAAAAATGTAAGCAAATGCGTTGGGTCACTTATTGCTCACCATTAATAGTGTGACTTCAAAGTTGGACAATTCATCTCTCGTGCAACACTTTCCCTCTCTTTCTCTCTCACACACAATGGCTGACTAAATTATACAACTAATTACAACAAAAATCACTATAATTTCAAAATTACAATTTAAGCCACATAAATTAGGGTGAAAAAAAATATCGAAATGTCGAAATATCGTATTAAAAAATTACCAAAAATATCAAAATTTTCGATATACTAATTTTTTTGTACAATATGATATCGTACCGAAAATTTTCGATTCGACAACAATATGATAATTCAAAAAATATTGGTATTTCGGTATATACCGAAAAAATTTCGGTAGTTCAATTTTTTTTTGATAACGTTATGATAATTCAAAAAAATTAGCATCGGTATGGTAACAGTACATACCGAAATATAAAAAAAGGTTCAATATTTCAATGTATATTGGTATACCAAAAATCTTCAATATTTCGGCATATATCACTACACAAAAAAATTTCGGTATTTTAGTAGTTCGGTATACCAAATTCTCAATGGTATACTAAAAAATTTCGGTATACCAAAGTTTCGATATGCCAAAATCAACAGTATGGATCGATATATACTGATATCGATAAAAAATTCGGTATATTAAAACTTTGGTACGATATCAATATTTATCAATACCTTATCGTATTTTCGACATACCAAACTTCGATGTGCCAAAATCTTCGAGAGAATAACGATATAAATTTTGGACGTACAAATATTTTAATACGATAACAATATGAATAATTCTACCTTACCGAATCACCCCAAACATAAATTACATTTTCCATTCACAATTGCAAGTAGGTCCATCAATATATGTTTTGGTGTTCAGCGTACCCGTGTCCAGAAAAAAATACTTCAGTTAACAAAAAGTTCAGTATAATTGTATGAAGACCACAGCCTTTTCAAGTATACAGTTTAACTTGAAGTTTTTGAAATTAGCAAAATTAAACTGATTTCCAAATTTGAAAATTAAAAAATATCCACATTTCAAAATAATTGCAATTTAAATTTCAACTTTTCAATGCAGACAAAGAAAAGAGAGGGAAAAACAAATATCCCTTCATCCAATCCAATGTATGTCGTATTTTAATGGATTAACACAATTAATTTAAGCTATGAGATTATACACATAGTGAAATTTAAACTTCTTTTAAAAAAAATTAACCAACCTGACCATAAATTTTTTAATTTACAACCTAAAATAAGACTTTGTCACATTTACCACAACTATGTTTATTTTTTACATTTTGCAACCGAAGTAATTTTTTACATTAATTAATATGTACCTTTAAATAAATCTACTATTCATAATAAACATGGAGAATTTATTTTAATAAATTTCAGCATATATATAAAATATTCAATTATATTAAAGAACTCATATGTTTTATTTTGTTATTCCAACTACTAAATAACTTTTGAGTTTTACTTTGTAAAAATATCGGGATTTTTAAAATCTAAAAAGAATTTTAGATTATTTGAAATCATCAAGTAAAATATAAACTTGTAAATGAGAATCACTTCGTTTTTTAAATTATATAGTTATAATTAGAAGTTGAAAAATATCTTTAAAATAAAACGAGAAAATTTGAAGAAAAAAATAATTTTCTTATAATATTATTCAATTTATTTTATTTAATATATTTTGATGAATTATACGATATTGGATATTTATGTTTGATTGAGTATTCATAATTAACTAAGCTACTTGTGAGTGTCACATACGTCAAGAAGAATACAATCACAATAAATGTGTGTGAGTGTTTAAAAATAAGAGTCCTTTTTAAAAATAGATACATTTTATTTTTATATTAATACTCCCTCCGTCCCAGCTAACTTTGCATACTTTCCTTTTCGGTCTGTCCCACCTAACTTTGCACACCCTTAAAAAGGAAATCTCTCTCACAATCTCCACCCTCGAAATCTCCACCCTCAATCTCCACCTTTAAAAAAGTCAAAGATTCCCCAGAATCTGTTTTTTCTTAACATCCGTGTCAGGTCAACTGTGCAAAGTTAGCTGGGACGGAGGTAGTACTATATTGTAATATTAATCTATAGAATAATATATTTATTTTAGATCCATATATTACATGGAAGAAACTGATATTTTACATTTTCACTTGCAATTTTTCTATGTTTAACTAAAAAAATTTAAATATTTATTGCATCAGGATTCAAAGATCACATTTCAAATATTAGATTATACTCCCACCGTCTCAAAAAGATAGTCTCCTTCCTACTTTCACACATATTAAGAAATTCATGTCTTACATGTGTAAATTATTGTTATACCCTTATATCATATGTTGAATAAACGAGTGCTACAAACAAGTGGTAATTTCAATGTATCATTTATTATGAGTATATTAGAAAAATAAGCATATGATACACTCTTAAAAACAAACTGGGACTCTCTCTTTTAGACATCCCAGAAAGAAAAATGAGATTATCTTTTTTGATACAGAAGGTTATATACTTAGTTTAATTATATCAGTATTTTATGAATAAATTTTCGTGCTATCGCATGAAAGTAACACCAGTGACATATAAAAGTTGCATACATTTGACATTATAACAGTTGTCAACTAACCTAATTAATCTACATAACCTAATTAAATATTTTATTCCCAGCCCTAGTAACCTACTCTAACCCAAGTCCCAGATTCCCCCACCCCTCTTCCCCCTCCCCCGCCACCGCCCTCCCCTTCCCGCCCCACCAATTTTTTCAGTGTTTTTTAATGCTTTCACCCCACCTCCCACACACACCCTGCCCCCATTGTTAATTTTTTTTAGTTGTTTTGTTTAAATTCCTCATACCCACCGTTCATGACACTATTAAAACGAATCGTGGTAATGTTGTCACAAATTGTGAGACATTGTCATGATACTCATTAGCATCGAATTATTTCCACGGAACTATTACCACAAAATATAAGAAATATTTTTTTCATGAAAAATATCCATTTGCCACTATAATGGAAAGTTTTTTGATTAATTTATATAGTTTTGTGGCAAATTGAACAATTTGCGAGGCAAGATTTCCTGTATTCTGTGACAATAGCTACAAATAATTTCGTGACAACTGACAAGTGAATATCGTGGCAAGTAAGTATCCTATCAAGTGATATCCTAGAAAGTGAGTTTCGTGGCAAGACTAAAATTATAATATACTTAAGAAAGGCTAAATTTATAGTACATATTACAATAAATGCTATTTACACTAGTTCTCACTTTATTAAATCTGACCAAAAATCAACAATTGTAATTTCATAAGACACAACACTTTCTTTTCTCTATAGTAAAAAGAGTAATTTGTAATAGATTAATGTTCAAAATTAATACCACATACATGGTAGGTTTTATAAAGACAAAATTAAAACTATCTAAGTTGTAGGTTTTAATATAACTTTAGTTACTTTGAAACTATATAATAAGTTTAGTCTTTATATAACTATAATCTTCTTTGTCATATTTGCCCTTCTTCATCGTGGCACATGTGCCACGACATCTGTTTGCCATAAATATATTTTGTCACGTGGCCGATTTAAATTTTCCACGAAAGTAGATTGCCACGAAATGTGGTTTCCCCACGATTTTATTGCCAATTTTTCATGATAATAACATCAAGTTTCCCGACATTCATATTTTTCACGAAATTACTGCCTACCACAATCGTGAAACTATTTTACAACAATCGAAATATAATAAATAGACCATGAAATTCAGTATATAATGTTGATAGGTAGAAACTGTGCATTATTTTAGTTGTTAAGACTGCATTTTTACTGAATTTTGTTTATTGCACTTACTACTTTTCTACATATCTGATTTTCTTGGTTCGAATTGTGTTGATTTCTATTTTAGTGCTTATTTCAATAGATTTGAAGGTTTTTTGGATCAAAACAAAGGAACATATATTGAGTCGAGCCTGACACTAGGCGACTTGGTGTCAAGCCCAATCCAAGTTGAGATCGTCAAAGACGAAGGGTGTGATAAGCTGTTCTTTGGACTTAGGGAGGGTCGAAGCCCATCACTTGAAGAAAGAGGGGAAAAGTCCATGTAGGCCTTCACAGTTGATGCTCGGCGAGTTCCTGGGAATCAAATGGAAAAGTGGCCCAAGACCCATGGTTTATTGGGATGTACGGAGGCCACATGTGGTCTTATACAAGGGAATTAAAAGTGAAGAAAAGAGGACATAGATACTGGAGAAGGAATTGAACAAAGTGGAGGCGCACATTCGAGAATCCACGTTTTCGGTTCTTTATTTTCTGTCTTTAAATTCATGTTGGTTATTTTATTTATGTTTTTGAACGCCGATATGTGCGGCTAGCCGTTTAATTTCAGTCCTTAGTCGATGTTTGAGTTCTAGTATGATTTATTTGTAATTCTTACGGTATTGTTTCTTGAATTACGTTTTGGAATTATTCATGTTATCGAGATTACTTGTCTTTATGTGTGGGTTATTAACTTAGATTATCAACAATTTTAAATGGCCACGTATTTACAGCTAGGGTATTGTCGAAATCTGTAATTGTTGTGACTTCATACTCGTTGGTAGCAATTAGTGAATTAATTCACTAGACAACACAAATCAGGGTTAATTGGACCGAGCTTGTGAGTCCAGTGTCGTGTCTCCCTATTATCCTAGTACTTTAAGCATTTAGCCAATTAGATCTAAAGAGCTTGTTCTAGATTGTTCAGTTGAATATATTAATCAAAGAACTTGTTTTTGTTAATTATAATTAAGGGATAATTTGAGCCAGCATAGCTTATTGTTGATTTAGGGGTAGATGTTCTAGAACTAATTTAAGGAGTAGTTGCATTAATTACAAGAGTTAATCAGATTAGGGGGATAACTAGATTAGGGGTTGTGATCTTTTGTTTATTTGATTTAAATTACTTTTATCGCTTATTTTCAATTCGTCTTCTAGATTAATAGTTTATTAGGTAAAATCAAATCAAACTCCCCTCTTTTATGTTCTTATTCGTTTCGTTTAATTAATACATAAACATGATAAATCGGACTGCTCCTTGTGGGATCGACCCTAACTTATCACTTCTACTAATTAGAAGAGGAAAGTTAAGGATATTAATTTGCGTGCCTCAATAGCACGATTAAATGTCATAAAATTTATGCTTAGGTTTTGATGATGTAAAACTAACTTGTAGTAGGAATCGGAAGCCCCCAAAATGTTGTACTTAATTGTAATAGTTATAGCTAATTTGTTGTACGAAGACAAGTCAATGCATGAAGATACAACAAATTTCCAACAACAAGCAGAGAGGTCGTCATCTGTAGGAAGATAAGTTCATATGTTGTAAGCAGGCAATAGTTGTAGCCAGCGCTGACACAATGCGTGCAATAATCCGATGTCAGCATGATCCGGTGTAAGCCATATAGAGACATATAACATCCATCCCTATAGGTAGTCAGCCAGAGGAATTATATAAATCAAAGTCAGATGATCCGAAATTCAAATATAAAAAGTAGAGACCTAATCTTGTATCCACTAGCCAACAACGTGAAGACACATTGATTGACAAAAAGCAAAAGCAACCACTGACTGACACATGCCGTTATCTAATCTGACCTAATCTTAGCAAAAGTACAACAACAACTCTATGTCGTACAAAAGCATTAAGTGTTAACTGGTTTGTCTTCCCTCAAAAAGAAAAAAAAATCCCCAGCTATAAAAAGAGGAGTGTGAAGATCAAGAGAGACTTACTCAATTACGATCATTTATAAGCGAAAAATTTAAAAAAAAAATCACTTTGAGAAGCCTTATCAATCTCTCAGATTTCCTCGCCGAAGTAGTCCACTTACAAATCAAGCAAAAATGTCTAGAGGTAGCTCCCAGTTGAAGAATACATACCAATTTGAGCGATTCAATAGGACTATCAGTTCTTCAAAAGAACTAGTTGCTGAAGGTGCAACCTTCTGATGAAAGATGAAAATTAATTGTAGGTAAAATTGAGACTTTGTGTACTAGTTTAACTAGCTTTGTACTATGTGAGCAAGTTTAGTGAATTTCTTCTCTGTGTGAGGGAAAAGTGGACGTAGAAAAATTACCCCCATAATCGAACCACTACAAGTTGTTTGCATGTTTTTACTGGTTTATTTACTCTACAAACTTGTTTACTTGTGGTAACCTACTGCATTGTTTGAGATTCTTCTTAAAGTACTTCCACTGCAATATTCATAAGGTATTGCTTACTAGTATGTTTCCAAGACAAAGTTAGTTGAAAGCTTATTGTTGACAAAAACTTACCATTATAAGCTCCGTTGTAGGAACATGTTCCTTACAGGCGACATCATACGTCACCTACTGATTTCAAAGAAAACTTTGAGAAAGCTAGAGATCTATTCACCCTCTCATCTAAACATCTACTACTTGAAACCAACACATAAGGACATAAATGTTACTTCAATATCAGCACAAGTTGCCACATAAATTACTGAATTTGCTATGAAAATATCATGCCCTGAAATTAAATTTTGTGTGCTTGCCATGTAAACTACTAAATTTGTTACGAAAATTATCATGCCACGAAATAAATATTTCCACACGGCCATAACTGTCACAGAGTAATTATATTATCTTTCATAATAAAATGAATTTATTTTCTTTGATGAAATTCCACTAAGTTATAACGTTTTATAATAACAATACAATTGTCACGAAAACTACTAAATTTTCCACACATTCTGAAAGTTTATGCATAAAATTTTGATTTTGCCACTACACACCATGAATCCGATGAATTTATCACATGAGCATATTTCAAATTAACACGATCTCCTCTATTCTAACTAGCGTTTCATCTCATATTCAAACTCAACTAATGCATGTCAACAACTTATTTCTAATGTTACAATGATATCATTGTATACAATGCATATCACCTACTTGTTTCTAATGTTACAATGATATCATTGTATATACGTGATATATTCTAATATAACTGAAATAGAAAATAAAACACCATTTAAAATAAAGAATTCAATTTAGTATATTTGCCTTGGCTAAAGGAAACTGCCACATAACCAACTTTCTTTGTTTCCTCACCCTTCTCACTCCTAGCAGATGACACTTCTTATACCTTCTTACTTAATATTTGTAATCTCATAATATACGTGTATCATACAATTAATCATTTGTTATAGAAGATGTTACACCCGTTGTTGTAAAAGATTGCATACCTCCTTTCTCAGTATTTTCTAGCCGGTATAATCGCCTATTTGTAGCAGAATAAGGTTAGCAAGTACTCCCTGCCAATAATTAGATTATTAATTTCTGGAAATTAACAATCAGAAATCATCCAAGTTCATGCACCTGAATAATAAATACATTGGAACTATTATGTTTTTACAAGATTACTAAATTTTATTATAAAAGTTAAAAAGTGGTTATTTACACTCCTTAATTTCTCATTATTTTATATTATAAGAATCACTCCCTCTATCTTCCTCACACAAAAAAGGATACAAAAATAACCAAAAAAAACTAATCACTTTCCTTGTCTGAATAAACTCATGTTTCTGTAACTATTTTTAGTCATAAAAATGTCTTTTCTTTATTTTGCCCCTTGGCATGAAGGGATATGCAGCAGGGTGAGATGAAACATGTGGTGGATGGGTGATGTCTGGAAAGTTCTGCCATGGGAGAGAAGACAAGCACACGTTTGGCATTTAAATTTTGCTTAATATCTACACATATCATATCTTCAGCATCCATGGGATTGGAAGTAGCACATGCATGCTGTTGCTTTACAGCTTAGCACCTTTCATTTGGAGCCTTCAAATGTGAACAACTGATTCTCATCACAAATTTCTAACTCGTATTTATTATCAGATTTAATGAATAAAGGGTCCCACTTGCATTTTGTGTTGCGTATTTCTTCTTCTATATATGTCCCTTATTTTAAGTAGACTTATGAATTCGGGGTGATTCTTCGGCTAATTTAATAGAATATTGTATTGTTTAATAGAGTGTTAATAAAGTGTAGTAGGTTTTGTGTGTGTTAATATAGTGCACGAAATTGTGGTGCAATCATTGCATAAAAGTTGGACTCATTATCCGTCTAAATTAACCTACGTGGTGACAGGCTCTAATCCTAATTATCTAGAATTTTTCTAATTAGATACTAGAATTTGGAAAGATTGATTAATACTAAATTATATTGCATATTGCATATAATCTATTAAATGAATTAACTAACAAAATATTATTTCCAATCACAAAGAATGTATCTAAGGGTATTGATTTCAGGAATTACGCTAATGAATAATTAGTCTCTAAATTATAAACCTTTAAACCAGTTTTAATATCTACTAGGCGACACTTAATTAACTTAACCCTTCTCTCGAAGCGACTAAATCGTAGATTGATTAGAACAATTACTCTCTCGAGTCCATTAATCTAACAACTTTTAAAAACTCCTTAACATTTGTCAACGCAGTCATTGACAACTATGTTATACGTCGTACGTCTATTAACAACTCATTCCTCTCGAAGCGAAATTGTTAAACGATTAGACTAAATCTAATTGATCAGATTATGTTCAATCGTAAAAGAAGAACAAACTTATAGATAGATAACAAAAACTGGAGTTTATAACTTAAAAGATAAAATCAAACATCATTGTAAAATCTCTACTTTCTAACCCTAGGACACGAGTAATTTAGCTATGCATGTCTACTATCAAATCGAAACAATAATTTGATGAAAAATTATTAAGAAATCAAACATAAACAAGAAATAGTATAACCCGATTAGTTGGCTCTTCGATCTTCATCACGTCTTGCTCGTCGATCCTTGCTCTCAAGCCTTCTATTTGAAAGTATGTAAAATTATGATTTGATGTTCTTAAACTCAAGCTTGGGGCGCTATTTATAAGTCGGGGCTGAAATTCCAAGAGATTAGGATCAAAATCCTATTTAACACCGAATTCACTTTGGACAACATTTCGGCGCGACAAGCGACGCGGTCGCGTTGGCCTTCCCAGCTTCCAATGCTTTAACGGAGCTTATTTTGGCGCGACCACGCCGAAGCCTTTCACGTAGTGAATTAAAGTAATGTTTGGTTGGGGTTGACCCAACCTCATGTTTCTTTGGGTTGGTTTGGCCAAGTCGGGGTATTAGGATTTGGTGGGGGACATCAATCACAAATCATAACACTACTTTAATCATTCTCTCAATCATTAATCACTACAAGAAAACTGCCAAATTCCAACGAAAAAATTCCAATGGCATAAAAACTGTTGGAATTTTTAAAAATTCCAACGGCAAAAGGCCGTTGGAATTGCTGTTGGAAAAAAATTCCAACGGCCGAAGCAGTTGGAATAGCTGTTGGAAAAAAAATTCCAACGGTAAAAAGTCCGTTGGAATTGCCGTTGGAATCATTTTTCCGTTGGAATTTAATTGTTGGAAAAAAAAATTCCAACAACCACTTTTCTAACGGCATAAAAACCGTTGAAATTATTTTTATGCCGTTGGAAAAGTGGCTGTTGGAATTTTTTTGTTCCAACAATTAAATTCCAATGGAAAAATGATTCCAACAGCAATTCCAACGGAGCCTCTTACCGTTGGAATTTTTTTTCCAACAGCTATTCCAACGGCTTCTGCCGTTGGAATTTTTTTCCAACAGCAATTCCAACAGTCTTTTGCCGTTGGAATTTTTTCCAAAATTCCAACGGCTCATTTACTGTTGGAATTACCGTTGGAATTTTTAAAAATTCCAACAGTTTTTATGCCGTTGGAATTTGGCAGTTTTCTTGTAGTGAATAACTACCTCTTACACATATCACATCATATTTTACAATTAATAATTAAATCTCATACTCCAACCACAATCCCAGTCATTTAACCAAACATCACTCTCTAACACCCCAGCCATTCAACCAAACATCACTCTCTAACACCCCCAGCCACTAACTCCAGTCACTTTCCCAGCCCAATCATCCTAACCCCAATCAAATATTGTTTGAGTGTAATAGAGGATGAAACAACTATCGAATTCGTAACAAAGAATCCGAATCGGTCAATTAACAAAAAAAAAGTGGTCAATTAATAATTAAATTAAGTCACGTTACTCGTAAACATCTTTGAACAAAGTTGTGTACAGTAGACATTAATTAAAACAGTCTGGCAATAAAACAACACATAAATTGTTGTTTTGGGAAAATCAGCCGTGCGCATGTCGCTTTCCAAAACGACTGTTTTTCATCGTGTTCGGTTGGCATCTTATGCTCTTCTAAATTAAAAAATACATTGTTATCAATATTAAATTACTCTCTTATATACAAATATACCAATTAATAGCTGGCAATCCAAAGCTTCAAATATTTGATGATGATGATTGTTTAATTAATGTTGACCATCTTCTATTTGGCAACTAGTATATAAATTTAATTACATCATTACTTCTCTTTGTCAGCATGCACTTTTTTGTCAAAAAAGCTCTTTCCAAAATCAAGATCTAATTTGTAATGTTTTTGCTAACAAGTACTAACTATCACGTCATTATAATTAATATTATGGATTATAATACAGACCGAGGAATTTAACAACAGTTCATGTGTATGGACCGTGGAAGTTCATGCACACTAAATTTAAAATTAATTCAGATTTTGGTACCTATTAAATATATTTTTTATTCGATTTTATTTAGGACTTCTCTAAAGTACCTTTGAGGCATCAATATTGTGGATGTTCACAATATTTGAAAGGGAGATTATTATGAAGTACTACTTCCGTCCCGGTTAATCTTGAACTGAGAGAGTTGATACAAGTATTAAGAAAAATTATTTTTTGGGATTTTGTTGATTTTTTAAAGGTGAATTGAGGGTGGAGATTTTGAGGGTGGAGATTGTTATAACTTTCCTTTTTAAGGGGTGTGCAAGTTCACTTGGGACAGACAAAAACGGAAAACGTGCAAGATTAATTGAGATGAAGGTAGTAGTTAATTAGGGAGATGTGGCGGGTTTAAGCTTCAAATATTGTAAGACAAAACATACAAATATGTTTACAAAAAAAATCGCAGCGAAAGCGTTTTTAGGAGTTCATCCACATGTCTTATTCTATAATCCATGACTGCAAATGACAACCATTATAATAGATGCGAGAAAGATAAATAAACAAGAAATAACCGAACACAGATTTACGTACATGGTTCACGAACAATGTGTTAGCTACGTTCACAGAAGAGGAATCGTTTATTATGATCAGATGTTCACAGAGTACAACATAGACCCTAGATCCATAATAGAGCTATATCTATAACCCCTAGCTGACTGGGCCTCAAAATAGGCCAAAAAATAGTCTTAAATACAGAAGGACTCGAAACCACCGCCTTAAACAGACGCGAGAACGTTTGACTGTCGCGATCGCGTTCAAATCACAGACGCCACTGCCTTATCCAGACAGCGTTTGTCGCGGCCGCGTTAAGCCCACATCTATCATAGCCTTATTCAGGCTGCTCTCGTCACGATCGCATCTTTCAACCATGTTTAGTCCAGAAAAACATATTCAATGCATTCCAACAAATCTCCACCTTAACTTGAATCATCTCACAGATCAACAAATGTATCAGATGCATCCTAAAAGCGCCTAGATGTACGAGCAAACCTTCGTACATAGATTTGTCCCCAACAATGGGACGACTAACAGCTTGTAACATTTAACAAGTCCAAACAATGTAGGAACTTGTTACTCGAAACCGGCTTGGTGAACATATCAGTAGGGTTATCAGTAGTCCCAACTTTCTTTACCTTAATCTTCTTCTCACTTCTCAAAACATGATACCTAATGTTAGTATGCTTCGTCCTCTGCTTATAGTATTCAGCTTTGAAAAATAAGGCTTAAAGCTCAAAGTGGCTAACTAGGATTTTTTTTTCAAATTTCGGTAAAAAGAAATATTTTTAAAGCTCAAAAACAGGTTTTTTAAGAAAAGAATGTCTAATATTATTTTCTGTGTCACAACATGCACTTGACATATTCCTATAGAGACGCAAGACAAGTTCTAGAGACTAAATACAATATGACCAATTAATTCACACTGAAACAATGACAAAATTACTCCAAAAATAGGAGTACATAAAAAGCTCAAATTTCACAGGCTAATTTTGATAGTCACATGTCGTCCACATATCAAATATGCAAAAGCTGTTGAAACCTCTATAAATACTCTCCGCCCTCCCCCCCTCCCTCCACACGTATTTGTAGAAGATATATGAAACTTGAGAGAAAAAACTATTTAAAGCCAGATAGAGAGATAATAGAACATCAAACGCGAGAGAAAATACAAGTGCAAAGTAAGTCATTATAGTGAAAAATATATTACGATCGCATCATACTATCGCTTTTTATCCAGTTCTTGTCTTGAACGATCAATCGCACTTTGTTTACCTTTAGACAGTCGATCGTACTTTTTTACTATATTTGATTGTGAAGTAGGGGTCACATCAACGCAACCATTATCTTAATTATTCCAGCAAAACTCGATTCTCAACACCGATCAAGACCGCGCATCCACATATATCAAATTTAATAAAAATGTATTAATATTATCATCACCAAACCAGCAATGAAAAATTAAAATGGGTTGCTAGGAAGGTGCCAAAATATTGTAACAGCGAGAAGACAAAATGTGATGCTTGTGGCCCAGTGGGCCTTGGACTTTGGAGAACTAAATTGACAAAATATTCCATGTTTACTTATCAATCGTGCTTCTAAATTGGTGGGTTCATTAAATTATTACCGACCATGTGCGCAGTGGCTGTAAAATCATTTCCAATTTATATTATAATTACACGTCCCCAAACAAAATAAAAATAAAAAATAGATATAAAAACGAAATGGAGGGATTAAAGAAATGAATGGTCTACTTAGATCAGATATTGGGATATTAGTTTCATGTAGGCCAAGTTATAGATCAGCTTAGTGTGTCTAACAAAATACTCCTCCGTCCCGCTCTAATTTATGCATTTTTTTTTCGGCTATCCCATCTTAACTTACACACTTTTTTTTTCGACGAATCCATTCTATTTTGCACACCTCCAAAATGGAAATTTCTTTTACGATCTTCGTCCTTAAAATCTTCACCCTCAATCTCCACTTTGAAAAAGTCAACTAAAAACTAAAAAGTAACTTTTTTCTTAATATACATATCAGAACAAGTGTGCAAATTAGACTGAAATAAAGGGAATAATTAATAGGCCTAACTTTGAAAAATTCATCACCTTTCTAAAAAAATTAATTTAACCCTACCTTTTGAATTTAGCAATAGAAATCATGACTTTCATTTACAAAATAATTACATTATGATATAACTATCATTTAAATATAATACAAATTAGTCCAATTAATTATACTAGTGCAATGATAAATTACAACTCGTATAATTTGTCGAGTTCATTGCGAAGATATCAAAGAACTTAATTGGACCCAATTAAATTAAGTTCCAACAAATTAATAATAACTTAATTAACGCTTGATTTATCATAATAATTTATCAATCTCATTTTATTCGAGTAAATGGACGAGTCGGGTAAATATAAAAAAACGATCCGAGCTTTAATGTTTTTTTCATTTGGTACTAGATCTTAAAAACTTGTAAGATTGATGCCTGCATTTTATGTGTTTTAGTTTTTACATAACCTATTAATTATATTCCGGGAAAAAATCGATCGGGTAAAATTTAGTCTACTTTGTATTTTTAGATGCAAAAATTAAGATCCAAAATTAATTTGAGAATGCAGCAAAATTTCGAGGCATTGAGCCTCTCACACATCCTTGACGAATGGCGTCTGTGTGAAACTTGATTTTGAAGGCTTTAAATAGGCAATGTAGTACTCGTGGGGCACATATAATTTTTCATGAGTTTTAGGGTCTTAATATATTGTGGATAAACATAGAAATTAGGCTAAATTTGGACCTTGACTGCAATTCTTTTGTTTTAGTTTTGCAGGAAAATAATAGTGTAGGTAGTAATTGGCAACAAAAGTAAGGTACAAGTAACAATCGAAGACCTTTTTTAGGTCGGGTACCAAATAAAAAAAAAAAAAAAAATCACTAACAATGAGGAGGATTTTTTATAGTAACCCCTCAATTGAACCAAAATTATGGAAACTGATAAAACAAAAATAATATCTTCCAATTGATCGGTCAAAAAGGACTGCTCATCATAAAGGTGATAAAATTAGCCTGATCTGCTGAGCTAACACGGCCCGCTTGAAAAACAGGTTGGACCCTAAGAATATTGTCTAAATTCAATCGGACCCTGTAAGACCAACCCGACAGACCAGAAGCCTAATGAGCCAACCCAATTATTTTAGTACATTTAGAGAGATATGTTGGGTTGGACTCATTAATTTTCGATTCTATAAAATTTTGAAATGGCTCAATCCTACTTAATATATGTCATCGACTCGAACAATTGGATCGGACCATCCAAATAAAACATCTGATACTTAGCAATTGTCTCGGGCCCAGCCTTTGCATCTTTTTGGGCCTGTTTCGGGAACCAAATGGAAAACCCCACAACAATAATGCTGTAACTGTAGGGATATTGTAATATTTTTAATTGGTTAATTTTAATATAAATGTACTTAGACATATTTCATGGAAGAAGTATTCTTCAAAAAAAAAAAAAAAATTAGTGTTATTATTATTTCGAGGTTGATCCAATTTTTTAAGTGTATTCATAATCATACAAGAAAGTCCATACTGTGTTTCACTCGGCCCGGCCCAGATGATATATCCTGGCCCGGTCTTACACTCAAAATTTTGGATAAATTGGCGGACTAGAAGCCCACCTCTTTAGGTGGGTTTTATTTGCGTTTTACGCAATACCTATGGAAAATAAGCAAAAACAGGTCCAAATAACTATTTTGTAACCTATACTATAATCGTTATCAGTTTGATAAATATATTAAAAATTTCGTTCAAGACTTGAATTATCAGCAAAAGGCCAAATTTTATGTGTTCTCAATTCGGAGCTTATTTTTCGGGATTTTCTCAATTTGAGGGCTTACATTTTGTATATCACTTTCAATTGAGGATAATATACAAAATGTAAGCCTTGAATTTATAAAATTCTAAAATACAATCCCCAAATTAAGAACACGCAACATTCGAGACTTCTACTAGTACAATTCATATAATTTAGGCTTCTAAGCAAAGTTTCCCTATTAATTTTAGACTTTGTTCAATATTACTTGTGGATATTTTGCCCTCATCTTTTATTTCTCCACATGTAATCTCTAAAATATATGCCTTATCTTTTTTTTCTCCGTTTATTTTCTCTCCCCCAATATGCTCCCCTCCCCCCCCCCCCCCCAACCCACCCCCAGGTTAAGTATTTTATTTTTTGGGGTTTTTTTCCCACACCCGTTCCAAGAAAAAGATTATGATGAATCGTTGCAAATTTTTGTTTGAACAATTTTCGTAGCATTTTTTAGTAGCATATGTTACCAAAAAAACTTTACAATTGTGCTAAATTGATAATTTTCATAGGGATATTTACAATATTTTGTGGCATAAGTTCCAAAGACGAATTATTCGGTGGCTAGCCATTATTGTAGCACGTGTTCTACAGTTTATGAAAAGTGAATATCGTGACACATGTTTCACAATTCGTGACAATCGTGCGACAACGATAAAAATAATAAATATATCAAAAAAGATTATAATTATACTAAACCAACTAAAATTATGATATAGCTGAGGACAATTTGACATGGTCGCAAATTATTCACTCACATTGAGAAAATACAAAGCAAACTGAAGCTAGCTAAAAGAGCACGAGATATTGGGCACAAATCCAGGTCTTTTTTTATTATATTTTTTTGTTAGGGTGGGATTGGTGGGAATTGATCCCCTAACTTATTGTTTGGGATATAAGATGAACTACTAACTGAACTACAATGAATTCCCTAATCCAATTTTGAATTAGGACAGAGATTAACTTAACGTCGTCCATTGCGAAGATAATAATTGACACAACGAATGAAAATGGCATAGAGGGAGGAGAAAATGCGGTGCTTTATTGCTCCTCGAGTTGGAGTGACAAAATGATTGCTATAACTTGAAAATGGCGTTTGGTTGAGTGAACAAGAATTGGAAATTTGGTTGGTTTTAGGCATTTTTGCTAAGATGCTGTGGGGAGAAAGAGAAATGAATTGATGTCTGATATGGTTAATGAAGAAAATAAGTGAAGGGTGAGTATATTTATATAGAGGAAAGAAAACAATTTAATACAAATAATCCCACTGCAATAAAGTTTTCCTAGAAACTTCCCTATACATAGGTTGACTTTGTCAGAGATTTGTTGAGGGGTATCTTAGGAATGAGATGATGGCAAGCACCATAACAAAGCTTGGACAAAGGGCATTTCAGGAATGATCTCACCACGACGGTCGACCCCTTAACGAAACAGCACTTGTGGAAATAAATACCAGCTTACCCAGTAAAGATTTATTCTTTAGAGTAACCCACCAAGGATTCTAGATCATTTAGAATAGTACTATCTACATAACATAGTATCATCTCATGCCAAATAAAATAAATTTACACATTTACGTTATTCTATAACAAACAAAAGTTTTAAGTCATGTTTGTCTGGGTTTGGAGCCAAATCTGTCAGGATGATCTAAGTCACAACTTAGGTTAAAGTTGGTAAAATCACCTCGGCCGACATAACATTTTAGATGGGCTGAACTCTACAATTACTGGCCAAAGGGGTGGTCGAGCCCACCAGGCCCGACCCATCAACTCAATGTAGTCCATAGAATGCAGGCCGACCCGCCCTCTATTTTTTTCCTTTCCCGAATCTCGACCCTTAAGTCTGTGGCAGGAGTTTATTTAAGTCTCTTAAGTCTTACCCGCTAAATTATTAAATAATAATTAGTAAATATTAATTAAATACTTCTTTTAATTCTACAGCTCTAGTTCTAATTTCTAAAGCTGTAAACCCTTGTAATTTCTAAACTTCTCGTTTTGTTTGTTGGTTATTTAAAGTTTAGATCTTTTATTTTTCATTATTAATTTTTTCTCCACTTACCCCAACCACTTTACTTTTGCCAACAGTGTCACAACCATCCACAACCCCAAACAAACACAACCTTAAAGTTTGTCATGAACAGACAGGAATAAGCGATGTTATCCAATATTGTATAATATATATATATGTGTGTGTGTGTGTGTGTGTGTGTGTCTTTTTATTTGATTGCAATGTAAACTCTTTGGTAAATGTAGGATAAAATTACTTATCTTGGACTAATTGAATTGGTCACTATCAACTATTCTGCTCACTCACTCATTCACATTTCCCCGCTATATATCTCTTAGCAAAGCTGAAAACTTACGGCAAGATTGGTATGACTGAATGAAATTAGACAGGAACGGAATGAGTCCAGAAATGGAATGAACATGGAAATGGAATGGTGTAAGAATAGTAATTTATGCGATTGGTATAAATAAAGAATGCACAATGAATGGAATAGTATTTCCTTAACTAATTCCAATGTTATGATGGGTAAGTAGAAATAAAATGTAGGAATTGAATGAGTTTATATTAAATGACCAATTATTATTATTATTATTATTATTATTATTATTATTATTATTATTATTATTATTATTATTATTATTATTATTATTATTATTATTATTATTATTATTGTCATTATTATTATTGTTATTATTATTATTATTATTTTTGTCATTATTGTTATTATTGTAAATATTGTTCATGTCTATTCAACAAATAATTTATCAACATAACAGAAAAACTTGTGTCATAAACTTCATGCTATGACATACGAGCTTATGTATGATAATTTTAAATACCCATTCATCCCAAAAACATGACACCTTATTTCCGTAAAACAAGTAAAATAAAATATATACTATGGCAATTAAATGGAAGACCACAATAGCTTCCAAATCAAACTCAAATAATATCATTAAAATTAAATAACGTAATAGATAACAAAATAAATTACTAAAATCCGTCTAAAAGAAATTAAATCTAATAGCAGGTTACATTTTTCACTCGATAACATATGTCCTCAAACATCACCATTTAGAATAACTCTAACCAGCTCCTCCTTTCCTTCTTCTGCCATGCTAAAGAACACATCAATCAACTCATGGCGACTTACTATGTGGCACACAACTTTGATGACTTCACCTGTAGTAAGACCATTTATCTTCCGTATCTCTAAATCAATTTTTTGCCTCTTTTATGAGATTTCAGCATCAACTCCAATTGCTTTACTAAAAATTTGACTAGCTTTAGCAATTTCACTTCCAATTATCGAAGCAGCTTCTTTAATATTTGTTATCATCTCAAAATTATCAAAACTTAGACTTCTTCTTCGCTTCTTTTTTTTTGGTACCTCCCTCATTTCTTTGAGATTGCATAGGAGAGAATGAATCATTAACAAAATCCTCAAGATCATTTTCCATGGTGGCTTCAGTATTATTATTCTCATCGTTGTTAGACTTTTCTTATCTCTTCCACCATATCAGTCAGACCTTCAGCATTAGCTACTGGTGCCCTATCTTTCCCAAAGACAATGACTAAATCATCATAATAAGGAAAAGACCTATTTTTTCCAGACTGAATGAGACGGATGAGACTGCAAAAGAAATGACGCAAATTTAAATAATATAGAAGTTAAATACATAAATTAGCACTATTAGCCAACATTATTGCCTCAATATACAAACCTGAAGATATGAAGTCCAAACATGTTTTTCTGTTGTAATACACTTTTTTTTTGGATCTCATCCAAAACCACTTGTATTTGAACCATTTAACATGTCATAAACAACATTGAAATCTTTTTTCAAGGTCTTAATTCTTGATTCAATATGCGGCCTGGCCTTCAAACTCGAGTTAGGTAATGAAACTTGCAACTTTTCCTCGATATAATTTAGATAGCCAGGTTTGAAATCATTTTCAGCTTTGTACGTTCCAGCATTAACCATGTCAAGAAGAGCCTCAATAAGCTTTTCATCTTCCTCGTGCTGTCATTTTCTTTTATTCTTACCACGACCTCTTGCATCTTCAGATTGAGAATCCATTCTTTAAAGAAAGTGTAAAAAAATCATGTTGTAAACAAGGACCACATAAGATTTACAAAAAATAGAAAAATAATATATCTCACTAGCAATAATACACAAATAGCAAAGTGTTGGAGAATCGAAGCGATGTATGCAGTAGACGAATGTGATCTAGGTTTAATAAGTTTTCTAATTCTTGGAGGATAATGTTGTCAAAATAGAAAATAAATGAGGATAATTTTGTCCAGACACACGATAATAATTAATTCCTAAAAATTGGGAATACGTAAAACCAAGGAGAGTAGAGGAATGACTATTCCTCTAGTTTAGGGAGTAGTTATTCCCATTGGAATTACTATTCCTGATAATAAAATACACCAATCACATGAACTGGAATAAGATTGTGAATCATTATTCCATTCCCATGTCATTCCTGCATACCTATCTTGGCCTTATAGCTTTTGTCACCCCTTGTGTACTACACTCACCAAATATTAGGACAACTCTTGTTAGCAAATTTCGCTAACCATTTCTAAATTATAAACAGTCCTTACTAGACTCTTTTGATTGCCTTGATTTTTTATTTTTTATTTTTGGTTGAAAATCACAACGTAGAGAGTATAGTTATGATGTTTTATACCCCTACCTACGGAACAATTTTTTCTTTCAAGGTAGTCAAAATTATCTAGTGCATATTTTAACGTTTCTATACACATTAACCGTCAACTTTCCTAATCATAAGATCGATCTCTAATCACCCATTACCTTTCTCACTCACTTTTATTTCCCCCTCTCCTTATCTCAAATAGTCAAAGCTATAGGTAAAAGACTAAAATATGAAATGAACTTGAATTAAAGTTATCTAGAAAAAACTAAGGCTCAAAATGACTAATTGGGGATAAATATTACTTTTTGTACGGAAAATTGGACAAAGTCAGCTAGAATAGTTTTCAAAGATATGCCTATGATCATTTTCCAAGCTTTTAAACAAGACAATTTAGAACAGACGCCGGGCAAGTTCTAGAGATACCATATGACATGATCAACGAAACACACAAGAAAAAGAAAAACAAATTACTCCAAAAGTTGAAGTATCAATTATGGCTCAAATCTCACAACTTTTTTTATCATTACGTAAAGAAATTAGCTTAATTTGTATCCCTATGTCCATCTATGTCTTGCCATGTGTATATTTAAATTTTAGTTAAAAATTGGTCATCATGAGATTGTCACCCTTACCCTTTTATTATGCCGACGAAGTTACTAGCTTCACGTCTCCTTGACTCTCTAACCCTAATAAATTTAAACGTGCAAACAATAAAATAAACCCTAAAATACAATCTACATGTAACAATGTAGTACAAACTAATTTTTTTTTTACTAAGTATTACAAGCCTCCAAATTTTAATAATTAAACTATTCTATTACAAGTCAAATAACAATTAGCAAAAATCAAATACCTAAAAATTAAAAACCAAATATAACAAGAAAAATAACAAAAAGAAAAATAAAAACTACCAACGAGTGTACCACTCTATTCCTCTCTCTCGAACTTATTTCGTGAACAAATTTGTGGAGACAAGTGATACACTATGGGTGGACTTACAAAACTAAAGAAAATAAAGCTACATTAGTGCCAGTTTGGTCCGTCTTTGCAATGAATTCTAAGCACTATTTTAGTAACAAGAACATTGGAAACTTATTAGAGCTAAACTGGGGTGGTAAGCCCTCCTCCTCCCTCAAAATTTCGAACTAGGAAGCATGTATTTATAAGGTGTGGAAGATTAGGGTTGAAACGGGCTCGAAATAAGCTAAAACGCGTCTTTCAAAATTGGGTCGCCAGACTGCCTTAACCGAGGCCGATTTGGCCGCGCCCAAGTTGGGGCAACTCGGCCAAGTTAGAATGTTCCTCGTCCGAGTTGGCTGGTTCTGTCCTCTTCATGATTTTTCTTCAGTTCAGCCTCGGTCGAGTTTACTCACTCTGTTCAAACATCAATTTCTCTTCGTTTCTTTCGATTTTCTTACTCGTTTTTCATCCGGACTTCATCCAAACGGACTTTTTATCCTTTTTATACATGATTATCACTCAAACAAGCACAAATATGTCATCTAACTCAAGATAATGAATTTAATCTAAATCAACCTAAAATGCATGTATAAACGACGTGTATGAACACATATTAAGAAAATTTGTCTTTTGCTTTTTCAGTTGACTTTTCAAAGGTGTATTAAACGTGAAGATTTTGAGAGTGGAGATTGAGAAATAAGTTTCCTTTGTTAAGGCGTGCAAATTGTTGTGGGACGTACCGAAGAAGAAAGTGTACAACTTCATTCAGAACGGAGGTAGTAGTTACTTAAGTATATAAGTGGTAAACTATATTATCATGTCATATTCAGATAAAAATAATCAACTTATTAATTTTGCAGTCGACATAAATTTTCTTTTCACAAAATAGGAAAATAAATTAATAAGCAAACTAATTCAATTAACAAATCACTTTAACAAATATATCTACGTTTTTTCTACTGTAGAGTGTAAACCTAATTAATTTATGTTTTTAGTCAATTTTTTAACAAAATAGTTCAAACTCTAGAAAAAGTATTAAGATAAAAAAAAAATTAAAGTAAATAATTTTGATTTTCTAAAAAAGTAAACAATTTTAATTAGGGATGTTAAAGGGGCTAGCCCTAGCGGTTTCGGACTAGCTCTATTGGTTTTTGGGCTAATTCTGACCACGATTTAGTCAGGACATTTTTAACGGACCAATATGGTAAACCTAATCCTAACCTTATCGGTTTTCCGGGTTAACCAGGTCATTATCGGGCGACATAGTTAAAATTTTATAACATATATTTAAATGAAAACTCATATAAAATATGCTTAAATAATAAATGAATTTACCAATTAATGGTATAAAATCAAAAAATTTAATATATTGAAAGTTAAAAAAGTGCTAACTATACATCACAATTTTAGATATGACTACTCCAATTTTTATCAAAGTTGTCTACTCCACCATAATTAAACAGGCATATTTTATTGTATTACAATAAGTAGTCATATTGGATAATAAGCAGAAGAAGACAACAAATTTAAACTTATGTACTTAAAAATAATGGATCATTCAAAAGTGTCAAAGAGACAACGTAAAATCAACTATTCAAAGCCTCTAACTATGAATATACATAAGGATAGAAGATAGCAAAGCTATCATAACCGAATCCCACTGATGAAAATACACCACATATATATGCAACATATAGAACGGTATGCAACATCATTAGAGGTGGCAGTTCGGGCCCGCCGGGCCGGGCCCAGTCGGGCCAAGGAACAGTTCGAGCCGGGCCCAATTTATTTCGGGCCTAGAAATGCTAGGCCCAGCCCGGAGGACCTCGGGCCAAAAAAGCCCACCGATGAGTTTTTTTTTTTTTTATTATTACTTTAACTATGAAGTAAAATTATATATTGAGGCGAACTTCAGTTTAATTCTCTTAAGAAAAAACTTGATCGGAAGATAATATATTACTATTCGTTGCAATATAGAATGATATCTATTAATCTATAGGCATGTCTTAAACCTCATATATAACAATAATCATAATAATAATAATAATAATAATAATAATAATAATAATAATAATAATAATAATAATAATAATAATAATAATAATAATAATAATAATAATAATAATAATAATAATAATAATAATAATAATAAAGAAGGAATGGATGATGATATATAGTTATATACTATATGTTACAAGTTATTTAATTTTTGTGTACTTACTATACTACATGTTAATCAATTTTTCATTTTTCGACACATAATAATTAATGAGCATGCTTGGATCCAATTCACTTTCCATCTTCTGCTAATAAAACTGAAGAAATAGAGTATTAAATTAGTCAAATGTTTTAATTTCTCGGTAAATAGATACATTTATGCTCTGCTAGAAAGAGAAAAAAGAAAAAACATGTTTCAAATAGTACACAAGATATTACTTAATTCATAAATTTTTCTTATTCGATTAATGAGGGGAAAAAAATTCAATTCCATCGGGCCAGCCCGCGGGCCTTCGGGTCGGGTCGGGCCAAAAAAGCCCGATTTTTTTCGGGCCTCTAATGTTCCGGCCCAACCCGCTCTATATTTCGGGCTAAACGGGCCGGGCCAGTTTTGCTATCTCTATACATCATGGATGTTAAATCGAAGATCGTGAAAGAATATAAATTTGATATATTTTTCATCAAAAACCGAGTAGAGACGAAAAATTTATAAAACCTTTAAATTTTGAATAGCAATGACAAAAAAGTAGAAAAAAGAAAAAAATAATTGGAGAAGAAGTTAAAAAAGAGATCGAGATGAAGGAATAAAGCTATCTTCGTAATTGAGAAAGAAACTATTGTGCAACTATTAAACGGACTTAATTATAATACATTTGGTATTGCGATTGCGAGGCATTTTATTCTTTTCAACTTGTTTCTCTGGTTTACCACGATATTGTATATATTTACCGATCGTTTACTTAAGCAATATTTTTTTCCTTTTGAGTTTGAGCATTAATAAAATCGGAAGTCTAACTTAAGATCTTGACTTAAGCAAGTATGAATGTATTAAAAGAGTAGCAATATGACAGAGGAATGTATGAACTGTTAATTGAATTCATTAACCCATTTACACGGTATTATATGACATAAGAATTACAACAGTAATGGTAATCCCTGACTAACAGCTTTTAATCACGGGATTTGATTATCTTGAGGATCACTATTATTTTGGGAAGAGGATCGTGTTCTAGAATCTTCCTTGATACACCCCCGCAAAATGGACGTTCCATCAGCAACGGAGATTTTGGAACGAAGATCCTCAAAACGTGATCTTGGAAGGGCCTTTGTTAGAAGATCAGCTAGTTGATCAACAGTTCGAACGTAGGAGACAGATAAGACCCCCTTGGTTGCAAGATCACAAACAAAGTGGACATCAATAGCGATGTGTTTCATCCGGGAATGTTGAATTGGATGAAGAGCGAGACGTTTTGCACTCATATTATCGCAGAGCAGTTTTGGAGTAGTTGTGACAGGGATGCGAAGTTCTGTGAATAAATTTACTATCCACCCAACTTCAGAGGCAGCAGAAGCAAGTGCGCGATACTCAGCTTCAGTGGATGATCAGGCGACACCTGTTTGTTTACGAGAACGCCACGAGATTGGACTCGCACCAAGAAATATGATGTAGGCAGAGGTAGATTTGCAGTCTTTTATATCACCACCATAGTCGGAGTCGGAGAACGCCGTAAGCCGTAGATGTGTGGGCTTACGGAGAAGTAGGCCGAAATGAAGAGTACCCTTCAAGTAGCGAAAAAGACGCTTTACTTCACCCCAATCAGTAGCCGAAGGTGAAGCCATACGTTGAGCTAGGCGATTCACGGTGAAGCAGATGTCTGGGCGAGTAAGAGATAAGTATTGCAAGCCGCCGATTGCACTGCGATATTCAGTGTGGTCAACCAAAGAGCCATCCGAGGAGCCTTTGGGATTAATGGGCGTGCGTAACGGTTTGGCGCTGTCCATGTGATGGCGTTGTAGAAGATCAACAATGTATTTGTGTTGGGAGAGAAATAAGCCCTCCTTGCAATGGGCCACTTCAATGCCGAGAAAAAAGGATAGAGCCGAGATCCTTGACTGCAAATTTTAATTGTAAGTGGCTGATAACTGCTCTACATGACGAGAACTGGAACCTGTAACAATTAAATCATCTACATATACAAGAACCAATAGACGAACATTACCATGATTATATATAAATAAGGAATGGTCAGCTCTAGATTGAACAAAGCCGAAGGTTAAAAGAGCGGAACTGAGAGCATTGTACCATTCACGAGGGGCCTGACACAAACCATATAAGGACTTACGAAGAAGGCATACATGCTGAGGATGCTTAGAGTCGACGAAGCCAGGCGGTTGAGACATGTAGACCGGCGCGGCAAGGTTGCCATGGAGAAAAGCATTACTCATATCAAGTTGTTTCAAAGGCCAGTTTGCGGAGAGAGCAAGAGTGAGAACCGTTCGGATGGTAACAGGTTTGACCATCGGACTGAAAGTTTCATGAAAATCAACACCGGACGCTGATGAAATCCTTTGCCAACCGGGCCTTATATCGTTCAATCGTACCATCAGATTTACGTTTGATGCGGAATACCCATTTGCACCCAACAATATTGGCGTGAGAAGAGGGCAAGACGAGATCCCATGTACCGTGACGTTGAAGAGCAGTAAATTCCTCAGACATGGCTTGGCGCCAATGAGGACTAGCTAGAGCTTGAGAGACGCATGTGGGCTCAATATCGGCAGGAAGAGGATATTTAATGGCCATGAAGTGACGTTTAGGCTTGAATATATTATTTTGAGCATGAGTGCGCATCTGATGAGTGCGCGGGGCTAGCTGTGGTGGAGGCTCGGCAGAGGAGGTGGTAAGAGGAGTCGTCGATAAGTTTCGAGGGGTTGATGGTCGTAAGGGAGACCGTGCATGGGAGTGGGACATTGCATGAGATGTTTCATGGGATTGTGACGCTGCATGGGAAGGTGGGTGAGGCGTCACCTTTGGTAAGGAAAGAAGTGGTGGTGAGTCAGTAGGTGGAGGGGCAGTTGAAGACTCTGAATTTTCATTACTGTATAGCGAACCTGATGGCATGATGTGATGGCCAGTGGGAAGAGCATTGAAGTCCCAATATGTAAATTCGGAGAATTTGACATGGCGGGAGACATAAACATGACTAGTTTTCGGGTCGTAGCAGCGGTAGGCACTTTGACTGGTAGAGTATCCAACAAAGATACAAGGTTTGGAAGGGAAGTTGAGCTTGCCAAGACGATATGGTCGGAGCCATGGAAAGCAGATGCAACCAAAAGTTCGCAATTTGAGATAATTTGGAGTGCTGCGAAATAGTTTCTGAAATGGACTTTCTTTGCCGAGAAGTGAAGTTGGGGTGTGGTTGATGAGATAAGTAGCTGTCTGCACCGCAAAAGCCCAAAAAGTGGCGGGGAGATGAGCATGATGAAGTAAAGCCCGAGTGATTTCTAAGATGTGACGATTTCGACGTTCGGAAATCACATTCTGTTGTGGGGTATGAGGGGCCGTAGTGAGCCAGTTGATGCCATTTGCAAGGAGATACGGTTTAAGTGCAAGGAATTCTCCACCGTTGTCAGTGTAAAAGTTTTTAATTTGAGTATGAAACTGCTTCTCAACAAGCAAGCGAAATTGACGAGAGATGGTTGCAACCTGAGACTTGGCGTTCAATGTATATACCCAGCAGTAACGACTAAATAAATCAACAATCAGTAAAAAATATTGACAGCCATCAACAGATATAATAGGGGCAGGGCCCCAAACATCAGCATATAAAAATTCCAGTGGAGAAGTAGCAACAAAAGACGAGTCCCCGAAAGGTAGTTTATGAGCCTTGCTCACACTACACGAAATACAATCATCTGGGAAACCACCATACTTATTAATAACGGGTAAATTAAACTGAGATAACATAAAAGGAGCTGGTCCGTTTGGAAGGATGGCCGAGACGGGCTTGCCAATGCTGAGGTGAGGTTTGAACTCCAAGTGCGGCCTGTTTAGAACCGGAGTTGGACAGTGAGGGCCGCATTTGATACACACCGTCTTTACATGGTCCTCGAGCCAGGGCGATCCCCGTGATTTGATCCTTAACAAGAAAATAGTCAGGATAGAATTCTAACGATACATTATTGGCCTTAGTGAATTGGTGTACAGAAACCAGATTTTTTGCAGCGCCAGGGACACATAAGACATCGGATAAAATAAAAGAACGAGAGGGAGTGGTAATATGAGAAATACCAGTGTGTGAAATTGGGAGTCCTATTCCATCAGCGATTTGAATTTCATCAGTTCCGTCATACTCAGAGTGAATGGAAAGGTTGTTGAGATCATTCGTTAAGTGATGAGATGCACCAGAATCCACAAGCCACGGAGTCGGCGATTGGAAATGATGTGGGGATTGGGCCATGTTGGCTGTGAGAGGGAGGCGACGACAGTAGGGAGCGGTGTGGCCCTTGATGCCACACATTTGGCAATAAATGGGAACTTACGAAGTGGGAGTGTACTGGTTACGACCATTTTGGTGACCACCACGATTGGACTGACCCCCACGGCTGCCGCCACGATTGTGAGAGGATTGCCAATGACCTCCATTGGAATTTTTGGAGTTAGATTTTCCATGAGAGGAGCCTGAGGTAGCGGTATTGGCGGTTGCAACCAGATTGGTTGCGTCAGTGGCAATTTGTTTAAGGTAGATTTCATGTTCAACCAGTCAATCCCGAAGTTCTTCGAAGCGAAAAGGAGTCTCACGAGTGCGAACGGAGCTAACAATATCTCAATAATCCTGGTTAAGGCCATTGATGATGTAGAGGGTCAGATCATCATCTTTGACAGGGGCATCGATGAGACCGAGTTCATCGGTCATGGCTTTGATGTAATTGACGTATTCCGAGATAGAGCGGGAGCCAATGGAAGCCTTGGATAGGGCAGTTTTCAACTGCATAACATGGGCCCGGGATGTGCTCGCAAAAGCCCGAGTGAGAGTATTCCAGGCTGTCGTTGCAGTCGTTGCAGATGAAAGAATAGGCAAAATATCAGACGGAACGGAGCCAAGAATTGCCGCGAGGAGGAGCTGGTCTTGTTGAAACCAGCGTGAGGCGGCGACAGCATCGACATCGGCGTTAGGTTGTGGTGTTTCGCCGTTGATGTGTCCGATCAGAGAAAACCCATTCAGTAGAGCGCAAAGATGATTGCGGCAGGACGGGAAATTGGAAGGTGTTAGTTTTATCGGAAGGTGATGATGAGTGGAAATAAGAATTATCTGCGGAAGTTGGAAGGGGGAAGGGCCAGTGCTGTCGGAGATGGTGCTACGCTCGGTAGTCATGGTGGGCAGAAGACGGATCGGAATATATCTCGTTAGAGAGAGGCTTTGATACCATAAAATAGTAGCAATATGACAGAGGAATGTATGAACTGTTAATTGAATTCATTAACCCATCTACACGGTATTATATGACATAAGAATTACAACAGTAATGGTAATCCCTAACTAACAGCTTTAATTACGGGATTTGATTATCTTGAGGATCACTATTATTTTGGGAAGAGGATCGTGTTCTAGAATCTTCCTTGATATGTATACCTTACTTTTACTTAGATATAGTAATTTCTTAAGTTTGAGTGAGCAAATTAACCCTTATTTGGGTCAAAGTCAAATACTCTTGTATCCGTTTGGTTGGAGTTTGCACATGTTTTTTTTTTCTTTCAATAGCTTAATATTCCTAAGAATAAATTCAATTAGCTAGTTTATAAGTCATAAATTTGGAACACATAGTATAGTACTATTTGTTATTGGGAAAACAACATAACGGTTTTACCGGGCTGGTCATCAATAATCGGAATACATTAATCTGAAGCATCACAAATTAAAAATAAAATATGAATCAACTAAAATATATGGTATGATTTCAAACATTCAAACATTTAAATTGCAATTGCTCAGTATACTAAACACAATTTGAATTTTGATCCATCCAGCCATTTACTTAGTTTTAGCAGCGTAACGGCCCGGAATCAATTTCTAGTAACTTGTTGAAACATGCTGAAGCACAAACACATTGAGAAGATACAAAGCAAACTGAAGCTAGCACACGAGTATGAGAAATTTGGGGAAATAACAAACAGTCCAGCTTTGAAAATTAACTTAACGTCATCTTTTACGAAGATAATTGACGCAACGAACGAAAATGGCACAGAAAATGCGGTGCTTTATGGCTCCTCGAGTTGGAGTGACAAAATTAATTGGTGTAGCTGAAAATGGTGTCTGGTTGAGTGAGCAAGAATCGGAAATTTGGTTGGTTTTGGGCATTGTTGCTAATATTAATGTTGGAGAGAGAGAGACAAGAATTGTTGATGTTAGTGAATAAAAGAAGTGATATATAGATGAGTATTTATATAGAGGGATAAAATTATTTAAAATAGAGATGTGAGCTTTCGGGGAAACAAGCCTAGGCCTTGGACTTGTCAAGATGGAAAAGGAAGTAGCAGTAGCACACAACATTCGGTTAAGAGTTAAGACGTAAGAAAACGACCGGAGAGGGTATTTCAGGAATAAGATGACGCCATTTTCCATAATAAAGTTCAAAAGGCCGCGATTGGCAAAGGGTATTTCAGGAATTAATTGCGGATGACGGTTGAAGAAGCCGCACATTTGTGGAAAAAGTAAACAAACACCGACCAAGATTCATTCCCCACCAACACATAACTAGTGTAGATCACCATAGTCCACTGCTCATCATCCATTACTCTAAAATTCTTTATCATACCATCAAATCATTTTTACTTAAGAAATCGTATTTTTTCGCGTTTCAAAACTCAATATCTTGTTTTATTAGTTAAAGTAAAATAAAAAAAAAATAAAAAAATATGATTCCCTGCAAATTGAGTCTTGTGTCTGGAGGTCACACGAATCTCATTCTATGTGAAGGAGCCTCATTTACCAAATCAAAAAAAATGTGGGACCTCATTTACTCATTTTTCTTTTTACTATACTTACATACATTTTTTTGCTTTTAAGTCAAATTAGTAAATAAATGTAATTCATAACTTTTAAAATGTTCTGTTACCTTTTTCTAATCAACACAAAAATTTAAAAAAAAACAGGACTAACTTTTTCGGATGGGGTTGTTTTGAAAGTTTAGGATGACTTAGTAGTTCATAATTTAATTTATCCTTAATTATATATCACATTTAATGACGACATTTACATCATTCTACATAATTCTATTCTATGATCTGTAATATATCCTTCTCCAATAACTAAGATAAACATGAATCTAGTCGATCATAATGGTATGTAATTAAATCTCACATTTGTGTGTTTCATCATATATGTAAAAAGTAGTTACATACACACAAAATTAATTAATCAAACGATAAAACTAGGGATGTCAATGAATCGGGTTAAAATTCGAATCCGCATCAAACTCGCTTTGAATGGAGCGAGTAAAAATCCGATCAAATAGGTATTGCCGGGTTTGAAGCGGGTTGTAGTTTTTGCTAAACCAGGCTCCGAACCCGCCCCATATATATTATATACATTTTTTTTTTAATTTAATATAGTTATATACAATTATATATAATTTATATTCCAAGTTACCACTACTTCTCACTACAACTTTTAACCCTCAAGTGCCTCCCTCGCCCTCATTCACTTTATAATCACTCTTTATATTATATTTTAATTTTGTAATCATTTTATTGAAGAATAGTGGCAAGTCCGCAAGTGACAATAATGTTGAATGTGTAAAAATTAATAGGACGGGTCGGTTGGGTAAACCCGACGGATTGACGGGACGGGGCGAAACGGATTACGGATTTGAATCTTTGCATGTGGAGCTGGTCTTGGTAAAGGGCAAATCCACCCCATACGCGTCTCATTGCCATCCCTAGATAAAACGCATAAAATGTGAGATTGTTTGGCTAAATTTATATACTTATTAAAATATCTTATAAACTCCTTTAAAATATTTGATGAAATATATATATATATATATATATATATATAAATAACATATTTTGTTTCATATCTAAAAAAGATGTGAGAAACGTATTAACTACTTTCTAAGGAGGTTGGAACTTATTTCACTAAAAAAAAAATGTGGCTTCTTACAAAAAAACAAAAACTAGACGCAAAACTAGATTACATTGGCATGAAAACTTTTTTTGCAAGTAATTGGTGGCAAAAATGTAGCCATTTGAGAATCAAAAAGTTTTTTTTGGCATCCATAGGTATAGTCATTCATGTATTTATTATGGGGTTAAATACTTAAATTAATCTGTACTTTATGAGTTTTTACACTTTAATATTTAAGTTTTGTATTTTGATTGATTATAACCTGAAGTCCACAAATTATACAAATTGCAACTTCCGTCGAATTTTTCCGGCCAAATATCAAACACCTGATAGGCACATGCCAAATTGGAAGGTTTTTTCTACTTCTATGGTTTGTTGAGGCAGATTCACATGCGAAATATGTGATAATCACTTTGATATTTCGAAATTGCAATCTCCGTGAAATTGCAAATTTACTTCAACAAATCATGAAAAAAACAAAAACCCACCTAATTTGGCATGCGATTGCCACGCGTTTGATATTTGACCCGAAAAATTTCAACGGAGATTGCAACTTGTATAATCCATCAACTTTAGGTTACTTTCGGTAAAAACAAAAAAAAATAAAAAATTAAATATTGAAATATAATCGCAAAGTACAGATTAATTTAAAGTTGCTATAAGTTATTAATTCCAACTACATTGTAGTCACACATTGTTATTGTTGTTACAGTAGCATGAAAACATATGACATTTTTACGTGATTATTTGCAGTGACGAATCTAGGAAATTTTAAATGATATATAAACAAATTATTATTTTTATTTAATATTTAAATATATATAACTCAAAATTTAACGATAAAAAATACTCCCTTCGTCTCGTCCTAATTTGCACACTTTCCTTTTTTGGTCGTCCCACCTTATTTTGCACACCCCTAAAATGGAAAGGAATCTTACAATCTTCACCCTTAAAATCATCATCCTCAATCTTCACTTTTTAAAAATTCAAAAATCCCACAAAATTTATTTTTTTCTTAATATATGTGTCGAAGTAGGTGTGCAAATTAAACCGGGACGGAAGGAGTACTTGTCAATTCTTTTAGTTTGTTTGTACCTCTTCTTTCTTAAGATTTTATTATAACAAAGACCGTCATAGATTAATTAAACTGATGTTAAGTATAATCATTAGCCAAGAAAAATAATAAAAAAAGATGTTATAAGATTGCAATAAATTATAAAATTAAATAAATAACTAGGCAATTATTAGTTTTGAACTTCAAGACATGGGCCAAAAATGAAATTATGGAAAGTAATTAAATAGAAATTAATTATTTAACTTAAACAAGTAACTGAGTGCACTTTAAAATAATCTTAATTTAATAAATATTCAACCCTCAACAGAGCATTTGAACTCTTTTTCTTTTGAAATAGCATTTGAAGTCTTGAAAAGTCAGTGAAAACATCAAAGAAATGAAATGTTTGCCTTTTAAAAAGAGAGTAAAAATGAGAATTAAAAACCAAATACTGGTGCAAGGTTTGAACTCTAGTTGACTAGAAGAAAAGAACATCTAAGACCACTGGATCACATCTATCATTCAATTTATTCATACTAACTAAATCAATTCGGAGTATAGTTGTACCCCAGCGCCCCATGTGCGTCCGTCTCTAACTATTTGTGATGCCAAAAGACAATTCTTTAGTGACTACAATGATAGATAGAAATAACTCCCTCTTTCTTATCATATTTCTCAAATAAAATTTTACTTTTGACTAACTTTTCACCATATTAATTATAAAATTATTGTTATTAATTTATTTGAATATCAAGCATTCCGTTCACAGTTTAGAAATAGGATCTAACAGTAAAAGCTCTAAAAACAACTTATAATGTAAAGCTTAAAAAATTATATTTTGAATAGACTTAGGGTATGTTTGGTTGGGGATACCTCAACCTCTAATGAGTTGACTCAATCCCTCCCTATGTTTGTTTATACAGGTTGACCCAACCACCACAAATTTCAATATCACTTTAATCATAAAATTAATCATTATTAACAAACTCTTACACACATCACATCATATTTTACAATGAAAAATTATTTCATACACTATAATCACTACTTAATTATCCAAATAAACATCAATTTTTCACTCTTTCAGCCATTATCTTCAACTAACAGTACCACAATCACCCTCGATCCCGACCGAACATGCACTTGGTCAAACACCCCGTTAAATTAATGATGCTAATGAGACAAGTCGGAGAGTATTTTATGGATGCGTTATGTCGGAGGATTGGTACTACAATCCGATGCTTAGTACACTGGTGACATAAGCAAACGAGGAACAATATTTCCGCTGGAACATGATAACGTTTCGTCGGTCGGTCCCACTATTGATCCTTTCTCAATAAAAAAGAAAAAGAACAAGTAAAAACTAAAAAAGGGTATCTTTAAAGAGGGAGTATGTGGAACAAATCTATTTGATGAATCTAGTTTAGATGAATACTAGAGTAGTACTCCATTTCTTAACATTTTTTTAAAGGAAGGAAAGATGAATCATTTAAATCAGGATGGACTAACTTGTTCTTTGTGCGTCCACCAACGTTGAAGGAAGCATTACTTATACATAAATGATATGCGTTGCACCACTAAAATTTATTTTAGTTCGGTAAGTATTTATTTTTTTTGTTTTAGTTCTACAAATTTTTTTTTTTTTTTCGTTTCATGAGTGTTGGAAATTGTCCAATTAAGGATAATTTTCGTTGAAAAACACTAAATTGACCAGAAATAATCATGTGCAACTCACATGACCTTAATATTTGAGAGAATTCGACAACACTAATTGACGTGCAGATTTAATTGAAAACTAAAGAAAATATTAAAAACTAACATTCGTGCATTTGGGGAGGGGGTCTTTATTGTGGGGTCTAAGTGTTAGTAATTCTCGACTACATCTAATGTACGCAGCGGAATAATAAATCGAGAATTAGGATCGTGATTTATAACTGAATTAAACGTTGAGCATAAATTACGCTAAAGTTGGAACAACTTACTTGTGCGTAATTAGTCGGACAGAATTGAGCGATTGATTCACCACTTCAGGTATCCACGCGTATATCGTCCGCCGCAGGAACTATCCTCGGTACAATTGTTCGATAAGTGATCGCTAGGAAATCACTTATCAAATTCTATAGTGCCTCCAATTTTTATCTGATAAAAACCCTTAATTCTCTACTATAGAGAATATGTATATATAGTACCATATAACCCTAGGTTTATGGGCCTAATATCCATGTCCACTTAATTAATTAATTAGTCTGACTCATTAATTAATAAAGCCCACATATCCTAATCTAGTCCATATCTTTCAATCTCCCACTTGGACTAGCATTAGATATAATTCGAAGCACTAACCTTGTACCCTTGAGCGGAACAATAATACACATAAAGTGTGACCCTTCAGGCCCCCATTATCGACGATAATCTAATTAAAGTCTGCACAAAACTCCTAGACTGCGTTGCGCAGCGAACTCGATATATGAAGGACGTTTACGTGAATCTAGTAAACAAACCTTTATATGAAGTTTATGTAATATCCCTTCATTCACGAACCACCTGATTGAGCCTAGGATCTGCCATGTGTCTATCCAAATAGCTCAATCATTTTTCTCATCTTTATTATATGACACATTCGATCATATTCAATTACTTTAATTGAATATATCTTTTGCATTGGCCAATGACTTTATTGTCAAATAATATAAAGAAATATGAGTGTTCTCTCGAGTTTCAATCGAGGAATGAATCCCATTCTTGGCTCAACTACCATTTTCATTTGCCTCATGATGAACCCAACACAAGACGTGTCTTATCCTCCTTTGGGAGGCAAGCGTTGTACTTGGTCAAAGTTCATCACTTAACAAACAAAATGAGTATTGACCTCAGGTCAAAGGATCATTACATACTCCACACACTAATAAACCGTAGACACTGAAAACAAACGGTTTAATAGTAGGGTATACCAATACTCTCCAAAGTACCCATGTGTCCATCACGGATATCTAATATCTCGTAGTCGTGAGACCTACTACATTCTCTGAGAATGTGATGCAGACCACATGTTAACCTATCGCGTGTCATCAATATCCCATTCTTGATGACCATCGGTTATGGCAATTTTAGAATCATACTATATCATTTATGTCTCACACCATAAGTGACAGTCATGATTCAAGGGAACAATTATAAGAATAATAACAAACCATCAAAATAATTATTCTAATAAATGCATAAACTCAAAAGACAATCAAAATGTCATAGAATGCGATCGAGAATGAATGTCTCAAATGTAAGGTTTCTAAGACATGCAAACTATAAACTCCCACTGAATCAAGACTAACTACCAACGTGTCTAACACCCAAGCTCTCAAAGTGCTTGTTGTGTCTAACTATACACAACTGTTTGGTTGAAGGATTAACCAAGTTATCATCAGTGGATACTCTATCTAACTTCACATCTCCCTATCTATTATTCTCCAATCAGATTATATCTACAGGGAATATGTTTATTTCTGTTCGTGGCTCTCGGTTCCTTTTGCTAGAGCAACCGCACTTACCGTTGTCACAATACAACGGTATTGCACTGCTGGCACTTGGAACGACACCTAGTTCCTTTACGAACTTTAACAAAACAACAACCCCTTTTTGGCAGCTTTAGATTTAGCAATATACTCGGCTTTAGTGCTGGAATCGACAGTTCTACTCTATTTGGAACTATTCCGATTCACTGCACCACCATTTAGAACGAAAACATATCCAGACAAAGACTTGAAGTCATCATGGTCCGTTGGAAGCCAACATCAGTATACCCAGTAACTGATGACTCTAGCTGCCCACCATAGACTTTAAGAAATATTCTTTAGTCCTTCTAAAGTACTTAAGAATAGCCTTGACAGTTCTCCAGTATTCCTTACCGAGATTTTGCTGAAATCTTCTCTTTCACGGATTGCAACATGGAATGATTGCTCCCCATTATCAGTATATCGTCGACATATATGATGAGGAAGACAGCATTTCATTCTTACGTTTACTATAAACACATGGATCCTCTTTGCTTCTGACGAAATCAAACAATTTGATAGCTTTGTCAAAACAAATATTCCAACTCCTAGATGCTTGCTTGAGTCCATAAATGGACTTCTTTAACTTGCATACTCCATTCGGCTTTTCTTTGGATATAAAACCTTCAGGTTGTGACATATACACAGTGCCTTCGAGTTCTCCATTGAGAAACGCGGTTTTAACATCCATTTGCCAAATGTCAAAGTCATAGTATGCAGTTATTGCAAGTAATATCCTAATGGACTTGATCTTAGCGACTGACGAAAAGGTTTCATCATAATCAATGCCCTCGCGTTGACTATAATCCTTTGCCACCAACCTAGCCTTGTAGGTTTGTACCTTGCCAGTTGCATCTCTCTTCTTTTTGAAGATCCATTTGCAGCTTATGGGGCGAGCCCCATCTGGCAAATCAACTAGTTCCCAGACTAGATTGAGGTACATCGAGTCCATTTCAGATGTTAAGGCAGCTAGCCACATCTTCGAATCGGTGTCTGACACCGCTTCGATATAGGTCTTAGGTTCATCGTCTTCTGAATCAACCTCATCATCTTGGTTCTCAAACAATAGATTTAGTCTTTCAGGTGCACGATGATTCCTTTGAGACCTATTGAGTTGGTTTTGCGTTGGTTCATTCGGTTTATTCTGATCGTGAGTTGGTTTTCAACATTTTAGAATATTCTCAAGAATTTCACTATGATTCTCTTGAGGTGGGACTGATACAATATCTTGTCTCTGATGCATCTTATTGTCTTGAAGTGACCCTCTAAGAGTTGTTTCCCCTCCCAATAGATCATCAAAACTCCCACTGAGTTCTTGTCCAGTCCATTGGACAAGACCTCATCCTCTATGTTATCTTTCGGATTTGATACAATATCTTGTTTTGATGCATCTCATTGTCTTGAGGTGACCCTCTAAGAGTCATTTCCCCTCCCAATAGATCATCGAAAACTTCCACTGAGTTCTTGTCCACTCCATTGGACAAGATCTCATCCTCTATGTTATTTTTGTGGTTCTTGAATCTTTTCAAGATCTACCTTGTTGTGACCTTGTTCCTCGAAGATATAAATATCTTCAAGAAACGCCACATTCTTGGAACTATCACCTGGTGATCTTCAAGGCAGTAGAATTCATATCCATAGTTTCCTGAGGATATCCACAAAATAACATTTCTCACTTTTAGTCTCCAATTTATCAGTCGTCATCTTCTTAACAAAACAGGACAACCCCAGGTCCACATATGGTTAAGACTCGACTTCTTGCCACACCATAACTTATATGGTGTTTGCGTGACCGATTTAAGAGGAACTCTATTCAGAACATAACCATCGGTTAGTAAGACATAACCCCAAAGGAATAAGGAAAGACTGGTGAAACTCATCATGGATCGAACCATATCTAATGAAGTTCGATTTCTCCTTTCGGATACTCCATTCATCTGTGGTGTACTCGGAGGTGTCCAGTCTGACCGGATTCCATGTGATTTCAAGTAATCAAGAAAATCTTGGCTTAAGTATTCTCCTCCTCGATCTGATCGGAGAGTCTTAATACTTTTCCAAGTTGTTTCTCAACTTCTAACTTAAACTCCTTAAATTTCTCGAAGGCCTCAGATTTGTGTTTCATGAGATACACATACCTATACCTTGAAAATCATCAGTGAAAGTTATGAAGTACGAATATTCGCCTATTGCTTAAGTTGGAACGGTCCGCACACCGCTGTGCGGACCAACTTGAGCACAACCTTGGCACGTAACCCTTTTCCCAGAAAGTGGTTAACTTGTCATCTTTCCTTTGAGACAAGATTCGCAAGCACCATATGATTCGAAATCAAATAATGTGAGATAGTCTAACTTTCTCAATCTTGATATTCTTTTCTCATTGATATGACCAAGTTTACAGTGCCACAGGTAGGTTTTATTATCCGTATTACTTAGCTTAGGTCGTTTGTTCTTGTACATTGAAAATATTTTGTTCATATTCAAGCATATAGAATCCATTCGAACGAAAGACATTTCCTTAAAACAATCCATTAAGCAAAACAAGCATCTACTGTTTGCAAAATAGAAAGAAAAAGTCATAAATGTCTAATATTAGAATGGAGATAATATTCTTTGAAATCTCTAGAACAAAATATCAATTATATAAATCTAATTTATACCATGAAGGAAGATATAATCTAATCTACTTTCAACGTACAAAATAAACTACTTAAGCTCTCATCCAATGCACCATGTGCTTTGAACTTCGGGCAGTCTCTCTTCCAGTGCCCCATCTCATTGCAGAATAGACACTCATCCTTTGGTATTCTCGCCTTCTTTTGAACCCCTCCATTCTTAGGCATCAAGGCCGCATCCTTAGATGCTTTCTTCCTCTTCTTCTGCTTATTCTTCTGTTTGGAAGATCTCGCAGAAGAGCTCACCATGAGCACAGAGTTGCCTTTAGAAATAGATGATTCGTAGGTCTTGAGCATGTCGTGAAGCTCTGGCAGTGTTGCCTTCGTGTTGCTCACGTTGAAATTCACTATGAAGTTTTCAAATGAACTTGGAAGAGACTGCAAAATCAGATTTATTGAGACACTTGAGGGTAGCTTCGTTCCAATCGATTCTAACCTCTCAATCAATCCGATCATCTTCAATATATGTTCAAAAACCTGGCTCCCATCATGAAGCTTACACTTGAAGAGATCTCTGAGTATCTCATACTCCATGGTCTGAACTTCTAAAGCGTACAGACTCTCCAAGTGCTTCAACATCTCATAAGGGAACATGCTCCAATGTTGCCTATGCAGTTCAATACTCATAGAGGACAACATTCAGCATTGAGCCGATGTGGCATCCTCAACATGTTTCTTATGAGCTTCTTCGTCAAACGTAGCGTACTCAGGAGAATTCTTGTCAGGGATGACACTGATTGGTTTGTCCAAGACATACTCAATCTCGTCTTGCCTTAGCACCAATCGCAAACAACGGAGCCAATCCGTAAAGTTTGACCCAGTCAACTTGCTTGTTTCCATCAAACATTTATAAGCCAAATTCGACATTTTATCTGACGAGAAAATAAATAGAATGGGAAAATAGATTAGAATAAAGTAAACAAAGATCACATCCGTATCACTAATCAAAACAAGAGTTTATTGTAATGATTAGCTCCCACTAATTTTAACATATTTTGCGCCCCCCAAACACAAAATACGGATTTATAACAATTATAAATCTTAGTGGTCCAAGATCCAAGTTTATATTACTGCAGCCTCTGCTTTGGCTGATGACTACAATAATATCACTAGGTAGGCCTCTAAGCCAATTGCAACAACAATTTGCAATTCCTGGTTTATTAATCCAATTAATATTGCGTCCTCAAACCATTTTGGTCGCTTTGGCGTCTCAAAATAATTTAAGCAAGTCAATTCCATCACACGATGTCAACCATACATTTATGAATGAGCCCGAGTCTTGTCGATTTAGAGTAAACACTTTGGTGTAAAACTCGTGGTCGAAAAGATTAGGAATCTCAACCAATTATGATGGACGACGCATTTTGTTTCTAAACAAGACTTGGTTTTTAGTGGGGAATTGTTATGTGATACTAATTGTTTAAATTTAATATCTAATATTAAATTATAACACAATTACTGGGTGCCGCCTACCCAGGCATAAGAAATGCGGACCACACTATTGGACGCCGCCTACCCATACACAATGTCGCTGACTACATGTATTGGGCGCCGCCTACCCAAACATAAAACGGTCTTAAATTACTATAATTTAAATTGAATAAGCATAAAATCAAATAATAGCTTATCACATAACATCAAATAAATGCTCAACGAATAAAATTATTAATCCAATTAAAATTTTATTCTTCAATTAAATGTGGATTAAAATTATTATTAATTCTAAATTAATATAAATATACATTTAATATTAATTCCAAATTAATATAAATATATAAGTCTAGTATTATTCTTTCAAAAACAATAATACTATTATAATTTATTAATCTAATTAATAAATTAATATCAGTCTATTAGATTAATATATTAATTCAAAATTAATATAAGTATACTTTTAATGTTAATTCCAAATTAATATAAATGTATAAGACTATTATTATTATTTCAAAACAATAATAATAAGATTTATTAATCTAATTAACGAATTAAAGTAATTGAGATATATAAATTAATCTAATTAATCAAAATAATTTTATTATTATTATTTCAATTTTTTTTTTTTTTTTTTTTAAAAGCCCAACTGATGGGCTAAGATAATAGAATGGTCCAAGCCCATTAGGTTATAGTCCAGTCCAGGCCCAAACCTCTAACCACGTTCGGCCCATGGACCGGGCCCAATATGGACCAGCCCAAGTTCCAAACCCTAGCTTTCTGAAAGGCCCAGTAGCGGTCCAGCCCAGCCCAAACTGGGACAGCAGCCTCCCGTGGCCCCGTCGCCTCCCGTCGTCGCCAACAGTAGTAGCGTCCAACGCCACCGCCGTCGTTGCGTCAACAACAACAGTAGCACGCCGACTCTGTCGCTGCCATAGCCGTCGGGCCACAGCAGCAGAGAACCAGCACCACCACCGTCGACAAAACAACCCCGCCTCCTCCGCCACTTCTAACCACCGCAGCGAGTCACACTGCCGCCGGCGCGCAGCAGCTGCGATACATCAGCGAAACATTGTCGCAATCGCCGGCGACGGCGCGCAGCCGCCGTATGAACAGCAACAGCAGCCGCGAGTCTCCGTCTCGGCCGGCGACGGGCTTCGAATAGCAGTGCGCAACAGCAGATTTCGACGAGGTTTGGCCGGAACGCACTGCAGCAACACCGGCGCTTCGTCGCCGGCGCCGCCGCGAGTTTTCCGGCGAGTTTAATCTCATTATTTTCAATGCTTGGCAGACGGTTCCAGTTTTCAACTTGTTTGTAAGATTCTCAACGAATGTTGCGTAAATATAGATTTTCCAAAACACATTGTTGAACGGAATCCCAATTATCAGAATAGTGCCACGTTTTCTTAAAAGGCATTCTCTAGATTTTCAAATGATTAATTTACAAACCAAATTGAAGAATTTCGATTTCATAAAATCCACAAATAATCAAGTCAAAAATTATAAATCGAGCCCCGAGCTCTGATACCACTGTTAGTAATTCTCGACTACATCTAATGTACGCAGCGGAATAATAAATCGAGAATTAGGATCGTGATTTATAACTGAATTAAACGTTGAGCATAAATTACGCTAAAGTTGGAACAACTTACTTGTGCGTAATTAGTCGGACAGAATTGAGCGATTGATTCACCACTTCAGGTATCCACGCGTATATCGTCCGCCGCAGGAACTATCCTCGGTACAATTGTTCGATAAGTGATCGCTAGGAAATCACTTATCAAATTCTATAGTGCCTCCAATTTTTATCTGATAAAAACCCTTAATTCTCTACTATAGAGAATATGTATATATAGTACCATATAACCCTAGGTTTATGGGCCTAATATCCATGTCCACTTAATTAATTAATTAGTCTGACTCATTAATTAATAAAGCCCACATATCCTAATCTAGTCCATATCTTTCACTAAGACGATTGCCTTAGTTGTCTACCCATCTGAGAAGCCTCAGGTTGTGTCCAGCCCACGTTTGGGCTAGCAGGCGCAATATTTTTTGGCCAGAAATGAATAGAATGTTTGTGACTCGGTCATTAGGCGTACAAAAATCGGTAAATAAAAAAAAAATTGAAAACAAAATCGACCGAGATTTCGAATTCGGTTAGGCTTTTATGAGTAAACTTCGGTTTCGATTTTACATTTATAAGTTCACGCCCCGACCATAAAATTTTCCCTAACAGCCTCTTTCTTACACAGTCACTCTCCATTACACAGCCGTAGATCACGCTCCGGCCCCCGCGTCGGCACCCCCATTCTCACCGTCGGCACCACCTAACCCGTCCTCTGCTTGTCGTGCTCCTTTGCTATGCTCCTACGATGGTAAATTATGAATATTTTCATGTTTTCAATCTCCATTAATTTTACACTTTTACACATCTGTACAGGTTTATAGTAGGTACGAATGTTAGTTTATAGAAATAGGCACATGTTTAATGTTACGAACCAAAATCTAGCACTCTTTGAGTGAGTGTTTACTCTAAAAATACTACATCACCCTGAAAGATCAATCAAAATGATGAAGGTAGGAATTAGGAAGAAACACATGAGGAAGAAGCAAAATTTCAAAGAAAAGAGCAGAGAGAAGAAGGGACCTTAATTTATGATTCTTAGCTACCCCAAAAAGTGACTCCTACTCTTTTTTTTTTTATCATTTGCCTCTGACTCCATAACTAACTCTTGCTCATGGGTTCCCCATGATATAATCCTGATGCCATTTTGGTGCTTGTCGAATACGCGTTGGGACCACCTCTTCTAGATGCTGAATAGGGCGAGAATCATCAATATGTCCCTCGGGTCAGGTCGTATCATTGCTTTCCCCTCCGAAAAGAACCTTGTCCTCAAGGTTCAGGTCCGGATATTCCCGCTTGAGTTCATTCACTTCCTCCTAGGTAGACTCTTCAGGACTTAAGCCAGCCCACTGTACGAGCGCTTGTTCTATCAGTTTGCCTTTCTTGATGACTGTTCGTACTGCACAAATGGCTAGAGGCTGAATGATAGGATGCCCGGATACACTTTCGGGTGGAATGTCAGACTACCTTACAACTTGATTATCATAAACGGTTTAAGCATAGAAATATGGAAAATCGAGTGTATTTTACTCTCCTCCTGCAGCTCCAATTTGTAAGCTGCTAAGCCCACCTTCTCCAGTATTTTAAATGGCCCATAGCACCTCTTAGCTAGTTTCTGGCAGGGCGGTTGGGCCACGGACGTCTGCCGATATGGTTGGAGTCTCACCAAGACAAGATTCCCCCATATTATAATGTAATTCCCGTCGGTGCATGTTGGCTTTTTGCTTCATACGGTTATGTGGCTGCTCTAAATTACCCCGAATAGTTCGCATAAGCTCATCTCTCTCCATTAGCGTGTCCTCTACTGCCTTAACCAAACTATCACCCTTGCTATAGGTCAGAATAATGGGAGGTTTCTGTCCATATAACGCTTCAAACGGGGACATCTTAAGTCCACTATGGAAACTCGAGTTATAGCAAAACTCTGCCCAAGGTAAGAAGTGTTTCTACTATGTAGGCTTTTCACTCGTCAAAGCCCATAAATATTGCTCCGAGCTTCGATTGACGACTTCTATTTAACCATCGGTTTGGGAATGGTACGAGGTGCTATGGTGCAAGGTACTACCACTAAGCTTGAGGAGTTGTGTCCAAAAAGAACTCAAGAAAATGGGATCTCGATCAGTGACAATGGAGCTGGGAAACCCGTGGTGCTTGACCACCATGTCCATAAAAAGTTCAGCCACCTTGTGAGCAGTGAAATTTGCTGGTAAGGCCCCAAATGAGCCGGTTTTGACAGTCGATCCACTGCCAAAAACAAAACAGAATATCCCCGTGAAGGTGGTAAACCTGTCACAAAATCCATCGTGATTTCGTCCCAAACTAGCAGAGGTATCGATAAGGGATGAAGCAAACCCACGATGAGTTGAGTTGACGTTTTGATTTGTTGACATCCCAAACAATTTGCTGTAAACCTAGTCACGTCTCTCCGCATTCCTTTCCAATAGAAAGTGGTTGCTACTCTTGCCAACGTTCTTTTTATTCTGGCATGTCATGACATGGGAGTAGAATGATACTCCTTCATGAGGATATCCTTTAATTTTGAATTTGTTCCCAACATGATTCTTCCTTGAAACAAAATCATTCTGCCATGCTCCGAATATTCGGATGTCAGTTGTCCAACTTCGAACTTCTTACGTAGCTTGATAAGTTCGGGTTCCGTGCAATTTTCCTCTCTTATAAGATTCACGATCCCCGACTCTAGCCGGATTTCCATCGGATAACATACATCAGCTCCGATGCCCTTCGAATCTTCGCCAACCTGTGATAAGGCGTCTGCGACCAACTTACTTGGACCGGGTTTATATTCAATGGTAAATTCATACCCCAACAACTTTTGTATGTATATCTGCTGCTCCAGGGTGTACCACCTATTGCCATAATTCCTTTATACCCCTCTAATCCGTTCGAATAATGAATTTCCAACCCAAAAGATATTGTCTCCATTTCTTGACAACTTCTGTTATTGCGGTTAATTTCTTCACGTAGGTGGATGCTACTTGCATCCTTACCCCAAAACTCTTGCTATAGTATGCGATCGGATGCTTCTCTTGCATAAACACCACTCCTATTCCAACATTAGAAGCATCAGTTTCTAGTATAAAATCTTTACAAAAAACTGGAAAGGCTAGGATAGGGGCGTTAACGAGAGCCTACTTTAGACTTGTGAAGGCAGATTCTGCCGCTTGCGACCAATTATAGCTCTCTTAACGTAGCAAATAAATTAACGACATTGCTATAAAGGTGAATCCCTTTACGAAGTGGCGACAGTAACCGGCCAGCCCAGGAAATCCCCGTATCTTCCGTATGCCTTGTGGTTTTGGCCAATTTTGAATAGCTTCAATCTTTTGAGGATCAGCCTTCAGTTTAGCCCCAAGTACTCCACCGTAGTTTTCCCAAAAGAGCATTTCGACAACTTAGCATAGAAACAGTGGGTTTTCAAGCTTTTCAAGACTTCTTCAAGGTGACACGCATGTTTCTTAAGGTTAGCGTTGTACACTAAGATATCGTCGAAGAAGACGATTACAAATTTTTGAAGGCAGGACTTGAATATTCAATTCACAGCGGCTTGAAAGGTTGACAATGCATTAGTTAAGCTGAAGGGCATGATTAAGAATTCATAATGTCCGTCGACTGCCCGAAATGTCGTCTTGACTATATCTCTTGGGTTCATCCTTATTTGATGGTACCTTGATCGCAAGTCTAGCTTTGTGAAGTATCTAGCTGTAACTAACTCATCCAATGTTGGAATTGAAAATCTATCCTTTATAGTTAGAGCATTCAAGGCTTTATAATCCACGCAAAATCTGTATGATTGATCCTTATTACGTACCAACAACACCGGCGATGAGAAGGGACTCGGACTAGACCGAAAAATCCCTTTTTCCAACATTTCTTTCACTATTTTTTCTGTCTCGTTCTTCTAGAAATACGGGTACCTGTAGGGTTTAACATAAACAGGTGAGCTTTCCCGGCGTCAAATGGATTCGATGACGAATCATGCGATGGAGAGGTAGTCCCTAGGGACCCTAAATAGTTCTTGGTATTTCTGCAACACCTCGTTGATGGCCACTAGAATTCCCTCAGGCCACTCCTCTTGGCATTCCTTTTCCTCCATCTTATAAAAGTGCAGCTCATACAATGCCTCAACCTCATCATGATCATTAATGCTTTGCAATTGGTGAAAGGATACATGTTAGGGAATGTCCCCATTATCACCCTTCAATATAGCCTTAGCCTCCTTCCAATCAAATTCCATCGTCATAGTGGTGTAGTCATGCGATAACCTGCCCAATTCTCCCAACCATTAGATCGCAAGGACTAGCTCATGTCTTTCAATTGGTAATACAAACAAATCAATTTCAAAATCTTGTTGTTGCATCTTCAACTTGACCTTGAGACTCTCCTACAGACAGACTAGATAATGTCCATTTCCTACATACACTCGAAAATTATTGATCGAATGAACCTGTAATCCAATTCCTCCACAATCCCCAGCTTAACAAAATTATGGGTACTCCCACTATCAATCAACACATGTATCTCGCGGCCTTCAATCTTTTCTTTTAACCGCAACGAGCAAGGGTTATATTGCCTCGACAGGGAATTCAAACTAGAAATATCTACTGAAGCCGTCTCAACAACTTCCTCCCCTACGGTTTCCTTCCTTGTCTCGTCCTCTTCATCATCAGTTCCCAGCAGTAGGTAATTGCTCGTGCACATATGCCCTTGCACTTCTCATCACAATTATAGCATAAACCTTTTCTCCTTAATTTTGGTCGAAGTAATCCGTAGTATCGGAAGGCAGGGTATATTTGGTGTGGGTAATAACAGAGGTTGCATCATTTTGGAGGATAAAGATGAATTTTCAGATCTGTAAGGAAGGAGGGGTGTCTTAGGGTTGAACGTTGTTGGGAGAATTACATTTTGGTTACCTTTCTGGTTTACTGTAGCACTAGGGCTTAGATTGTGATTTTGGGCCGCTCCTAGATTGAACTTGGGCCCATATTGGTTTGCATCCCTTATGTCCTCAACCCGCATCTCATAAGCCCGTGCCCAAGAAAATGCTTCCATCAACGTCGGCGGCTTCATGAACGACAGTTCTCGCCAAATCTCTGGTTTCAGCCCGATGAGGAAGAAGCTGATTAAGAGCGGCTCTTAAATCCCCGTAACCTTGTTCATGAGGTCTTCAAAGGCTAATTAGAATTCTGTAACTGTTCCTGTTTGCGTGAGTTTGAACAATTTGCCCTGATAATCCTCAAACTAGGAATTCCCAAATCAATTCTTCACATTTGCTAGAAATTCACTCCAGTCTGTGAGCAAGTTATTTGCCTTCATCCACCGGAACCAGGTGGCCGCCTTGCCTTCCATGTGAAAGGAAGTTATCTTCAACCTCATGTCCTCAGGTGTTTCGAGAAAGTTAAAAAACTCCTCTACCCGAAATACCCACCCTTCTGGATCCGATCCATCAAACTAAGGCATGTCCAATTTCAATGAGTGAAGTGTGTGAGGAATTTCTGATGGCCCTGTAGTAGGCGTTATGATTGTTGTCTTTTGAGAATCCGACCCATGGTTTCCGATGGAACCACCGGAAGTACTATAAATTTGGGCCTGGGCGTCGTCAATTTGTGCGTTAATCTTCACCACATATTCCTGCACTATTCGATGTAGCGAAGCCGTCTGGTTTGCGAACTGAGATTGTAACGCTTGCACAACAGCTTGAACAATCTCCAGATCCGCCATTGATAATCTCTTAATGAAAGCACCAATGTGATGAACCAAAATCTAGCACTCTTTGAGTGAGTGTTTACTCCGAAAATACTCCACCACCCTAAAAGATCAATCACCAAGATGAAGGTAGGAACTAGGAAAAAGAAAAACACATAAGGAAGAAGCAGAATTTCAGAGAAGAGAGCAGAGAGAAGAAGGGACCTTAATTCATGATTCTTAGCTACCCCAAAAAGTGACTCCTGCTCGTTTTTATTATTTGCCTCTGACACCATAAGTAACTTTTGCTCACGTGTTCCCCATGATATAATCCTGATACCATTTTGGTGCTTGTCGAATACGTGTTGGGACCACTTCTTCTAGATGCTGAATAGGACGAAAGTCATCAATATGTCCCTCGGGTGGGGTCGTATCATTAATTGTTGTTTTTTATTGAATTCGATTTTCCATCAACTGAATCAAAATTGACCAAAATGTTTGGTTCAGTTAAGATCGGTTCCAAAAATGATCGCTTCTATTATATTTTTTTAGGTTAATTACCAAACAAATCACGACCTTTAGACCAATTTTCAATTGCAACACGACTTTTAAAACGTGACAATTTCTGTCACATACTTTTAATTTGTTTCAATTACAACATCGCCACCCAGCTCCGATCCCCAATTGCTGACAAGGCCGGTGGTGCTCCCAAAACGACGTCGTTTTGGCGTTTCGGCGGATCCCAATCACTAAACAAAACGACGTCGTTTTGGGAGCACCGCCGGCCACGTCAGCAATTGGGGATCGGAGTTGGGCGGTGATGTTGTAATTGAAACAAATTAAAAGTATGTGACAGAAATTGTCACGTTTTAAAAGTCGTGTTGCAATTGAAAATTGGTCTAAAGGTCGTGATTTGTTTGGTAATTAACCCTATTTTTTTAAGGTCAGTTATTTCGATTTATGGAATTCGGTGAACCGACCGTTGAACACACCCCTTCATTATATAGGATTTTGATCAGATACGCGCCTTTGTATCAACGTTCATCCGCGTCAAACCATTTAATAATTGTGAAAGCTGAAAAACAAATGAAACAATAAAGAATGAAAAACTCAGATGCAGGACTGTATGTATCAAAAATATACAACCAGGCGTCCCACAAGCATCATTGCTCCACCAACACCTTCAATAGCCAGTCTACCCGCTGCCACCACCACTGTCTGGCACCTTCTCTGATGTTATTGCCAATTCTTGTACCAAATTAAAAGTCTCCTTCTGTAGCTATTTTCCTCTCAACAACGTAAATCGTCCGCCGCGCCACCGCTGTCGTCGACTGATCTCTGTCACTCCTACCCACTCAGAGATTTTTACATTAATTTGATAATTAGCTTGGAATTACCTTGATTTGTCCTAAGTGTTTGAACTAAAATATTATTGCAGTGGGACACCGAAGATGACAGCGTTGGACATGGCTGATAAAAGGCCAGTTCGACCCTGCACCAGGAGTGGTGCTCCGGCCCACTCTTGGTGCGACGCATGTCCGACTTTTTAAGTTTCAGTTTTTGTTTTTTTTGATAAAAAATTTCAGCTTGTTTTTCTTTTTGAATGTTTTCATTTTTATTCTCTATTTTATTATTTGATTATTTTCTTTACAGTTTCAGTTTTATTTATTTTTTTATTTAATTTCTATAGTTATTATTTGATTAAAAGTAGTGGTAAAAAAAATATATATCAAAATATCAACCCTCCCAAAAAAATTAAATATCAATTTTTTTGGTATACCAAATTATCCGTAATATAACAGTATGGGAATTTTAAAAACACGGTATTTCGATACATACCAAAATACCGAAAAAAGTTACATAGCAGAATATCGAAAAAAATGAGAATTTTGGTAGTTTAGTATTTTTCTATACTTTATTAGTCGGTATTTTCGTATACCGAATTTCATATCGATATCAGTATGTCCCATTACTTTTGTATACTGGTATATCAAAAAAATTCAATATACGTTACAAGTTTGATGTACCGAATTACCGAAAAACACAGAACGACCAAATTATCGAAAATTTTCGATATATCGATATTTACACCGAAATAATGCCAAACTTTCTTTTCACTATTTCAGTATTTCGATATATACTGACATTTATAAATTCTCATACTACCACCGTACCTGTTATTTCAATTTTTTTTTGTACGGTGCCTCTCTTTTTGTTTTTTGATGAATTCTTTTTGATGAAAAAATTTACTATTTCAATATTAAAATAGGTATCGTACCAAAAAATTGAAATAACAGAATTTTGGGCACAGTAGCAATGTGAGAATTTAAAAATTTCGGTATTTTAATATATATCGAAATACCGAAAAAAAGTTTGGTATCATTTCGGTACATAACGGTATAACGAAAAGTTTCGATAATTTGGTAGTTCAAAATTTCGGTATACCAAATTTATAGCGTATAATAAAAAAAATTGGTGTACCAAAAATCAACGTACATACTGATATCGATATAAAATTCGGCATACGGAAATACCGACTAATAAAATATAGAAAAATTCTAAATTACAAAAATACCCATTTTTTCGATATTTTGCTATGTAACTTTTTCCAGTATTTTGATATGTACTTGATATTTTTTAAAATTCTCATACCGTTATCGTACCGATAATTTGGTATACAAAAAGTTTTGATATTTAATTTTTTCGGTAGGCTATGTATTTTAATATTTATGTATTTTTTTACCACTACTTTTAATCAAATAATAACTATTACAAATTAAATAAATAAAAAACAAAACTGAACTGCAAAGAAAAACGGTATTCTTTTAATCAAATAATGAGTGTAGAAACTAAAAGTACAAACATTCAAATAAAAGAAAAATTGAATTTAAAGAGCGGACACGTGTTGCACCAGGAGTGGGGCGGTGTGTAGGGTCGAACTGGCCCTGATAAAAAGACGAAGAGGAGAAAAGGCGAATGAGTTTAACTTGCTACTTGAAAGAGGATGACTCAAAAAGTTTATGGCTCTGTTTGTTTATGGCTGGGGGTGACTGGACTACTGTAGGCTGTGGGAAATATAATGGAATATGGAGGTTGGGGTAAATAAGTGAGTGTTTGTTTATGTTAGTTGGAGATTGGATTGTGGGGTGATTATAATATAAAAGATATTAAAATTGATTTAATGTGTGTAAGAGTTAGTTAGTGAATGATTTGATTATTGATTAAAGTGTGTATTGAGAATGATGTTTGATTGATGATATGTGTAAGAATTAGTTAGTGGTTTGATGATGTGTGAGGAGATTGTGGACAATTTATTGCTCACAACCAATGGACAAACACATAATGGGTTGGGCTCAATCCACAACCGATTGACACAACCCTAAACAAACAGGGCCTATGCCTTTCTCTGTTCTCCAACTTTAAAAAACCTCTAAATTAGCATAGCACGTGGCACTTGCTTATGGGTGTTTTCTAAAGTTGCGGACGGACGCTGATGCTAAGACGCCTATCTCATCAAATCTGTCATTATATATGGACAATATTGTGTAAATAGTAAGATGGGATGGCCATTGATCCGTGCAGACGCTAATTGTTATGGGTCTTTTTAGGTCATTCAAAATCTTGGGCTTTTTAATTGGGTTAGCCCAAGTTTAGGCAAGAGCACGGAGTTTTTGAAATTAACTTGGAATGTATGGGAGTCTATTAGAATTTTTGCTTCACTTGGAAAACTCCTCTGAGACACTGGCTCCGGCGATTCGCAGCTGCGTTTCTCCCAAAACTTCTCAGAACCCTTTCTACTATTTCTGGTACTCCCTCGTCTTGCCTCGCTCAATCATATATTAATATATATATTTATGCATCTCTGTATATGCATACATATCTTATGCTGTAAGCTCAGACATTCCTCTTTTCACTAAAGTTCCCTTTTATTTCTTTTCATTTTCGGCCCTCTCATGGATGCAGGCTCAAGAGGTTGATAATTTGGCTCTTTACATGTTGAAAGGGTTTTCTTTTCGTTTTCTCTTCCTAGAAAAATGCATAAATAACAGGGAATTCGTAATTATCCTAATATTAGTTTGTTTGGAGTTAGGAAGGATCTCACACGCCAATTGGTTTCGTGGTTACGCTTTTTCATTTTGCATATGTGTTTAAGTTTTACGGACTTTAGCGAAAGCTAGGAGATTCTAGCAGCGTTTTCGGGTTAGTATTGAATAGTTCTTAGTGTACCCAAGGTGTTTGACGAAATGACAACGTGCTCTTTCTTTGGAAATGAATGTGATATTTTATGCTTCGTCCATCTCATGGGTGCTGATAAGAGTGCAAGTCAGTAATTGTCAAAGTTGGAATGGATTTGAAGGTTTATACAAATACTTGCTTTTGGTTCCAACTTTCAATAAATGCTGAAACTGTTTCTGAAGTGGTTTAGGTAAGACTTTTGCTTGAAGAAATCTTTCTACCTAAAATTATGGTGGGTTGGCAGCGGCATTTGCAGTCATTGGTGCGTCAGGTTGCCAATAGATATGAATGCAGTCGCCGTGCTTCATTCAGTACTTTTAATCACACAAAGGCTTCTCTGGTGTCAGGTAACTTGGAATTTGAGTTGAATCAAAAGCTGGTGTTTCATTCAATTATATAGTCATCTTACTCTCATATCGTTATGTTTATTCTAGTGAATCATTGTTTAAGCAAATAATTTGACAATTAATCATTGAATCCCTTCTAATGTGCCAAGAATTGTTTCTCATACTTAATTTCTTGAGTTGTTCATCTCGCAAATTCCTCGTGTCTAATGAAACCTTTGCAGGTGAAGTACCCTCTCTGTCATTCATTCGGAACTCACTCTGTCCTACTATTTCAAGGCCATTGCATTTGTACTTACAGAAATTGGTAACTACAGAATTGCCTTTTCTTTATTATCTAGAAATTGCTATAACGCAAGTTCTTCTAATGTTATAATTTGCTACCTTCTTATTGTTTCTACGATTAACTTTGGAAACTCATTAAAACCTATTGCCATCTAAACTCAAAATAAGTTTTGCGATGGGCAGAACTTGTACTTGAATCATTAGCTAGTCCTACGGCTCTGCAGTAGACATCTCATTAATTTAAAAGCTTCCTATTTATGGAAACAGAACATTTGTAGTTTTTTGTTTTCACAGAGTTATGAACCTTATCCTTTAATATTATCATATGTGAAAGCAATGTTTCTATATAACTGAACCTAATTGCTTCTTCATCTGGGGTCGCTAATTGACTACTTAGAAACCATTTATACTTGCCACGTCAACTACTTGTTCCTCATTTATTTTTTGTATTGGAGAATGTAACATTCATATTGACAGGAATTTACCAGTTCGAGGAGCTTATTTGCAGATGCATCTGAAGGAACTCCAGTTTCTTCACCATTGATTCCAGCATTACCCTCAAGTACTGGTACTACTGAAACTCCAAGGGCTGTTTCAAAACCTTCAACAGTTCAAGCAGTTTTAAAGAAAATAAAGCAGGTAGAGCCTCTTTTGCCCTGCTTCTCACCAGTTGCTAAGTTGAATGAATTGAAAAATAAACTGGTTTGTTCTTTAGTTTTTAACAGCTAATGACTCAATTGCGTGTATCTTTTATTTTATTCACAATTTTTTCCTAGTGTTGATGTCCATATGACTTGGTTATTTATTTATGTGGATTGGTAAATTGTTTTTTCCCTGTTTCTTGTGGTTCCTAAGTTGCCTTTGAATAGAATTGGCAAATTCATGTGAACACGGTTTGTAGCATAATTTGAAAACAATTTTAAGTAGTCCCAGAATGTCTTTTGCTGAGTCATCTTTTGGAGGCTAGATTTCTTGACTTTCTGCAGATCTTATGTTGTGAACTGAACTACAGTGATTTGTCGTAGCTTCTGGCTTGGGGTAAAAAAATTGCACTATACTGAACAGTTCAGCTGCTCTAATTTGCGTAGATTGGGTTGTATCAGTTCTTGTTGGCTGCCACTGCTTAATGAGCTCCAATTTTCTTCCAAAAATGCTTGAAGTTAAAGCTGTCTAAATACACTTTCTTGCTGACCCATGTACATTTTTACTATTGGAGCTTTTACCAAAAAAGACCATTTTCCATGTATCGTCATTGAAGCATTCTTTGTATTTATGTTTTTTCTTTTTTTATTTCATTTATTTTATTTTACTTTTTTTTTTTGCTCAGAGTCCTAAGAAGGTAAACTTGGTAGCTGAATTTGTCCGCGGGATGCGCGTTGAAGATGCATTGTTGCAGTTGCAAGTCAAAGTGAAGAGAGCTGCTAAAACTGTCTACCAGGTAAATTTATGTTCTAAAAAGATGGCTTCAATCAAATTCAAATCCAGTTAACAGTTTACTGCATCAATGTTGGCCATTCAGTAGACTACAGCTATACAAGTTAAGATGGGAATATTTATGGGGTTTCTAGACTATGTTGCTAATTTTGTTATTTAATTTCCCTTACCTCGGTTATTTTCCTGATTCATTACTCCGTTTCATCATTCACAAACACAGAATTACAAGAATTATCTAAAATCAACAACCTACCCCCAAATTGACAGTTTTCACCCTTACCGTAATTTTTTTGCTTTCTTTTCTTTTCCCTTTTTTTTTGGGGGGGGGGGGGGAGGGGTGAGAGGGTTACGACCTGTGATTCGAAAATAACTCAGCAAGCAACTGTTTTCTATTTAACATCCTTCTTTTGATCGACTGGCATCAGAGTTATGTCTTTTGATGTGTCTACAACATTACCAGAGTTTACGCAGTTTTTCAGTTAGATGCTCGATAATGAATTACACCTTCACAGGTTATACATTCAGCTCGTGCCAACGCAACGCACATTTATGGGCTCGATCCTGATCGTCTTCTTGTTGGTAAATATTTGTGTTCTCCTTTTAATTGTGTTGTTTAAGTTAGTAGTACTGTGCTCTTTTCTCTCTAATACCTTGCTTCTTTCTATCATTTTGTCTCACACACTTACAGCTGAGGCATTTGTTGGAAAGGGGCGTTTTCTGAAAAGGGTCGCATACCATGGCAGAGGCAGAGCTGGAGTGATAACGAAGCCAGAGTGTAGAGTGACTGTAGTATTGAGGGAGATAACACCAGAGGAGGAGGCTAAGATAGCTAAATTGAAGGTACACAACTTCCGTAAGCTTAGTAAAAGAGAAAAACGACTCGTGCCTCATAAACTCATCGAGAGCACTCCAATTTGGGATCGGAAAAGCAAATCGAGAACTCAAGAATAATGTGCAATGGTTGCATGAGCATTGCCATTCCATCTGTCACCATATGTTTCTAAGTAGCTTTGCAATGAAGTCAAAAGACCATCATAAGGATGTTGATCTTCTTTCATTGTTTTTTGTTGGTTTCTCCAGACTATGCTTTTGGTTTTGATGCAAATGATAGGTTTTTTCTTTCGGCTACAGCGGATGTTGCCATGGGCACTTTAGTCCTTTCAACATGTAAAACTTCCAATGTGCACGAAATCATATATCTGAAATCTGCACTCATGGATATGGCTATGCTCGTGATTTTAAAGTCCTTAATAAGTACTCTGATCCTTATGTAAGGAAAGTCTTTGGCCTGTTTGTTTATGGATGAGCACAATCATTCAGTATTTATCCCAAACCATGTGTGTTTGGTTCTAGATTGTGGCAAATATATTGTGTCCAACCCTAAAGCTCTCCAATAAATTATTTTAATCATCAAATAACAAAACATCAATCATCAATTCACTAACTACATTTTACACACATCATCAATCAAATTCAATTCGCAAGAAAACTTTAATCAATAACCAATCATTCACTAACTACCTCTTACACACATTGTAATCAAACTCATTCTCAATACAACTTTAATCTATAACCAATCATTCACTAATTATTTCTTACACACATCCAACCAGTCTAAATAAACACTTATTTACCCTAACCTTATATTCCACTACTTCATTCCTTATAGCCTAAAGTACTCCAACTACCCATAGCCATAAATAAACAGAGCCTTTGTTTCAAAAAGTTATAAAGCTATATCTTCTAAAAATTATCAACGTGCACTTATGTAAAATTCTTTATTTTTTTTACTTAATTAAGTGTATGTCGTGTATTTGTCAACAATAAAATGATATGTTTTCTTTTAAAATAGAATTATCTTTTTCTGGATTTTTGTTTTTTCTTTTAATTATTAAGGATCCTCGTTATGAGACAGAGAATATGTGTTATAAAGTGATTATGATTTATGAGATTGAGGGATATTATTTATTTTGGACGCACTCTCTCATAAGACTGTTTTCACATAAGATTGGGCTTCACATTAAAACACATTATAAGTAATTACTTTTTCTGAATATGATACTTTAGGTAAAAGTATTTTTTTTTTTTTTTTAAAGAGTGTTAGTGGGCATTTAACATATAAGATTATAAGCTTCTTCAAACATGATGTTTGAGAGCTTATAAGCTCTTGTAATGTATATGACAAAGTAAGATGTCAGACAACTTATAGAATAAAAATAAGTTCTTAGAGCTTATAAACATAAAAAAAAAAAAAAAAGTTCCTCTAGTTCATTTTATTTTTTAAAATATTAGAAATTACACTCAAATTTCACATATTACACATACTCCACACACTATATACAAAAGACACATACTTCACACACTAGACAAACACTACACATATTTCACACATTTTCACTCACTATACACACACACTACACACACTTCATACACATTCACATACTACACACACTATACATACTTAACACACTTCACACACACTATATACACACGATACACATTTCACACACTATACACACTACAAACATTGCACACATTCCACACACTACACATACCGTACACATTCGCACACTATACACACGCTACACACACTTTACACACTAGTCACACTTCACACACTTCACGCACTCTATACACACACTACACACATTTCACACACTACACAATGTTCACACCCTGCACAAATTCACACACTATACACACACCACTCACTACCCACACTATACACATTTCACACACTGCACACAGTTCACACACATTAGACACACACTACACACACTACACACATTCATACACTACACACTACAAACATTCCATACCATACACACACTACACACATTCACACACCATACACACTCTACACACATTTCACACACTATACACACCATACGCACATTTCACACACTTCACACATTCACACATTATACACACATTTCACACTTTAGATACACTTCACAGACTGTGCACATTGCACACACTACACACACTACACACCTTCACACACTATACACTCACAACATACATTTCACACACTACACAAACTACACACATTTCACACTTCACATATTACACACACTTCATACACTTCACACATTTCATACTCCACACACTTCATACATTTCACACTCCACACATTTCATACACTACACACATTTCACACACTACACACATTTCACACACTTCACACCAGTGACGGACCCAGGAATTCGGTCGAGAGGGGCCCATTTATAGACGGATCTAGGAGTTCATTTCACGGGGTGATTTTTTTTTTTTAATTTTTTTACTATGCTATAAGGTTATGTGCCAATATTTTACCAAATAGGAGACAAATTTTGCAGGCTATAAATCAAATTAAAATTTGGCTCTAAACTTAAAATATTGGATAAATTACATTAAAAATTAATATTTTAAAAAATTTAAAAGGAGGACTACCCCTAAACATGTCTATGAGCCTCAACAATTGTCAACTTTATAAATAAAACTAGAAAATTACTACCAATTTAGATAAGATAAATAAATTATTTTAATTACGAAAAGAAGAAAAATTATATAATGTCTCTATATTCATTATATTTTTTAACATCTTTACCGTTGTTGCTTATAGAGAATAATACATCCATCTAATTTAAATTAAACTATATTATTATTTATTTTATTTAATTAAGTTGTATTAAAATTGAAAAAAAAATATATATAATAGCACATTCTGATGGGACCAACATATATAATAGCACATTATAACGGGGCCAGGGGGGCCCAGTGCCCCCCTTGGCCCCTACGTGCGTCCGTCCCTGCTTCACACACTATACACATACTACACACATTTCACACAGAACACACACTACACATGTTTCTCATACTTCACACACTACACACATTTCACACACTTTACATACTACACACACTTCACACACTGCATACATTACACACACTTCACACACATTTCACACACTTCACACACATTTCACACACTTCACATACATCATAGCTAAATTACTTTATTCAATTGCAAGCTTATAAGTTCTTTTATTCAAATATTTTATTAACTTATAAGTTCATATGAAATTACATCTTATAAGCTCTTTGAACAACTTATAAGATGTTGGAGCTTATAAGATATTTTGAAATAAGTTTAGCCAAACACCCTCTTAATCTTACTCGAAAAATATATTAGTTTTACTAGTTGTGTTATTATTAGATGGTTTTTAATCATTTCTATATATTGTTAACATTTTCCATAAGTATAGAGTTAATATTGTAAAAAAAAGTGGTAAAAAAGTTAGAATGACAACTATTTACAAACAAAATAAAAATGTTAGAATGACAACTAAAAAAAAAACAGAGGTAGTATTAAACTTAGGGTTCGACTAAATGGTCAGAATTTGATTGGTTAATTTTTTTGAAAATAATTTTTCTAATGGAAAATTACCTTTAACCCCTTAAGTAGTCTTCAATTTAATTTAGAGAGAGAGAGAGAGAGAATTTAAAAAAATAGAAGAAGGGAGAGAGCTGATTAGGAAATTTAAATTTTAAACGAACAGTAAATACAAAAATATTACCGAAGGATAATACAGGCTTTGACCACCTGATTTATAATTAAAAGTAAAAAGAAAAAAAGGAGATTGACCAGCCAAATTCTGACCATAGATCATTTTCGATTAAGAGGATGTTTGGTTAAACTTATTTTTAATATCTTATAAATTGTTTCAAAAGTTTATAAGATGTAATTTCTCAAGAACTTATAAGATGTAATTTTCCAAGAGCTTATAAGTTAATAAAGTGTTTGGAGAATTAATTTGAAAGCAACTATCAACCACAAATTTAGATTAGTGGGAAGTGTGTGTATTGTGTGTAATGTGAAGTGTGTGTTAAGTAATTTTGTGTGAAGTGTGTGTAGTACGTGAAGAGTGTGTAATGTGTGTGAAGTATGTGTATTATGTATAATGTGTGTGAAGTGTGTGTAATGTGAATAGTGGCGGATTGATAGAGGTTAAACGGTATGCACTTGCATACCCTATTTTCTTTGCAAAAAAAATCTTATACATAATAGGTAATCTATACTTTGTACTTTATGCGAATCATGCCATACAATGTAGAGTAGATAAACTTAATATGTAGTGTTCAAGAAATACTATCAACATGTGGCGTGTCTATTAATGATATTGTCACAAATATATGTCGCATGTCCATAATTTGAAATAAAAGATTAAACATCATTTAAAATAGATAATTCAGAACTTGTCGATAACAATTGGATTGTGCATTAGATAAGGAACATTCTTGTTTGTAATTCTTAATATTATATGTTTAAAATATCTTAAATTTTATGTATGTTACTCAATTTTTTTTTTTCTAGGACTTGCTTGTCATTTTGAATTGTATGATTTTATTTTTTATATTTTTATAGTACTTCATATAATTGTGCTTACTCTATTTCGAAACTCTGGATCCACCACTGAGTGTGAAGTGAGTGTAATGTGTGTAGCATGTGAAATTTTGAGTATAATTTTTAAGATCTTAAAAAATAAGTTTGACTACACGAACTTATTTTTTGGAGCTTACAAGCTTATAAGCTCTAAGAGCTTATTTTTATATCTTATAAGTTGTTTAACATCTTATTTCGTCAAACACATTTGAAGAACTTATAATTTCTCTAAAACATCTTGTATGATGTTTGAGAAAATAATGGATAGTTGTCTAAGACTTAACATTGTCTTGCGCAAGAAAAGTCCATCATTTATCAGGATTGATTTTTTCTTTTTTTTTTCCATGATGGGACTTTAACAAAATAAAAATAAAAATATAATTTTGATTAAATGGTAATAATTGCCCCAATTGTAAGGAAAAAAACCACAACCCCTCGACCTTTTTTACTCAATTTGTTGGTGGGCGGGTTCCTTACTTCTTTAGATTTATCTTTATCCATATCTTTTATTTGAAATCAAGATTCAACGAAGTAAAGATAAATAAGTTTATTTCAAAAATTGTAGATTTAAAAAATTAATATAATTATAGATTTAATTTAATACATAGTTTATAAAATTTGTTGTGCATAAATACAACCATAAATATAAAATTATATAACATTTGTACAAATTTAATACTCCTAATTGAAGTAGGTCTATTTCCAATTTTTAAATTTAATAATATCATACAAAATTTACTTTTAAAGCCCGATATACCATAAAAATATATTTATATATATTTCCCAGCCTAATACAGGCCAATAAGGAGTAATAAGTATGGGCAATGTAGCCCAATCTCATCTAACCATATGCCCATTAAATTTTGCAGCGGTTAAAAAATTAAAATGATTATTAGATATTAATTCCTTTTTATAGTTTTTGTTTTACATTTGAAACTTAGCATAAATGTTTCAGTGTCATGAGATGATGCATTTCATTGCCTAACTGCAGCGTAAATAATTGATCCACACTAGTATATGTTTTTAAAAGATAATATTTACTTAAGATTGTAAAATGGTTATATGTTTGATTTAGTTGAAGTTTATTTTTTTTGTACATCGTTGTATAGTTTTCGACTTAATGTCTATGTCTATTTTTAGTTTAAATTTATTTGTAGATGTGAAGATCATAAAAAACACAATTAGAAATTCGAGGAATAAGTTTGCAAGAACAACAGATAGGCACAAATACATATATGGAATATTATTTTAGATACAACTACAACGGTAACTTTCATAAAGCCTTAGATAAAGAAACATTACAATGAAGTTGAAATGACATACTACCATAAGGGTTATGACATAAATTAAAATTCATACCTCCTTATTAATCAATTTTTTGTTCATTTTCCCTCTACCGAATTTTGATAACTGTTCCATAACCTTTAGGGATTTCTCCTTCATCTACTATGCTATTGCATTTATCTTTCCCTCTCTGACAGCAAACGACTTCTACGTCATCCTCGCCATCAAGCTGTTTGATATTGAGACTTGCTTTAGTATCCTGCACGACAAATAAATAAGAATAATCTAAATTAGTTAGAGTTGGTTTTTTCTTATAAATCATATATTTTTTCAATCCTTCTGTTTTGCAAGAATAAAAGCTTAAACTGATTTAAAGTTGATTTGAACTTCTTGACGTTTTCAACAAATATAAAGTCCTTTACTGCATAGAGGCTACACTCGATGGAATGCTTCTTCATATATTTTCATTGCCACTCCCTATACAGATGTAGTTAATTTTTGGCCAAAAAAAAAAAAAAAAAACAACAACAAAAAAAAAAAAAATGGGCACTCAAAAGATAAAATACGAAATAAACAAGGAAAGGTGTTATGTCGACGCATGGATTTCCCGACTTTTCCGGCTCTTCTCATTTCATAGATAATAGGGATAGGGACATGAATAGAGATAGGTTAATTAAACACCATGAAAAGATATTAGAACATATAATTATGAAAAACCACAATCTATATAAAACATATAAACATCAACAAACAAACAAAAAGTATTATACAATTTATACCTGTTCTGAGCAAATTCCTCATTTTCTAATTTGCAATGAAACTCAAGAGCCCAAACATATCTCCTGCAAGTGAGAAAAATTAACAAAATAATGAGAAAAATTAACAAAATAATAATAATAATAATAATAATAATAATAATAATAATAATAATAATAATAATAATAATAATAATAATAATAATAATAATAATAATAATAATAATAATAATACCAAGTTTGGGCTGATAATTGCTTTGCAACTTTTGAAATAATCAATTATTGTGAAGATTTGAAATCATCTATACCTATCTGCATCATATATATGTTCATCATCAAAGCATTTGAGCAATCTTCAGAAAAATTAATATATATCAGAATTGCATACATACCATTAGACAAATAATACGCAGTATGACCATACACCTCTTTAACACAATATACAAAAGAAAGAATGAACTACAATAGGTTGCATCAGCATATTACGTGATATGCAAAGATCATAATTTTCCTCGACGCTTGACCTACACATAATTTTTTTTCTAATAAGCATGCCACGAATACATCAACTAAGTTTTTTCTCAAAGATCAGCCAAAAGTACATGCTTGATTAATTTGTACAACATGCAGCAAGACTCAATCAAAATGTTTTCCAAACTCATGCTGGTAATTCTGCTACTGAAGCAGTGAAATCCCTACTAATCATGTGATGATTGCTGATTTACTTCTATAACAAAAACTCTAGTATTGGAGCACTAATTCTTCGACAACTATAACTATATCAATATATATATATATATATATATATATATATATATATATATAAAAGTTCCCCTTCAATTTGGTTATTTCTGGCCATTTCATAGACTCAACAATAGAGTCCATAAAGATTTACTCTATCCAAGGTTTGGGACATATTTTCTTAAAGTATTCTTTCAGTGATATCATAATGGGTGGGGACATATTTTTTAAAATATAATTAAAGTACTATCATGATTAATGAAGCTAATTTTATCCAAAATTTTATTATTCTACAACCAAGCCACATAACCACAGTAACTGCACTAATATCAAACCCCAAAAACAGCATACAAAATGTATATAAGATTACTTACAACAGAAGGAGGGATGATTGGTTGAATAACTATCAGATGCTTATTGTAAGAGGAGTGCCAAGGCGCTGATAGTAGGCAACAACAACATAACTACTCCCGATGAGATTGCATATAGAAAATTCATAACCAATTGGAAATTATGATTTATTACTTTTGTAAGCAGATTGAATATAAAATTTTAACAAACAATCGGGGATTACGATTTATTGCTTTTATAAGCAGATTGAATATTGAAAATCCATAAAATAATCGAGAGGAGCGATTTGATATTAGTGTAGGAGAGTAGTTTATTGTAGGTTGGAAGAGAAATAGACACCGCTTTCGGCATCTAGAGAGTGTCGAGTTTTAAGTGGCATCTAGAGGAGGTCGAGTTTCAAGCGGTTCTTTCTTTATCTTTTGCGAACAACAGTTGCAGAGAAATTCGTGAAGAAACGGTTCTGTGAGACAATCGCATCATCTAAATATGTTTCCAATAATTTTTTATAAGAGAATTCTTCCTAAATTTCTTATACTACATCATGTATTTTCTCCTATTTTCATGCCACCTTCTTTTAGTATTAAATGTTGATTTTTAAAATAGTTTCGCTTCGGATTCGAGTAGAAAATTAAATTTAAAAATGAACGCAAAATTTATTAACCGGAAAGCATGTGGCACAAGAATACCCTGCCACCTGGCTTGAAATTGCCGCAGTTAACCCCCACTCAAATGCAGAGCGCTCAACTCTGCGTTACATATTCCATCGGTTTCTAGAATTTACGCGAAGCGCAAAATTCACAAAGAAAAAGGCTCTACGATTTTGAAAATTTTAGTGAAAAACGTCAAGGATGGGTTGGCTATGGAAGAATGATGATTCTAGCTATTTCTCCTCTTCCTCCGGCGACGTCAGCGAGTATCGCCGCTCCTCAGACGGTGGTGGCAATAGCGATCGCTGCGCCACCAGGAAGGTGGTGAAGTCACAGTGCCACACGGAGGAAGTGGAGCCTGGAAAGTTTATCCGCAAGTGCGAGAAAACCGAGCAGATTTTCAAGGATTGCCTGGGAAGGTATTCTTATGCTGACTCTGTATTCGTGATGTTGGAATTTGATATTGTTTGTTTAAGCGTTTAAACAATTCTGATTCGTGTATTCATTTGTGTTCATGTTTTAGGGCTCACTTTCTTAGATGAATTTGTTCTGATGATACTTCTCTTTTGTTAAATTCAGTTTATCATACTTGCTCCTTTTGATCTGTTGTGGGTGTTGGAATTCCGAGTAGATGATACTGTAAGAAAAATAAATGAAAGGGATATGTGATCTGTTTTAAGAGATTGACAAACGCTCTTCATCTATTTTGAGTAATAGGGAAAAAAATTGCGAAAGATTTACTTATCTGAACCAGTAGCAGTCCCAAGGTGTGCATTTGAGTTCAGACTTAGGAAATACTTCATGTTAGAAGTATGGGATTATTGCGGATACAACAGCAGTTTCTACTAGAATCATAGTGGGTGTGTTTACTTAAGCCTTGACTCAGTAGATTTTAGGGATCCAAATCCCGATAAAGCACACCCATTAACTCCCTCAATCAGGTTTGGCTCAGCACTCCCCATCCTTAAGTAAACACAGCCAGCGAGTTGGTGTGTACGGTGGTGAATCCTATCCAGAACCAATCAGACTCTGGCTTCAGAAATAGTGCATTGAAACTATTCCTACAATAGGGGAAACCGATGGTAGCAGGTTGTTTGATTAGCTTAAGAATAATTTTGTTTCATTTTGAACAAACTGTTCTTTTGTTGAACTAATTCTAACAATAAAGCAAAAGTGTCGTCAAAATAATTTCTGCTATCTAAAATAAATAGTTGCCCAGGTATAAGAGTGATTTTCTGGGGTTCTAAACCCTGAAATGGATTAGTACATTTGGTTTTTGACGTAGGCTAGTGAACATATTCATCTATTGATTGTCAGGGGGTGGAACCTCTTTTTGAGTCTAACACCCGACGTGTGCTTAGCTTTAACAAAAAACAATAATAGTTCTTAATCTCTCCACCAGCTGGAAGCAAACGAACTTAGGTAACCCTCGCACTGTCTTGCAGTGGTGCAGCCTTTTTGTGCCACCTCAGCACCCCCCCCCCCCCTCTCTCTCTCTTCACCCCCACCCAACAAGTACTTTTGCCCTTGCTGGCTTGCTTGGTATATTGACATCTCCGTTGGTCCTACTAATCACAAGAGAATTAATTAGGCGATAGCAGACAGGTTCAAGATGGGGATCTAATTTATACTTTTTCTTGGAGGGGCAGTGATAAACTACCAAATTTGATGGATGCAAAAATTGGATGGGCCTTGATATGTGTCGTTGCAGTAATGCCGTAAGGGTTGTTACTGAAATGGATCTATGAAGTAACATCTAGGTAGCAAGTGGAAACTCACATTCTAGCGAGTATAAATTAAATTTCAACTTTCTAAGATCAGTTAGATGTAAATCTCATCATGTATAATGATAACGTTGGGTTAGTTACTTGTTTCTTAATGCTTCAAAACTGCATCTGTAAGACACATTTTTATCAAAACGAAAGTATAGGCCGTAATCTCGGTTGGTTTTAGTTGAACTGTGTCGGTTCCATCGGGGTTAAGATCCTTTCTCTGGGCTCAGACTCAGGCTTACAGTCTAACTTTGTATGACAAATTCAATTAATTTCATATATTGGTTAGACTTTGGTTTCTGGAATAACTTATATTCTTAAAAGATATTATTGAAGAGCCATCATTAGTATTTTTCATTACTAATGTCACTATATGTATTTGAAAAATATTTAGAAAAAGCTGAAAAAGGACAAATGCATTTAGGTGATTGGTTAACCAAGTGACGATTGATAAGAAACATGTAGGATGCAAAGACGAGCAAGCGTGAGTTAGTAATCAAAGCTCATTACAATGCTTTGTAAAAGATGATGGCCAATCTAACATGACTAATTAGATTACAACCAACCAGCAAAGTAAGAACTTTCAAGTTAGGATCATCATACTTAGAATTAAGGAGCAAATTGTGTTGAAAGCTTGGTTTTCTTTTGTCCAAGTTTTGGTTTGCTCTATTTAAGACTGACACGAGATAATTCATTTTGTTCTAGAAACGACCTTAGTAGTCAAAACATTTATTCGAGAAAATAGTTAAATTTGAATAGTAATTTGTCTATGATAATGGGATGCTATGGATAATTACTCCAATAAAGATTTGTTATTAGTAAAGTTGAACAAGAAGGTAAGGATTTTTTTCTGGTTGGCTTCATTATCATAAAGAGGGCCCAAAATCCTCTTTGGTGCCAACTCTAGACCTGCCTTCTACGTGTCGTTGCACTTCAGATGAAGTTGATTCAATCATGGAGATAAGTGAGAGGTAAGAGAATAATTAAAATCTCTGATAAAAGAAGATGGAGGCAACAATCTAATATTTTTAGCGTACGACGTGTTCATTTTCCTTTGACATATTGTTCGTCTTCCCACTTTGAACAGTCACCGTGTCCATTAACAGTTAGAATGGGGTAACCATATATATTGGCGTGTTACTAATATTATTCATTTATCCTATGGTTGTTTGCAAAAAGTTGGTAGGTTAAAGAATCTTACTAGTGTTTATGCAGCTTTGCAAATTTTATTAGTTAGAAGACATTGGTTATGATGCAATAGATTTATTATGAGATCATATGGTATTTATTAATTATTTGTGCTTTTATTTTTTAATCAGGCCTAGTGAAATGGTAGAATCTAACAAAGAGTACACTGAGGAAGACGTCTCAGACCAAATGGTTAAAGGCTCATTTCCATTCGAGTCCTCAGGGCCTCGACCCTCCTACTTCCCTGGATTGCGCAATGACATAGAGGCCATTGAACGTAGCATCTTTGGTGGCTTTAACCAATTCTTTGAAGCAGCCGAAGAAATGAAAAACGAGTTCTTCAATTCTGTGGGAGTCCCACACATATTCGATAGACAGCCCCCGACAGCAGACAAGCGCAGTATTCCCATCGAGGGTGCCCCTGGTGAAGAAGCTCTTCCTAAGAATCACCCTAATGAAGAGGTTGATCTTTCTGGGTTGGCAAGAGATGTTTGAAACCAAGTATCTGGGGATTCGGAACCAATTTTTTATCTGCTTTGTAAGGACAGTTGCTAGGTTGTTTATTTTGCTATTTTATTCGTGGTTTATCAAATAATAGATATTAAAGTAGGAGGTTCGATGGAAGAATAATGTATTGATTGCACGTTGTTTATCAATGCATGTCTATATGTGTATTTCCTACTGCCCGGACAACCGTTCTACCAACATTATAAGCATACAAATCTGTAGGATGATCATGGCAAGCACTACTGGCTTCGAGATCTCCTTCCATACCAAATACCAAATATGAATCTTTTTATTTATTCGGCTCGCTTGCTCAATTGCTTAGGGAAAAATAATGGAAATCCATTTTGTCGCTTGAAAGATTCAAGTGTATCATGTTTTGGAAATGTTGCAATACTTTCGTATTTCAATTTTCAACTATAAGACTAATCAAGTGAAGTTTAGTTGGTTGAGTCCTAACAAATCTACCAGTAATTTGAGATGATTCTCCTCTTTCAAGGTTGTACTAAAAAACTTTGTGACTATTCTTTATGTTATATTTATTAAATAAATATTGAATTAATTTTCTTATGTAGTTGATCTTTATATGTAACAAAAATTAACTATAAAAGCTTAATCAATAGTAATTATTCATATCTAAAATAAATAATTAGATATTACTTTCTATCTCCTAATCTAGAAACAAAGAAAATCTTCCCCTTTCCTATAAGGTGACTGGAAACCAGAACCAATGAGTTAGGTAGGAGATGTTTTTGCTACTTAAACTATACAACTTCGTCAAATCTAGCATAAATAATTAAACACAAAGCAATTGCATATTTTTAAACTAATACTCCATTCGGTTCATAAAAAATGTCGCTTTAAACTTATTTGGAAAAATTAAGAATGAGCGGAAATGGCAAGTATATCTCTACATATTTAATTGGGATATTTTTTTTGAAATATGAAATAATCAACTAAATTAAGTAGGTTGTTTATGATAAGATAAGAAAAATTATGATTTTTTTGCTAAAATAAAACCTTTTTTTTTTTTTTAAATATTTTCAAAATGAGACACTCTTTTTGTACTTGAGGGAGTATATTATTTTGGTATATGCAATATGAGTGGTGAAGTGAAGATTGTTATATGATTATTGTTTTGATTTATAATTTGTAAAAATTGAATTAGAAATGAAAACGTATTTCCATTTATTTTTAACTTTTTTCCGAAACAAGAGTTAAACTATAAGAAATTAAACTTGCTACTATCAGTTGGCTTTTCCAATAATTTTCCCTAAAATTTAACATTTTAATTATAAAATAATAGTTGAGTGGAAAAATGCCTCAATTTTTTATTGTTTGAGTGGAAAAATGCCTCAATTTTTTTATTTATAGACGTTTTCATTATATATATTTGTCAGATATTGTTTTGAACAAAACCTTGATCCTTTGCCAAATAGAATACCATAAACTACCGTGGCTAAGCCACATGCCCACACAAACCCCAATCAGCTTGAGCTCATTTATCGGGTAAAATTAATTTCTGCTTTAAAAAAATGCTTCAATGTAAAAGTTAAAAGCTGAAATTTAATGTTTTTCTCTACTCAATGACAATTCTGTAAAATAATATGATATTTTTTAAAACGCATATGTGTTTTATAGCAAACACTCCAACTTCTACTTCTATTGGAATCATTTTTTTTTTGCAAATACCACCTACTTTTTATATAAGTGATTTTTGTAAAATTTCTAATTTTAATCATTTTTTAAAAGCAATCGCAAACACCCACTAAAAATTGATGTATTTGTAATACCCTCGTCATACACATATATATTGTATAAGTTGAATTGCAATAATATTTTTTGTATTAATCATTTATACACGGTGATCGGAATTGATTATTGACCAGTTAATATGTGCAACGATCGGTTCTTAATGATTCCGGTTTAAGTACTATCAATCCGACGTGGCTACCGCCGGCAGCAGTCTGACGTTAAAACTTAGAAATATATTAACATTATCGAAATTTAAATCATTTTTTTGGCATGGAATCATTCAAAACATAGTGGCTTACCACTTATGTAATCAAAATTAGTGCTAATTGGTACAAATCATCTTAAGACATCCAATGTATTAAAATATATTTTCATCACAACAACGTATACTATTACTGATAAGGTTTCGTTAAAGTCATTAATAATTTTCTTGTCCCTTAATCACCCTTTACTTAAATATACCTAGAACACATGGTTAAGATGACCGACAAATAAGGAATTACCGATCAATATTTTATACACGTATATTAAATATATTATATTTATTATTTAAATAGAATATTAACACTATTTATTACTCCCTCCGTTTCATAAAGAATGTCATTTTAGCTATTTTTTGAGAAATTAAGAATTGATATTTATTTGGTATGTTTTGTGAGATAAGGAAATAATCAACTAAATTAAGTAGGTTATTTAAGATAATATTGGAAAATTTGTAGTTTTTTTGGTAAGGTGACATTTATTGTGAAATTTTTTAGGGTGTTTAAAATGACATTCTTTATGAAATGGAAGGAGTATTAAATATGTGGACATGGATCATTAGTTACCATATATATAAAATTTTAAAGTGTTTTTTTATTGCATATTATGAAATTATCTAAATGCTCAATTAAATTCATTTGTAGGTTACTCTCAACATTTTCTTCAACCAAGAAAGATTGGTGTAATGAAATGAAATATAAACAACTGAGTTTTCATTGATCAACTTGTGAACAAACTTATTTATTTGAATAAACATGTAAAGGAAAATAAATAAGATTGTGAATAAAATCATTAGTTGTTTACGAGTTCAAACATTCTTGAACATGATCAAACACTCGTTGGTGAACAAAATTAAACTCTCTCAAATAGAACACAACTTGGCTCCTATTCGATTAAAGATAAACTAACCAAACACAATTACTTGCAAATTCTACTTGAGTTGGTACATTTACACTCCTACATATAGTTAGATACAAATCGTACAAGTATTTTTCCTTCCATGAGAAGCCAAAAGGTATTAAATATAAAACAAATATATAAACAAACTATCTCTACAAATTTCGGATTGAAAATGATAATAAATTAACTAGTTCAGATAGCTGATACAAGATTGTAAACTTGTCACCCTCCCGCGGAGGATTGGGGATTCATATCGATGAGGGACGTAGGAACGACCTTTAACTGCCAGAAGACTGACATACTTCTTCTATTTATAGATAAAACCGTTTCAAATTTGTAGAGAGAAATTAAGAGTTTAAGGAATTGATAAATATGCAACAATCTATCTCAATTATTTTAAATTTATCTTTTTTCCTCCAAAAACTCTTTATAATATTAATGGAAATGTTAATTAGTTTAGGTAATGATAAGAGATTTTTAAGAAAATATGCTGGAATATATTTAAGCACAATCTCAAAAGATTTTGCTAGAATTAGTTTTTTTACGCATTGTTTTCTCTAATCATTCTTATTTGAAACGAAGGAGTAATTTATTGCTTAGATAGATTGAAATGAAAGAACATGTTAATTGTATTTAGTGATTAAATGCGTGGTCACTTTGGAAACATTCCAAGCTTCCAAAAGAAAAACGCGCCACATCCTCGTTTATTTCAAGAAATGGGCAGAAATTCAGAATCCTAATTCAAACCACATTATATAAGAGAGAAACTAGAATGGACTCAGTATACACATTCACATTCTTGTCCAGAATCTAAAACCCTTTCCATTTCCCCATTGTTTCTGCATTTCCAAACACAGTTTTGTCTTCATTATTTTACTTCGTATAATGCTCAATCTTTAACACACAGGTTCTATAGTTCAGAAACTGATGGGGAATAATTGTGTCAATGGAAAAATTGCCAAAGATGGCTTTTTCTACACAATTACACATTCATTCTGGTGGTCCAAATCACCAGATTTGATTTCTTACAACAAAAACAAGGAAAAAATTAGCGACACCAAAGCCATACAAGTTTCTGATCATGCTCAGATGAACATGAACCCCCCTGAAGAGGTGACCATGAAGACGGAAGAGGACGAAAAGACCAAACTACCCCTGCCCGCAGTAATCGAGCCGGTGATCGTAGTTGTTGACGAGCCAAAACAAGTAGTCACGCAGCCCAAACCAGTAGCAGCCCAAAAGCCCAAGAGAGTGATGAGTGTGGGCCTGAAAGTGGACTCGGTTCTCCGAACAAAAACGGGCCACCTGAAAGAGCACTTCAATCTGGGCCATAAACTCGGGCATGGCCAGTTCGGTACAACATTTCTATGCACAGAGAAGAAAACTGGCAGAGAATACGCATGTAAATCAATTGCAAAGAGGAAACTGTTGACACAAGATGATGTAGAAGATGTGAGGAGAGAGATTGAGATACTGCACCATTTATCGGGCAATCCGAATGTGATTTCGATTAAGGGGGCTTATGAAGATGCAGTGGCTGTTCATGTTGTGATGGAGCTTTGCAAAGGGGGTGAGCTTTTCGATAGGATTGTTAAACGGGGGCATTATTCGGAGAAGAAAGCTGCCGAACTTACTAGAACTATGGTTGGAGTTATAGAAACTTGTCATTCTTTGGGCGTGATGCATAGGGATCTTAAGCCGGAGAATTTTCTGTTTGTTGATGGAGAGGAGGATTCGCCGATTAAGACTATTGATTTTGGACTGTCTGTGTTCTTTAAACCAGGTATGTTGTACACCCATTTTGTTAATAATTTCTTTTTTTTGGAGAATAGATGTAGTTCTCTTGATATATACGGCTGAAACGATCCGAGTTCATGCGTGGTTATTTATTTGTAAAAACTCGAGCCGAGCTATAATTGAGAGTGTTTGATTGAATTTGTTTGATCACGCTGTGAACATTTGTAATCGTAAACAATGAATTATTTTATTCACGAACATCAAATAAACACATAGAATTTAACAAAATTTTCATTATAACAAGAGATAATGTAAGAATATTATAATATATATAGTATAAATATTGTTGTTTTGTTTTTATTTTTCTATTATTACTGTTATTATTAATTGAATTTCAAACAAGCTTGTTGGCTAACTTTTAATGAATCAGTCATTCATGTTCAATCTTTGGTCATTTATAAAATAAGCTCAAAAATTTGTTCATCTATTTAAATAAACGAGTTCATTAACGAGTTGTTCAATGAAAGCTTTGTTCTTTTGCAGCCATATATACTATTAGAAACTGTACTAATCAATAATCATTCTGCACTACTAAACTATGATCGAACTTATTAGTATTTAGCTATGAGTATTTGGCTTTTAATTAAATTAGGCAATCTTGGTTAACCAATGCATAGTTTCTTCAAATTTCATAATTTTGAGACAACTTTATAATTTTTTTTTTTTTTTTAATATGACAGGGGAAATATTCGGTGATGTGGTTGGAAGTCCATACTATGTTGCTCCAGAAGTGCTTCGCAAGCGTTACGGGCCAGAGGCGGACGTCTGGAGCGCGGGTGTTATTGTTTATATACTTCTCTCCGGTGTGCCTCCTTTTTGGGGTGGTAAGATTTAAAATTTGTGTAAGTGAAGAAAAAGAAAAGAAAGTTGGTATGCTGTTAAATGAAATCTGATGCTGCTATTTCTATTTGACAGAGAGTGAACAAGAAATATTTGAGGAGGTATTGCATGGTGATATTGATTTCACTTCTGATCCTTGGCCTAAAATATCGGAAAGTGCTAAGGATTTAGTCAAGAAAATGCTTGTACGGGATCCGAGAGCACGCTTAACTGCATATCAAGTTCTGTGTAAGTTGTAGTATTAAGTTTACTTAATGATTAACACATTTTGGTTCATTTGTAATCTTGATCTATATGTTTTATGTTATTGAACGAATCCATTCAGTCTCTGTTTTCCAATGCCAATATTTGGAATTTATTAGGAAAACTAAGATGATGATATATTTAGAATTTTATGTACAAGATATAATTTTCATTTTCACTTGCAGGTCATCCTTGGGTGCAGGTTGGTGGAGTAGCTCCTGATAAGCCTCTTGATCCTGCGGTTTTAAGTCGATTGACGCAGTTCTCAGCTATGGACAAGCTTAAGAAAATGGCTCTCAGGGTATGCAGAGAGAGAGAGAGAGAGAGTTAGAAAGAGAGAGAGAGGATTAATGATGTTGAAATAAGTTTATCTTTGTGACAGGTAATTGCAGAAAGCTTATCTGAAGAAGAAATTGCAGGGCTTAAAGAAATATTCAAAATGATAGATACAGATAACAGTGGCTGTATCACTTTTGAAGAGCTTAAAAATGGCCTGAAAAGATTTGGAGCCAATCTTGATGAATCTCAGATATATGACTTGATGAAGGCTGTGAGTATATATATATATATATATACGTATAACTTCATTAGTCCATGACGTTACTAGTCAATGTTTTTATCATATTTTGGTTGGAATACAGGCCGATGTAGACAAGAACGGTACGATTGACTATGGCGAATTCATAGCAGCAACATTGCATCTGAACAAAATCGAGAAAGAAGATCATCTTTTTCGAGCATTTTCCTACTTCGATAAGGATGGGAGTGGCTATATTACGCAAGACGAGCTTCAACAAGCTTGTCAAGAGTTTGGAATTGAAGATGACCATTTGGAGGAAATGATTTGTGAAGCAGATCAAAACAATGTAAGTTACAATTTTTGGCCAAAAAACAGTTTCTTCTTCAATCTGTTATTGAGAAATAGTTTCATCTAAATATTATTCTGGTATTGATGATAAATATATATGCTTACGATGTTCTGTAGGATGGTCGGATAGATTATAACGAGTTTGTGGCGATGATGCAGAAAGGAAATGCAGATTTTGGTAAGAAGAGGGTTCAGAATGAGCTTATTATTGGATTTAGGGAGGCCATGCCAGTTTATTGATACATATATTCTTTTGCGCTTCGTAAAATACACAAATTTTAGCATTCTTACTCCTTGCTACAATTGCGTAGACATACATATGTAAAGTTTTGGAGTTAGATATTGAATTAATTATGAAGTTAAACGTATATATTGAACCCTCATATATTACCTTAATTAATACAAAATTGCCCTCAAACTTTTGTTTTTTTCCAATGAGGTCCAGCTTCCAATATAATTTTGGCAATTCCCAATAATTAGAAATGAATATTGTTATTATTGTTGTTGTTTTTAATGGCATTATAGATTATAGATATGCGGACAACATATTTGATAATGTCGTAGTTAGATGAAATACAATTTCTATTGTAAAATGATGTTTTATCTCGTACTTTTAACTTATTAGCACGTAACGTATTCATTGATTATATCAACACTGTATTATGCAATTTTTCTGTATCTGCTGAAGTCCTGAAGTGTAGGCCTTAAAACTTGAGATATTTTTGTGGGGTGGGTTTATAAAGAATAATGTACTCTATGTATAAAAACAGTTACAAGAATGTGGTTTGTTTCATAACCTGGAATAGTTCCTCAGATTAAATTAGTCATTGACTGGTTGACCCCTCATGATTTCATACTCGATAATGAATTGGTTTGGAAAAAAGTCTCCTTTCAAATTTCACACAAATAAGATTTTTTTGTTGTATTGTATATAAATTATTTTATACCTAAATAAAAGAGTATTTTATGTAAATGGTAAATTGAGTTTTATATATAAATGGTAATTTTAATAAATTATTTAGTAGATATTATATTAGAAAAAAATAAACAATACACTAATAAAAAGGAAAAGGAAGTATGTAGTTTGATAACACATAAATGAAGTAGAAACCCTAATACTACTTTGATACCCATATAAATGAAATAGAGAAACCCAAAATATGTACATCCATTCTACCAACCTGATATAATGATGGTGGGAGAAATCTTATACATTTTTCTCTTTATGTTCCTAAATCAACAAATGTCCTGGGCCTATTGTCCAAACAATGTTCTTTTGTTTCATTGAAGTTTCAGCATAATAGTTAATAATATGAACTGTTCAATAGTCTTGAAAAAATTATGACAATTTTGTGAGATTTTCTGGTGATTTTCTAATTTTATATTCTTTTAGCCTTTAAAATAAGAATCATTATTTTTCACTTTTTAGAATTTTATATTATTTAATTATTTTCAAATTTTCAGTTTTGCTTTTGTTAAGAAATTTATATCTAGTTTTGATGATGAAAAATTATATTGTAAGGTATGAACTAGGGCCCCCTATATTCCATAATCTTTGTAATATATAAGACTAATTCTTCATAGGCAGAAGTCACAATGTTATAATGGATGCAAATAAGATAACGAAAGTCAACAAGTAAGAACCAAAAATGTGTTAGCTACGTACACGGTCGGAATAAAGGATTCGTATATTATTAATCAGAGTGACAACAATAATATAGAATGACACTAGGTTGAATAGGGAAGCTACATATATATAATCAATCTCTAACAGACTGGGTCAAGGAAATAAACCCAAAACAAAAAATTGCGCACAAACTACATATACACCGTGTAGGTTCACGACATTCTAATAAATCTCCACTTTAACTTAAATCATCTCACAGAAGAACAAATGTACCAGATGCACTATTAAAAACGCCCATATGTACGAATGACTTCTCGTAACCCGACCAACTCGCAGTAGGGTTCAAGGCATTTCAACACACATTATGAAGCTACAAAAAAGTCATTGGCAACATATATCAAGCAATCACTATAAAAAGGTAGGTTCAGATGTTGTTGTAAGCAAAGCTCACACAAAATATGCGTACAACAAAGTCTACTGCAGCACGATCCACTTCATGATGATACAAGGATCGTACAACATGGACATGCAACAAGCAAGTCAGCAGAAAGAGATTCAGAGTCAAAGTCAGCGATTCAAGATTAAATAATATCTCCACTGGAGACAAGAAGGATTCTTGTACTGACTATGCAATAACGTGAAGACATGTATCCTAACAACAACAAAAATAATTATGTATACTGAGTTGACACTGCATCTACTCTAACCTAATTTCTTAGCTAAAGGCTTAGAGTCATATGGAACGTATTAAATATCAAACGAGAATCTCCTTATCTCTTGAACAATGATGAAACCCAATTGCTGTAAATAGAGACTCACTGCAGACCAAGAGAAATACGAGACACAACACGCTACCTGAAAAAGCATTCAAATCCTCATGTTTTTTAAACTCCACTGAGTCTGAGCAACTAAACAACATAGCATAAAGCAAGAAGAACAAGTAACTTCTACTCAAGCATACTTTTCAAGTTGCAAGTGATTCTCAAAGGTCTATCAAGCTAAGCTCACTCTTAATCTCAGTCTATCCCACCAAAATCTCACCAACACTTCAAATTGTTCAAGAACGTTTAGTGACAGCTTCCAGTTGAAGAAACTTTCATAAACCATACTCTTCGAGTGAATTTAAACGGGAGTCTTATGTTGAGTCAGAGATTCAAATTTGACTAGTTTGGTTCTAATGAACTGGTACAAGTGTAGTCTTCCGAGGACATGTGAAAACTGTTGTAGGCGCCAACTTGAACTTGAGCATCGTGTGACTAAGCTTGTACTATGTGAACGACTTAGTGAGTTTCTCTTATGTGAGGGAAGAGAGGACGTAGAAAGATTACCCCACCTTAAAACCACTATAATTGCTCAGTGTGGCCACTATATAATTTATTTAATTTGAAAATCGCTTTTTTAGTATTAGACTATGTAGTTTATTGAATACTAGAAAGTTATTTGTCACGTATATGCCCAAATTGGGCTGATTATATTAGTATTGGGCGAGTACTTCTGTTTTTCTTTTTCGTCGCTCAGATTTTGTAAAGATTTATGACTTATTTAGCGGCAATAAAACTCTTAATAAGCCTCCTATTACACCAATAATATATCTTCCCCATATTAAATAATTAAGGTTTGATTACCATGAAAAGATTATTACGATCTTGGATCAAATTTTTAATTCCAACATGATTTTTAAAACGGTAAACTCTCATGTGTATTAGTATGGTGCAATTTGAGTTGGGTATCATAATTTATATTGAATGATGGTATTACTTGTTTTGGATAAAGATATTATAATACATTTATCCAGAACAAGTAATATTTTTAAGCATAAATCCTAATACGTTTTCACCATTATACATTTACCCAAATTATGTAATACATCTATATATATATAATAAGCCAAGTCATTCGAAAATAGTAAGTTGAAAATTTTCCCGCCCATTTTTTAGTTACTTTAAATAGACGTGAATTTGAAATTTAAATTTTGATAAATTCGATTTTATTAGTATGATTGAAATTTCGAATTAATTTTTATACCTAAAATTCAGTAACAATAAATCTATAAATATATTTATAACCGAATTTGTTACACATTTTTAAAAATTTTGAAATTTGAATTAAAAAAAAAAAACCTTATCCAATTACATAAATTCTCCTATAAATTCATAGAGTTTTCAATAAATGAGAATCATGTTTGCAAATTGCAGCTGGATATTTTCTATTCTGATTCATTTTGCAATAACTTTATTTGACAATTATTTCCATTGTTTTTATTCACATTAGTTGATTCCAATTTCTATTATTCCTATTCCTTCATCCATATTTCATTCAGTGATAGTACTTCACAATGGATGTTCTAAAAAGACTACCTGCAAATCAGAATAAGAAAAAAAATCAACAACACTGAATCTTAATTCTGGCGAAAAGAACTTTGATGATTATAGAACTTTGATTTTTTTAATTTATGTTATGTGGATTATCTATATTATTATCCATATATTGTGCTAAACTTTTTATTTTGTTTATAACATTAACACAATTAATCTATTTACAATATTGGGAAAAGATTAGAGATAATCAACTCATTTGAGGTTCACCAGAGATCGAAGTATAATTCTGATTTTATTGTAGTAGAATTCAATTTTTTATTTTCTATACAAATCACTTTATGTATCAGCTTCAATTGAAATTCTAATTTTGTTCCCCCTTTTTTTTTCTTTATGTTATTATAATGTATGTTTACAATAAAATGACGTTGACAAAACTCAGGCGACAACGTTTACTATATGCAGTATATTTAAGAAGAAACACCCCATATACATGATATAAAGTTAAATTGATTATTTCATCTATTGCAGAAAAAATTATATAATATATTATATATTTTGAATGATCAGCAGAATCAAAACTCGAAACTCAAAATACACGTGATTTTAGAATTATATGAATATGAATTATAATTATGATGTGTATATTAATATAAGAATCAACATATTTTTACCAAAAATCGGATCTGTTTTATCAATCTTATACAATAATATGTGATGTTCAATTGAATATATCTTATTACATAATTGACAAATCATTCCAAAACTTTTAGATATGATTTCTGATTTCTTAATCTGCCTATATAAAATCGCCCTCCTCCAAATCTTTTAGATATGATTTCTGATTTCTTAATCTGCCTATATTTCTGATTTCTTAATCTGCCTATAAAATCGCGTAACAATTATTCAGAATTTCTTAATCTGCCTATATTTCTGATTTCTTAATCTGCCTATAAAATCGCGTAACAATTATTCAGAAAAATCAAATCAGTTTTCAGTTTTCTACTATGTCTACGGATACAATTATGAAGATTATAGCTTTTGTAATATGTACAATGTCTACGGATACAATTATGAAGATTATAACTTTTGTAATATGTACAAAGGTTTGTAGGATGCACGAGTTATTTTTTTATATGGCCAGCTAACACATTCCACCAAAAAAACACACTACATATATTTTTCATTCCTTCCTTGCCTCTTATTCTAGAAAATCAGTTTTTTTCATTTTTTTTCCACTATAAAATATTTTTTTCCCAAAATTTTTTGATTCGTTTTATTCTACTCTCTAGAAAAATAAAAAAATTCAGTATGACAGATTTTTTTCCGAAAATAATTTCATTCGATTTTTTTCTTCTCTCATCTCTCTCCCAAAATCTTAATATTAAATTATAATAAATTTTGGAATATATCATACTGATTAACAACAATAAACAAAGAACGAAGATATACAATCCAGAATTGCAATACAATTTAATAAGATTGAAAAAAGAATATATTTTCTTAATGATTATTCTTATATAAAGTATTTTATTAGTTTAGTTCATTAATTTTTCTTTATGTCTATTAATTTTTCTTTATGTCTATTAAGTATCTAAATCAAAATCCAACTTTATTTGTATTAATGAGCTCATCCTATGTATATAGGAGATTATTGGATAAAAAATTAAAAGATTTGAGGTCATCTATGTCTTTTAAAATCTAAATCCAAATCCAACTCTATTTATATGAATGAGCTCATCACATGGACTATAAAGATTCAGTTCATCCTAAAATAAAATTGTATTTTCTATGTCTTTCTTAAAATTTATTCCTAATAGAGGATATTTTGTAGGTAAACTAATAAAATATTTTATATAAGAATAATCCATAATTTTTTTTTCTTTTTTCTAATAGAAGATGTTTTGTACGTAAACTAATAAAATATTTTATATAAGAATAATCCTTGAGATTATTTGTTTCTCAATCCTATTAAATGATACTCCCTCCGTCCCGGCCCAATTTGCCTACCTTGGCCGGGCACGGAGATTAAGAAAAAGCAGATTTTGTGGAATCTTTGACTTTTTTAAAGGTTGAGATTGAATGTTGAGATTTTGAAGGTGAAGATTGTGAGAGAAATTTGCTATTTATGGGTTGGCAAATTAGATTGGGACAAACCGAAAAGGAAAGTAGGCAAATTAGAGCGGGACGGAGGGAGTATTAGATTTGAAACCTTTTGTTTCTCAATATGTTCAATGATATCGGAATCTGGATTATGTATATTCGCTTTATTTATTATTATCAATCAATGTAATCTATTCAAAATTTATCATAATTTAATATGAATATTTTGATAGAGACAAGAGAAGCTAAAAAAACGGATGAAATAAAAATTAATTTTCTGGAATATGATACGAGGAAGAAATTCGTGAAAAAATTAAAATGTGTTTTTATTAGTGGAAAAAACTGATTTTCCGGAGTAAGAGGCGATAAATGAATAACACTGCAAAAGAACACAAAAGTTTTCTTTGTAACAAATTTTAATCATTTCTTTTTTTTTCTTTTTGGTTATATATTATCAAATAAAAATGTGTTTTTAATAAAAAGTTCATGTTAATATTAATTTACTCTTAAAAAAAATAACTCGTGCATCGCACGGGAGCATTTACTAGTTTAGGCATAAATATTAATACCTTTTCACCCAAGACTCAAATTGCACGGATCTAAGACCGTGTAACTGGTGCACAAGAGACATTTTCTTTTAAAACTTATCAATATTTGTAATTAACTATGATTTTTTTGTTTTTCAGTTTTAACATCTACTGTAATATTTTTTTTATATATCTAATTGTGTTACCACCACTACTTGTAGATACGTTGTGCCAGAACCGTCCAACGTCTATAACCTATTATATTATTCATTGCTACAACTGTAGTTGATTTGAGACTGAAATTATGGTTGTCACGTCTTGAGACAATGAATCGTGAAATTGATGAATGGTAAATAAAGTTTCATCCAGGTACATCTACAATAAGGGTGCAGATACAATTAGATATCAAAAATTCCGATCGATAATAAGCTAATAGCAAACATTAATAAATTATAAAAATCGTGTTACAGTTGAAAATTAAATCAAATATCGATTTTTTTGGTACGGAAGCCAATAATCAATTAGAGACTTCTCCATTTATCCAATACAACAAGGTGCACATTTCATTTTCATTTATTACAAATATAGTTTACCAAGTAGCGTAAAATAAAAATACAAGTGAGAAAGACAAGATCCATGGAAACATGTTTTTTGATATGAAATGGAAACAATTGTGGTGCCTAGGATACTCTTGTAAAGAGCACAACAAGACAAGAATGAAGTTAATATTATAGGCATAACATGTGCGGCTCCATTATTTTTTCAACACGAATTAATACTTCATCCTTGCAAGCGACGAACATTGCATGATACCCCAATTCCTCAAATATTTATTCATTTTCTTGGATTTCATCAATATGCAGGTATAGATAAATTATTAAATATTTTACGTTGCAATAATTCTCAACATTGAGGAGGACCATAACAAGAAATGAGATAGGAGGCGCCTGCATGATCTCACTTCTTTATTTAGCTTATTCATCTCCACAACACAAAATGTATTTGGTGGCAATTTATGTGTTTAATAATAGGTTTATGCAGCCTTCTTTTCCATAAGTTAACGTGATCACTTGCTCATGTGTCAAGATTTCATAAAATGCAGTTCATAATTTGAAAATAAGATCTTCACATATCCCTGACAGTAACTTGTGCTCACTGGTACAGGAGCCTTTCTGTAGCTTTATGTAATGACTAGCTCTCTGAATTGTAATGTATTTTTGTAATCTTAGAATTTCTACTTTAGCCTTCTGGTCTTCGTTTAATTGGGCCCTAACATGACCCAGAATTTCGTTATTTTCAACTATTTAATTTTCTATGTTTCATATCTTATTTAGAATTTACTTTCTCTGGAATATTCTTGTAGGGCTTTATTTTCAATAGCTGAAGCCTGAGTAATTACTTGCGAATTCAAAACGTATTTTCCTTCAAATTCTTTTGTCTGATAATTTTTTTCAATACTATGGGTTGCAAAACCATTTATTACAATGTGAAATGGCACTAAGGAATTGGTCATTTGAGATAATACAAAATTATGTAAAATAATAAGTATTTGTCTCAACTATATTATTAAAAACACATCGTTACTATTAGTAATTTTAGTAATCTAGTGGCAAATAATATTATCACGATACAAGTTATCTCAAATGCATATCAAGTATTTTTCGCAACAGTTTAATTGCCTCTAACAAGTTAAAATGATCTTAAAGAATTTGAAGAACAATTTTGCGATATGTAATCACATAAGATTGTTTTTAGAGACTATAATTATTATCCAAAAAAATGTGTCACCAAGACCCTTTTGTGTTGGAGGAGGTCTCTTGTGCACCAGTTGCACGGCTCTTAGATTCGGATAATCTGGGTCATGGGTCAAAATATATTACTATGTAAGCCTAAATGTATTACATAATTTAGGTAAATGTATCATGATTAAAAAATATCATGAATAATACTAAAGGTATCACCTGTTTTGGGTAAATGTATTATAGTACCTTTACTATACATTTAAATATTAATTGTGATATTCACCATGAATTGCACTGAGCAACTGTAGCACATGAGACTTTATCTTTGTGTTGTAATGATTTTGCACTTTCCTCTCATATTTTTCAGATGGAGATGAAGATAAAGATTAAATGTAATGATAAGTAATTCTATTTCTATTAATTATGATTTGATATGTTTTGATTTTATTTTTAATTTGTTAGAAAATCTTTTAATTTATTTCCTATTTAGATTATGATTAGTTTATTATGACCCCAAGTTATTTTGTTAGTATAAATAAATATTTTCTTTAGTGTATTAGATGGTTGGTTTTGATTAAATTAAAAAAAAAAAGGTCGAGTTTCCCCATTATTCAGTGCTACCAGTATTCAATATTGTAAATTAATAGTTTGTGCTTGTGTTTTATTGTTTGTATATATGCTCTCATAGCGTCTTTCTTGCTCAAAATTCGTTGAATTTGAGGTTTTGCAAGAGAGGTTCTTGTTCATTAATTACTTTGATATTTAAAATTATTTATTTAGATGTTATATATTATACTAAAAGTTGTTAAATTTACATCGAAATAATAAAGTATCTCTTTGTATGTCCCTAAAAATTTGTATTAATTTTTTGTTATATCTGTTCCAACTCATGTAGGACAGACTACCTAATGTGATGAACATGATTTGTACATATTTAGTGAATCAATAAAATGATTTGGACTATTAATAATGCGGCATGTCCAATTAAATAATACACCAACATGAGACCGAATGTTTTATTGAATAAAGATTAATATATATATTCCTACAGCTTATAATGAGTAACACCCCACTAAGATTGAATAAAATACGCCGAACAGAATGACTATTTACATGTTGGCAAAAATTTATATGGGATCGCCACACGACCGTCACAAGGAAAAAATATTATTTTTTGTAAAAGAAATATCACTATTTTTATCAAAAAAAAAAAAGTATCACTTTTTGTAGCAAAAATATCACCTTTATCTGTAAAAGTATCATTGTAGTAAAAGTATCACTTTTATTTGTAAAAGTATCATTTTTCCTGTAAAAGTATCAATTTTTCCTGTAAAAATGTATATCATTTCACATGAGACCGTCACACACAAGACTCACTTTTACATGTTTTATTTTCTTTTCCATCAACAATTTCACTAAAATAATTGTAAATGATGTGCCCCAAAATGATCTAATTCTGCTTGCAACAAATCATTCTATTATGATTAATTTTTATTTTTATTTTATTTATTTACTTTTTTTATTTTACATCTGTAACGTCTTTTAGTGTTTAACAGTAACATAGAATCTTGATCCTTATTCCAAGTATGGGGGTATTTACCAGAAAGATATATATTTTATTAAACCATTGAAGAATTACATTTTCGGAAAATTGGTTTGTGTAGTGGCTTTTGTGAAAAAATTACTTAATATTAAATGTAGTTAGTGTTTGCGATAAAAAAATGAATAATTGCAAAAATTGAGTGAAAAATGAATAATTGCAAAAATTAAGTATTGAAATATTCTGTAAACAAAAAACTCGAGTTAAATATATACATAATCAGCTTACAAACTAAACTAAAATTACCATCTCCAAAAATAAATTTATGTAACAACATGTCGTCTCAAAACACTCTATTGTTTAATCAAGATCACTTTTAGACTGTTTTTCAGAACTACTACTTCCTTCTCAAATAAATTACTTATGGTGAAGTTTTTGCTTCCACAGTACATGGTTCCATTATTAGTTAGTAATTGCATGTATGGCAATTGATAGTATTGTCGATTAGTTAATACTTATGTACTTTCTTTCAAAAATGTCACTTTGTTGTAGTACAAATCCCGAAAGTGATGGGGCAACGCTTTTAGATTTGACAGATCTTTACAAGTCTTTTTCAACGCGCTTCAAATTTAACTAACTCACAAATCAATACAAGTCTGCTTTGTACTTACTCACACGTATCTCGTAGCGTTCTCATAAACCAACACAAGACTACTTTGTCTTCACTCACCTGCACCCTGAACAACTTCCCAATAGGTCACTCATCCTAAAAATAGCTCTTTGTCCTCACTTACGCGCATCCTGTACAACTTTCTAGGCGGTCATTCATTCTGAAATTTCCTAGGGGTCACCCATTCTAAATTGTTCTAGACCAAGCACACCTAACTTTAGAGTTCTCTCAGAATGCACATTGTTAGTATGAGTATCACTAATAAATTATTTAAGCTCTCGTCAACTATGCAGTCATATACTTGCACAATCTCGAAATACCCTTCAAAGCTGACTAAACGGTCTCATACCCGTAAAACATCAGGATACCTTCTTTTTCGAGTGTAGAGTCGGTTCGTTCATGTTTCCCTCCACTTAGAAGTATGTGAGTAGACGCTCCTTGTCCGTGCATTTCTTCCTTATTGCATTGGTGATCACTTTCCACCCTTATCGATCTCGAGCGTTACATCACTAAGTATTCAATAAATTGAGTTATAATATTCACATTATTATTTTCACTATATAGACAACTGGGTTAGTTTTTTATATTCCAATTAACAATCATTGATTAAAATTTAATTAGAGTAAACTAACTATGTAATACTCCCTCCATCCCGGTTTATCTTACACACTTTTCGTTTTCGACCGTTTCAGCTTATTTTACACACCCATAAAATAGAAACTAATTTTCACAATCTTCACCCTTGAAATCTCAACCCTTAATCTCCACCTTTAAAAAAGTTAAAGAAACAACAAAATCTTTTTTTCTTAACATTTGTGTCCGATCAACTGTGCAACATAAGTCGAGATGGAGGGAATACTATTTTTGTACGTTTTCTTAAGTTTGTAGCACAAACATTGTTCCAATAAAAAAAAACAAACTTATAAGTTATGTCTTAATAATCTTTCAAAATAAATTGAGAAAAAAAAAAGAGAGAGAGAGAAGCAAGGGAAGAATGAAAATGGATATGCTACATGCCAAGCTTGAATACAAAACATCCCACCAACAAAATCCTCCATGGGGCGGGCCATTGGAAGATGCTTTGACTCTGAATCAACGGCTGAGATATTTCCGTGAAAACATGCCAGCCGCTGGATCATATCAACTGGTGGGACCACCGTCAAGGGGTCGACCAATGAAATTTCTCCTACACAACACGTCAGCCTCATGAACGACACCCGACTTCCAGAAATCATGTTACTCCAATTTGTAGCCCCCCACGTTCCTCTCTATTTATGCCGCCTCCTAATCCTAATCTTATTGCTATTCAATCATTTATTTGGTTTTTCTTCTTTTTTTTTCAATTTTTTTATATACTCTTTCTGTCTCACATTATCTTATACACTTTTAATTTTCGTCCATTTCAGGCGAACTTACACACTCCTTAAAAAGAAAGTTATCATACAATCTTCATCCTCAATCACCCTTTAAAAAGTCAACAAAATCTCAAAAAACAAATTTTCTTAATACTTATGTTAACCTTCTTGTGCAAGATAAAATGGGACGAAGAGAGTAACTTTTTTTTTTTTTTTTTTTTTTTTGTTAACTCCCTGCAAAATTGGCTAAAAGACATCTAAACTTATAAAAATTTGACAAAAAAGTACGATTCTATCTTCATAAATCCCTTTTCCTATATGGACCCTTGGTTCATTTTTCTTGGCTGAAAGGCTATGCAATTGTGGCTCTTCAACTTTATACATAATTGCTTTTTCAGACTGTCATAGACTTAGGGGGTGTTTGCAAACAATTGTGCTTTTAAAAAAGTGATTTAAATTAATTTTGTGGTAAAATTAGAATTTGGTAGTGTTTGGAGAAAAAGTGATTCTAAACAAATAAAAAATAATAAATAAAATAAAAAATAATTCCATTTGTTTGTAAAAAAAGTCAAAAGCACCCAAAAGCTAAGATTTTGGGGATTCTCAAAATCACTTCTAGGAAGTGATTATAGTGATGAAATAGGAGTTTGCAAACACTCCTTTAAATTGAAGTGCTTTTCAAAAGTGATTTTAATGTTGATAATGAGTTTGCAAACACCCTCTTACTTAACCTTAAATTCTCAACTAAATACTAATGCTCCGTTTACTTAAAATTAAGGAGTGTTGTGCCAAAATCTAACTGAGGAAGTTAATGAGTGTACTTTTTCAGATTCGTTCTTCTAAATCTACTGAGCTCAATCTTAAGCAAACGAATCCTAAGAGGCCCGTTGGTTCAAGGACATGAATGATAATAATAATGAGTATGAAAGAAAGATTAATCACACTATTGAATGATTTTGGAGAATAGTTAACTAAATGAGGGTAGGAATTAACTAAAATTAATTATCACTTATGTGTACCAAGCATAAGATTATGAATTAGTCATTTTATACTTTCATTATTCGCCCCCAATTCCCCGTACCAAGTGCAACCTAAATATAATCTTCCATCCAATATATATTTAGCGCTTTTTAGATTACTGGCCATCGGAGATCACAAGTTGTGGCAAAATAACAAAAATTCCCCCCGCCCCAAGTGACTTTGGATCTGCTCCTCCATATAATGCAACATCTTCTACTACATTTAATCTACACATAAACTTTTAAACTGTCATAGACAAAATAAGATATAAACAACTTATAACATGTAAAAATAAGTTATTTGAGCGTATAAATTTCAGAAAAATAAGTATTTCTAGTCCGTCTTATTTTCTTATCTTATACGTCAAACTCAAATTACACATGCTACACACGATAAGCACACATACATGCACTACATACACTTTACACACTACACACATTTCACACGCACTAGACAAGCAATGCAAGCACACCACACACTTACCCACACTTATCACAATGTGTGTTGTTGATAAATTGTAAATTTATCCCTCAAATCCACATCCAACTCCGCAATTTAATTACAATCCAAATACGTATTTAATGTATAAGCTTTTGAGATATTACATATCATAATCTCTTAAAATAAGTAAGATACAAAAATGTTTAAGATAAGGTAGATAGTTGGATAATATAATCAACTTAAAATTAGAGCAACATATTAGGTTTGATTATTCATAAAAATAGGGAGTAGTACTGATGAATGCAAACAAAATGGTATTAAAGATGTGGGGAGGGCATATCTGAGAGCATGTGCTAATGTTTCCAAGACTGCCACAAACGTGAGTGAGTGACAAATTTTGATGCTATTCCACATTCATGTAATAATCACATAACACTGGCATGTCAAAATTGATCCGTCTCAATTCAAATTTTTTTGGGTTAAGGCAAAATTCAACCCGATAGAGAATGGGGTACGCCCCGCTCCGTCCATAGGACGGGTTGGGGTCGGGTCAAATCCCCACCTCGCCCCGTCTCTATTTATGTATAATTTTTTTTAAATATATATTATGTATTATTATATAGATATATATATATATATACACACAAAAAAATATAATATATATATATATGTATTTATAATATGAAATTTTATATATAATATGTTATATATATGTCATCCTAATATATTAAATTATGACTGGATCGAGTAAATTTAAATAATTAAATTTCATTTTTAAATAATTAAATTTTAAAAAAATTTAAAAATATCAAAACAAAGCTAATGTAAACGTAAAAAATAAAACTCTATTGAAAAAAAAATCAAGTTTTAAACAAAAAGAACAATTTTTTTAATAAAACAAAAAAAGAAAAGACAGGGGCGGGGCGGGGTACATGACGTGTTGCTCATTTTTACCCCATGATGGGGCACGGGACGGGGCAGGGTCGGAACGGGTCAGAAAATTCAGAAACCCGACCTGACCCACCCCTTGACATGCCTACACAAAACTTAACTTCCTACCCAAATAATAAAACCAAAAAAATTATGGGATTTTATCAGATATAAGAAATAAAAACTTTACACAAAATGCCTTTTTGTTTAGTATAATTTTTTTTCACTATTATAGCTTTACTATATAATTTTAAATTTTTTAATACAATTATCCTTGATATAATTTTACATTATATTATGCTGAAATATATTTATTTTATAGTCGTGACAAATTAATATGGTAGCACATTATGTTGCGTTGATCATATGTTTGGCATCACTAGCAAAATAATTTCAATTAATTTTTTGGGAACTTTTGTGGCAAATAAACACTTCAATTCATATGGTCATGAATTCATGATTTAGGTTTAAATTTACAATTTAGGATTTAAACTTTGTATATTTTTATTTCATGGTATTTATTTTCATGATTAATGAATTCACGGTTCACAATTTACATTTTATGTTTTACGAGTTCAAAATTAATGGTTCATGAGTTTAAGTTCACAATTTAGGGTTTAGACTTTTAATTTAACATAAAATATAGAATGGAACGCTGAAAATGGAACAAATAATTTGACCCGGATTATACCAACCAACTCTCGATTCCATCCTGAAATTATTACTGGAGACTTTTAAGAAATGATATTGGTTGCGTTTCTATCAATAGTGACAGTGTTTTTTCTAAATCATTTTCGTGGTTACGTTTCTATCTAAAACAATGTAAGTCAATGTGTCTCACTATCAACAGATAATTTTTTTTTTCCAGAACAGTGAGACGAAAAATAAGATTTTGCAGCAAACAATGAGAAAAGGTAATAAATATATTATTTTTAAACAAAGGAAATGACAGTGATGTCCCTTGACCGTAATCCACAAGAAAAATAAAAATATATTCTCGCATTTACCACATGGTATATATATATATATATATACATACATACTCCATTCGTTCCAAATATATATGAACTCGTTTAGTTTTTTATTGAATGGTATTGTAATTCTAAATGATAAATAGAAACATAAACTTCAAGTTTATCTATATTTATTAATACAAGATAATTGCAATAATGCATATTAAATAGGGGTACTCCACTAAATAATGCAAAAAATATCGTTATATTAATAATAAGTCGATATTTAGAAAAAAGAAAATTAGCATATATGTAAATTATATTCAAGTGCATTGGCAGAGATTTTGCTAGAATGGGACAACAAACCTCTAAAACCAAGCTTATAGCTTGTTAATGTTTAGTTACTATTTTTCAAATTTCATTTATGCAACAAAACATCTGTAAGAAAAATTCTTGAAAATCGATTATTTAGATGGTTTTGTGTGCTTGTAATTGATATTTGATGGTTAAAAATCATATGAGATTATTTGAGTAAACGAATAAATTTTGGAGCTTATTGATAAATGAATAGAGCTAGAATATGATCATCTTGTTTATTAAAAGTTCGTGAACATAATGAAACACTTCAAATACTACTTGGCTGAATCGAGTTCAATTAAAAATAAATGTACCACACACGAACACCTACAAACTTGGCCCGACTTAGTTATTTGCAATCCTAATTTTATTTTTGTGCGTTTCATAGTGTTTACCGAGCACTACACGTATGAGAGATGTTACTAATTTTCCACATATCGTATATTAAAATTAAAAATAGTACTCCCTCCGTTCCACCTTATCTTGCACACTTTCCTTAAACGACCATTCAACCTTATCTTGCATAGCCTAAAAAAAAAAAGTTATAACATAATTTTCAGGCTCAAAATCTCCATACTCAATCTCACCCTCAATTTTTCTTTAAAAAGTTAACAAATAACCAAAAATCAATTTTTCTTAATACTTATGTCGACCCCCTGTATAAGATAAGTCGGAACGAAGGGACTATATAGAAGATGAAATAGATAGTTAATTGGGAGTCGGACTTGGTTAAAAATATGGTACACACAAGTAGCAAGAATTTTATGGGGAATGTTTGCACAGTAAATCGGTTATGGTAATTCTTAATATATATATATATATATATATATATATTTTTTTTTTTTTTTTGTTTTTTTGAGTTTAGATTAGGATGCGTGGTAGTTATGAATTAGTTACGGGAGTGGCAGTTTGGTCCTTTGACTTCCAAATATTTATCCATTTATTTTGCAGTTTAAAAACTAAAATTCCCCATGAAAGACATACTTCTCGCCTCTCTCAACTCTCTCTCTATATCATAATACTGCCGAACCCCGTACTGACACAAATCACCATTTATACAGATCAACTGTTTGCTCTTCTCCACAAAACACCATCAATCCACTTAAACCTTAACCAGGTAGTTTCTCCCACTTCTTCTTGAAATCCCGTTGTAATATTTGAAGTAACTGTAAATTTCTGAAGATCTCCATTTTCTTCTGGAATTCTCGTTATTTGGGTGGCAGTTACTATCTGTTTTCTTGCAATCCTGATTGAAATGTATGTTTGTTGATCGTTTCTCTGTTAAATGATCAACTTACATAATCTTCTCTGACTCGTAATCTTTTAATCTCTGTTTGGCATAAGGAAGTTCAGGATCTAAAAGAATTTCCTGAATTGGGATCATTAATTCTTCCTTGTTTTGTAGGCCACTTTCTCTGTCATGGAGTCTGAAAATGGAGTTGTAGTTGAAGATGGAAACAAAGAGATTGTTCCAGATTTGAACAAGGAGAATATAAGCAACAGCGATGAACCTTTTTCCGGCCAAAATGAAGTCTCCAAAGATGAGACTAGTCCACCAAAAACAAAAACACCCAATCCCACCAACACTCCTAAGAACAACAAATTATCGAAGAATCTTTCTAGTTCTAGAATCTCAGTGGTGTTTGGGCGCAGTACGAAGCCAAGCTTGACGCAGAGCCTGTCTTTTCCGTCGAGGGGCCGCCATTCAGATGTCATGAAACGAAGCATCGAGGTGTACCCAACCAAGTCCGATGTCAGGCAGTCCCAGATAAACAGTTCCAAAGTTGAGTCCCAAGTTTCCAACGGCTCTGCTCGCAAAATCAATCCGGTCGGGAAGAAGCCGTTTCCCGGTGTTAAACCCGATGCAGCAGGAAAGCCAGCCACCAGACGTGCATCTGCTCCAACCCTTACTCAATCTATGGTAAACACACACACACACACTCTCTCTCTATCTATCTATCTATCTGTCTGTCTGTCTCTTCTTGTTGATGTTTCTATGATATATGCATATGCAGTCTGCAAAACATGGATCTGCCAGTGGAAATGGGACCACAACTGCACCTGATCAGTACGTATTATTTATCTCCTCACAGCAAATTCATCATATCTTGAGTGTTTGTTTTTCTTTTCTAGTTAAAAGAAAACACAATTGGGTGTCTTTATCTCTTTTTGTGTGTATCGTTATGTTACAATCAATGCAGAGCATTAAAGTTGCCAAATATGGAATTAAGACATTTTTGTACATCTGGTTGGCGATGTCCTTTGTCATTGATTATTTAGTAACAAATTAATGCAGATTGGTTGATAAAAGATCGCCGCCTATTAAAGAAGATGATTCAAATTCGACTACTTCATCGTACACACTTCAATTTTAGTTGTTTAGACTTCCACTTTTTCTTTGGTTGAGCAAAATGGTGATTGATAAATTTGTACATTGATCAGAAATCTTACACCACGGTCGCAGCATAGGTTTAATGTTGCAGCATTCTCTTTCAGATTGGAACAACGCGCTGAGAAACGAAGAGAGGTAGATTACACTCTCTGTACACATTTCAAATTTCTTCAATTATACGGCGTAAATTTACATTGTTATGAACTTGATCATCATCAGTTCTTCTCAAAGATAGAAGAGAAAGTACACGCCAAGGAAGCCGAGAAAAACAACCTGCAAGCAAAATCTAAGGTGCTTCACATGGATTTATTCTCACAAAACACTAATAATATTGTCACAACTTGTATTGATCCTGTTTGTTGTGATGTATCAGGAAAGTCAAGAAGAAGAAATAAAGCAACTGAGGAAGAGCTTGACGTTTAAAGCTACACCTATGCCGAGTTTCTACAAGGAACCTCCTCCTAAAGTTGAACTGAAGAAGGTGGGGCACTACTCTAGAGAAATTTTTATATTTGTTTAGTTAATCAATGTGAATGTTGATTTGATTTGTGTATGGTTACAGATACCAACCACGCGGCCAATATCTCCCAAACTCGGGAGGAACAAAGACGGTGCATCACCATGTGGTAGCCCACGAGTAAGCAAAGACAATTGCAAGTCACCAAGGTCTCCTCTGGCGAATAGAGATTACAAGCCGAATGCTTCTTCAAAGAAGTCTGTTAAAAGTTCACTGTCCAAGACTCATACTCAAGAATCCGCGATTGGTAAACAAGTAATTCGCGCAGAAAATGAGGGCCAAGAAGAGAAAATTTACGCTGATCAGAAAGAAGCATACTGTGAAAAGGAATCTTCGTGCAATAACGGATCAAATCTTGGTTTGAATCAGGAGGGAGTGTCTGCTCAAGTCTCTGTGGAAGGTTGAAGGATGGTTAATCAGTTGCTGTTTGTTATTTCTTTTCTGCTTTGGAAAAAAAATGGACAGGAAATTAGACTATGAAACTTCATTTTGTTGTGAATATAGTGTTGTTGTATGCTTGAGTTGAACATGTTTTGACTTTAGTTTGTGACATTCTTTCTTTACATTGTAATGGCTGTTTTGATCATGTTCTAATTATTATTTATACAAACATGTTTGCTGTATTTTCATATAAGTGCTTATACTATATGCTAATAAAATAAAATGGAAGTTAAAACACATTTGGACATGCTAAAGCAAGTCATAAAATTGATAATAAATTTAATCCATAAAATTAAGTTAATGTGTTTGTGTTTTAAAACTACATTAATATTTATAGGTTATTTTTATTCACATCACAAAAAACTCTTCTACGCCATAATTATTTTCCCCACCACGAAATTTAACTTTACTACTTTGCACACGATATTTGTAGATACTTTTACCCCGCTCAAATTAAAAAAGAAAATAGAAAAAAAGTCACAATTAAAAGATTTGGAAGAACAGAAGCAAGTTAATCAATATTTGTCCTTGCTTTCTTCCTTATTTCCATTTCGAAGAAGATTTGGAGACCAGATATATTTCGTTCCACATCAGACACAAAACTTCTCCACTAAAGATGATAGCACCTGAACCAAATGCAAATCGATTCGCCGAGCGTTATTTTATTTCTTAGCTTGAGGCACTGTTAAAATTAAAACGGATCGATCAGTTTAATCGGTTTAAATTGAGAATCGATGTTAGGATCGGTCCGAAATGCTCCGTAAAACTGTCTCTATGGTTTAACCGCTAAAAAGCGAATTGGACCTCAAAAACTGGGGAACCGGAAAAACTGTTATTCCCCAATTTTTTATGTTTCTTTTAATTCTTTTGTTTTTGGGTGTCCATTTTTTGTTTATTTATGCTTTTGTTCACTTATAGTTTTCCACTTTACTCTCTTTGAGTTTGTAAGATTTTAACAAGGTACTCACTATTTACTATATTTGTAATGTTTGGAAAGAAATTTTGAAGTTAAAAGAAATTTATGGACTATAAATCATTAAATGTTAATATTTTATTAGATATATCCATGCTCTTAAGTAGTATATTAAGTTATAATTATCTTTATTTGAAATTTGAGATTTAATTAATACTTTCCTATTTAATTATTCATTTTTTTATGATAGCAATGTGTATAATTACATAAGAAAATTAAATAAATGACAACAACTAATTTTCCTGTTAGACCGGTTTGATCACCGATTCGATTATAATAACACTGGTTTGATGTGTTTCTTTTATGTTAGGGTTTAATATTGTGGTAATACTTGTATTAAATTCATGAATTTAGGCTCAACTAAATGTGTTCAATTCATGATTTAGAGTATTTTTAGACGTATTCTCAAAACATTTATGAGTCTCTCTCATCATTATTGTGCCACAGTTAGGCTCGGATCCACCGAATTTCCACTATACTTTTGGTAACCATGAGCAAAACCATTTTTCTCCTTTTTAACGTACAACAGCTCGATTGAGATTTGCCGAACTTTATAGTATATTTTGACTATTAATGGTGGTACTTCTGTAGTAGTATTCGATCAATACATATATTTGAACCATTGAGTAAGGGTGTGCATGAGACAGTATAGTTCGGGGATTTGAAAACTTTAATATCGTCCTAAAGTTCGGTTATTCCAAAATTTAAGAATCGAAACCGAATCAAAATATATAAAGATTCGTACCAAGCCGTCCCAAAGTTCGGGACAGTCCAGTATAATATTTCGGATCTAACGGATTTAGTGAGACGATTAGGTCCGATACAACATACTCGATTATTAGAGTTTTTTTTAAAAATTTAATAAAGTTAAATCTGTAAAAAAAAAAATCAAGATACTCTCTTCACGATTGCAACTAAAATCAAAATTTATGTTGGTATAAACATCAAGTAATATGTCTAAAAGTATAATGTATGAAACTTATGCCCAAAAATTCTAAACTACTCTATGTCTGAAATTATTAATATATTTATATATTTTTGTAGTCTCGGTTTTTGGTATGAGACGGTTCGGGTCAGTTCGATACAGTTTGGTACGGTTCTTGGTACAGATATTACTGAAAATCCAGAATCGTACCATAACTTTTTCCGGTACAGTTTGGTTCGGAGAAAATCAAAGATCAACGATTTTTTTTCGGTTCTGTATGTTTTCGGTTCGATTTTCTGTGCAATTCGATAAATTTCGAGTTTCATGTACACTCATTGAGTATGAAAAGGGCAATTTAATATATTTCCTAATATCTATTTTTGTTTAAAAAGGAATGTGGAGTGTTTTTTGCGGTGGGAATTGAAAGGCCCATACTTTTATTACCTGGGAGAAAGGCCCAGAGACAAATGAATAACCATGTGGGCCTTGTATGGGTGAACGGGCTCATCACTTGGGCTTTGGGACTTGTGGCCCAAAATATCTACAACCTCACAAGAATTGGTCCGTCAAAAGTTAAAGATCGGGAAAAACAAATGCAGATCCCGCAGGAGGCTTTAGAATTTATTTATTGTCAAAATATCCTACTTAATATGAAAGTAAAATCATCTATAAATAATAATTTGTATATTTCTCACCTAAACTTTTTTTATTTTCAATTTTAGTAATACCAATTTCATCACATTAAAGGAGTAATCCGGCAATTTATCATAATTAGTTTCATATATCTATTTGTTTAGATTTCAGGATACATCTCTCCCCATTTTAATCAATATCTCCTAATTTCAATCAATATTCTTAAATCTCGCACAAAATCATGTTCTACTACTATTTTTATGGGATCATAATTTGTTATATAAGGTGTTAATTTTGAAATTGCATGATGATGAGTGATTTAAACATTTGCTATATAGAATTGCATCATTGGTCAGACATTTCATTCTTTTTTGACATACAGAATCTCGCTTAATCTAATCAATATCGCCTAATTAAATCAATATTCATAAATTAGGCAACTATTGAACGCTTAACTAAATTATCAAGCTTCCCACCTAGATTGTGGTGATGAAAATTTTGGACGAAAATGGTCGGCGATGGGAAGAAGTTCTCTACGATGGTGGTCGAGATGATTTTTGGGAAAAGTAATCTCCCAATTCTTCGGAGATGTTAATCGCGGCAGAAATATTAATTTTGACGGGACTGATGTTTATTAAGGATAATCTTAATTTTGGACGAAAATGATCGGTGATGGACAGAAGTTCTATACAACGGCAATCGAGATGATTTTTAGGAAAAATAGTCTCCCAATCCTTCAGAGGTGTTAATCGCCGCGGTAATGTTAATTTTGGCGGCACTAATGCTTATTAAGGATAATCTTAATTTTTGGACGAAAATGGTTGGCGATGGGAAGAAGTTTTCTACAATGGCGGTCGAGATGATTTTTGGGAAAAGTAGTCTCCAAATCCTCCAGAGATGTTAATCGCGGCGATAATGTTAATTTTGATGACATTGATGCTTATTAAGGATAATCAAACATTTTGAAAGGGAATTGTATATTGATACCGGCCGACAATGTGTTGTTGCTCATGCTGGACGTATTTGCGGGAAGAAGCAAATTGATATCTTTATTGTTTTTTCTTTTATTAACAAACATATAATTTTTCGATTTTTTCTATCCGACCCCTGTGAGTAATATTCGCATAATATACCATTGGATTGATGTGTAGATGTAAATCAAAAAAATATTAACCTTTGATTTATATCTACACACCAATCCAATGGTGTATGATGTATGCGGGCACTACCCATAGGGTATAATTTTTCATCACCTACTATATATTGATTATAATATTTTTCTATATTAAAACCACATAAATATCATTTTTTATTGTATATTCATGTTAAATTTAAAAATCGTGTATCGCACGAGGATATTGCTTGTTTAAATTAAATGAGAAGAGTCTAAAACAAAGAAAAAAAGCCCTAATTATTTCGGTAGTAAGAGGATGTTTGCAAACATAACACGACAACTTAAAATCACTTTTAACAATTCAAAAGTATTTTTGGAATGTTTGAAAATTCTTAAAATTTATTATCGTAATTACTTATAATTTAATTGTGAAAAACTGTTATCACTCAGCTTTTTAATTTTAAAATTATTTTATTTTTAAATACTATCTAATTTTAATTTTTTGCAAAAATTAATCTAAAATATTTCTCTAAATGATAATTATTTACAAACATCCCCTCAAGATAGGCGGCGTTTTTGTATCAAAGCCCAACCAATCATTTGATCTTAAGTCTCTATAATACAATTTTGAAGAGCCCACATCTAACTTGTAATGGATCTAAGTCCTACACAACTCTTGGATTGGTCCTACAGAAACTCTAATGTCCCATTTAGCTTAGTGGACAGTACCTTTATGTGCAGGCCTGACCAGCTTGTCCTTTTGGAATGTCAGCCCATTGTGGATCTTGGGTTAGAGGCACTTTCTACTTTCCCAAATTTCACACCAATATTACAATTTAGGGTTTTTATGAAAGATAGGTCAACTATCAATTCAGGTCCTGAAAGATTATGTCTATTAATCCAGGGCTTAAAAGGTTTAAAATTATCAATGGAAGACCCATAAGTCTAAAATCATTAGAGGACATGTTTGAAAAATTGCAAAACCTACAAAATAAAATTGCAGAAAATTAAATTATCTCGAAGTGATAAGCAGTGGAAATATACGTCAAAAGTCTTTCATGACACTTTTTAAAATTCTTTATTTTTTTTCAATTTTCTGTAGTTTCATATTTGAAATTGTTAGTTTTTTCTTATTTGTTTTTTTAAACATCGTAATTTCTTTTTTAAGTCATACGAGGGGAAAATTTACTTTTTTTTAAAAAAGTCTACAATTTCTTTTTGAGTTCTTAATATTTAAATTCATTTAAACATATTTCACTAAAATGTATTTTTTTTCTTATGTAAATACCTTTTTTGTTAATTCGTAAATTATTTAATTATTTAGGTATATCACGATAATTTAAAAAAATAATGTAGTGAAAGACTTTTGACGTATATTTCTTTACTTATCATTTCGAGATAAGTTTATTTCTCGAGTTTTGCAATTTTCCAAACAGGCCCTATAATGATTTGAATTTATGGGTCTTCCATTGACAGTTTTAAATCTTTTAGGCAGTGGTCTAAAAGTCGCTAGTCGCTAGTCGGTCGGTCCACTGGGGCCTAGCGCCTTGGCGGCACCACCTTAAACGAATAATTTAATTATTTATAAATATTTAATAAGTAAATAATATATAAAAAAAGTTTGAAAATAATAGCAACCTATCCTAAACAAAATATATTTTGCCTTTTAGCCAACATAGTCAAGAATAGTGCAATATTTAATTTACATGTACAGACTACAAAGAAATAAAAATACCGTAAAACCTGAAAGACAAAACTCAATAGTTGATACTCCCTCCGTCCCAAGCTAATTGTCCTACCTTGGCCTGGCACGGAGACTAAGAAAAACAGATTTTGTGGAATCTTTGACTTTTTCAAAGGTGAAGATTGAATGTGGAGATTTTGATGGTGGAGATTGTGGGAGAATTTGCCATTTATGGGGTAGGACAATTAACTTGGGACAAACAAATAAGGCAAGTAGGACAATTAGGCCGAGACGGAGGGAGTACTAAATAAAGCAATAGGGAAACATTAGCCCATAATATAATTCAAAGATCAAAATATGTCATTCATATATTCTAAACAATAAATTTGAGGTCATTAAACGGAAAAAATAAACAAAATAATTTTTTTTTTTTTTTTAAAACAAGGCAGGTTAGGCGGGTTAGGCGGGCTAGGCGCCGCCTAATCGGGCTCGGCGGCGCCGAAATTGACTAGCGCAAAAAACAACCGAATAAGAGGAAAAGGGGTCGGGCTTGCTAGGCGGCCGCCTAGCCCCTTTTTTAGAACAATGCTTTTAGGTCCTAGATTGATAGAAATTACCTTTCAGGACATGATTTGATAGTTTACCTATCTTTCGGGTCCTTGACTGATAAAAACTCTACATTTACTATGCAAATTATGGGTCTGTTTGCTTAAGACTGTGGAGTGCTGGACCAAATCTAACTGAGAGAGTTAATAAGTGTGTTTTATTGGGATTCGGTCCTCTAAATCTATTGAGTCAAGTGTTAAGCAAACAGACCCATGTGTTTTTGTGTTTGGTTATGTTTTGATTTTCATTTTTTAATATTTCTAGCGTTAGTTATTTGATACTCCTCGGCTAAAAATTTGACCAAATTAAAATATTTGATAGATTGAAAAGTAGAGATATTTTACGATTGAGTCCAGAGGGAAAATTGGTAAAGTTGGTGGAAAAATATGTAAAACGTCAATCAATTGAAAAAAGAAAAAGAACATCTTAACATGTAAATTAATATGGAACGGAGGGAGTATGATTGATATGATTTAATAAATGTGATTGATATTCAAATAAATATGATTGATTATTGAATAATATAGTTGGATAATAATATCTTATTGAAATAGTAATAAATGGTGGGTCCCACTAAATAATGATAATTGAAATTTATTTAGTATATTAAATGAATTGATAGTGATGAGACACAAAATAAATATTTAATTTAAATTTAATGATTGATTTGAAAAAATTATATGGATGAAAATATAACAAATATAATTGATGTATTTAGCATAGTAAAAAAATGAAAAAGATGCTTCTGTGATTATAACCAAACATCGGCTTTTCGTATAAATTTTCTTTTGTTGCAATTTGTTATCTTAACTTACAAGTTTTTGCAATTGTCATCTAAAATAAATCTAATTTATTGATTTGTTTGCATATCTCCGGCTATTGAATTTCTTTCGGATGGCAATTTAATTAGAACAAATTATAAGTTAAAATGGTAAATTGTGAAAAATGACATATTGCAAGTTTAGATGGAAATATATAATTTTCCTAATTCAGTAATAAGATAAATATCACGAAGTTCTACCAGAAATATACATCTATTAGTTTTAATGAGTTCTTCAAGTCCGTTCGTATTTTCTACAATTGTTGGTATAATATCTTCTACAACGATTCCTATAATCATGTCAAACATAGCTAGTTCTGATTTATTGGTGATATATCATATAAACATATCGTACATATATTAAATCGTTGCAGAGGACGTTACACCAACAATTGGTGAAAATCTCATACCCCTTCGAGCCAAATCAAGGGCAGAACCTAGAATCTTAGTTAAGGGTGGCTATATAATTTTTTTTCAACAATATTAAGTTTTAGTTCCTTATTTACAGAGACAAATTGATGTATTTGAAAGTTGGGGGAGAAAAAGGAAATTTCAAATTTTTTTGGAAGGGAGCAAATTCAAATTTCTTTTAACATTATACTACACAAACATATACTTTCTAATTTTTTTTGAAAACTGATGGGGGACGATCACCCCCACCGACCCTCCCTTGGTTCCGTCCTGTGCCAAATATTATCTTTTTCTTTTGAGAACCAAGATATTGCATTAATCAAATAGTAGGCAAATAGGTTTGCAGAAAACATTCAATCTGTGGGATTGTTTTGTTTAGGCTTAGCACGGACGGATTTTGAAAATTAAAATATGTAATTTCAGTTTGTTTTAAGATTTTCACTCAAAATATTTCATCCAATACAATCTTATCCTATAAAACCTACCTACACCTATCCTATACACAATTAAATACATATGTCTATTTTCCAACATTGATTTGACATCTACAGTACAATGATATCCTATACAATCTCAAAACAAACATACATTTTTACTATTTACCTTTATTTTTAAATCCTAGAATTTCAAAGTCAGGATTTCCCCCGACCCACTTAAGCCTAAATCAAACAACCCCTAAAGGAACACACTAACTAGATCTCACCAAAACCAATAACCTCCCCAATATGAGCGAGACAATGAGTTTGTTTATGAATTGAGATAGGACATTGAAATTTTGGACACAAATTTTTTTGGTTGTATTAATTATAAATTAATGTTTGTTTTGAAAAAAAAAAGTGTTAAAACTAATAAGATATCATTAAATAATTGTTAAAAAAATGGCAAAAATGTATTCAAAATTATATTCCAATTTATTTCAATTAAATTGTCACCTCCTTATCCACATTTGTGAATCCAAACAAAAAACTACAATACTTTTAACCAAACATTATAAAACTGAATCGGTCCACAAAACATGTTTAATTTTGAGAAGCTTTCATTGACTTGTTTGCCAAGGCTGAAATTCTTTTTAAGGAGAATTGGTGGTGATAAGTAAATTGGAGTGAGTCTTGTGTGTGACGATCTCATGTGTGATGAAATACATTTTTACAGATAACATTGATACTTTTACAGAAAATAGTGACACTTTTACGGATAAAAGTAATATTTTTACTACAGTGATACTTTTACAGATAAAAGTGATACTTTGTTTTTTAAAAAAGAAAAGTGATATTTTTACAGATAAACATGATATTTTTACTACAAAAAGTAATATTTTTTCCCGTTATACCGTGTGACGGTCTCATATAAATTTTTGTCAGGAAATTGTGTGTTTTATTTGGTAGGATGAATTTAATTTGATATAGCTTATGTATTCAGATGTCTCTTTTGTTTTGCTATCTCTAATTTTTTTTTTCTCAGTTATCTCTAATTTATTAGGTTGTAACTCATATAACTATTAGAACTTTAGAATTGGAGTACTAGTGTTTGTGTACGCTTATGTATATATATTTAGTCTTCTAACTTATATGGTTAATTTGATATTTTGATAATTAAGAATGAGGGATTTCTCGTAGTTTGTATATATTTTTGGTATTATTAATATTAACAGATTTAGATCTTGCATATGATTGTCCTAGTACATCCAAGAATGTCTCAGATGGATAAACGGCTAAAGTGATCGCCTTAGGCCCCCGAACCATGAAGACCCCAGACATGTATGTGTTATATATATTAAACTAAGATATTGAAACTACATTTTTATGTTTGTGAAGGCCCCCGAAAATGATAAACCACTAATGCCAACGCAGCTACCTACATCACTCAGTTCTCGACATCATCTAACGCATTGTAACAGTTATCTTCATTCTGTTTCTTACTAATTATGCTATTACATGTGCCCATGAAGGAAGGGTTGTAACAAAGAAACATAATTAAAGACTTCAAACTAACCTAATCTCACTTTACCCTGAATAAGAAACTAGATTGAGTGATTATAACCCTTGGTTTTAGAATAAGTGTTTCTAAGATATTCATAACATGATTTCACTTAATCTTCTTAATTGTCCGTATTAAAGATGAGCCCAAAAAATAAATAAATAAACAATGTTATTAAGAAGAAATAGAAAGTAAAAAAAACACTATAATAATTAAACTTAAATAATAACACACGAGTCATTTTATAAACTCCTTAATCTTGCCTAACATCTTTTAAAATGATACTACCTCCGTCCCGTTCTAACTTGCCTATTTGTCTTTTTAGTTTGTCCTAACTTAACTTATCACTCCATAAATGACAAATTTTTCTCACAATCTCTACCTTTAATATCTCCATCATCAATCTCCACCTTTAAAAAAGTCAAAGATTCCACAAATTTATTTTTTCTTAATTTTTGTGGTCCGATCAAAATAAACAAGTTAGATCGAAAAGAATGAAGTACTTATTTTGATATAAATGGAGACCCCCACCAAATATTATTTGTTTATATTAATTGACTTTGCTCATTTGATGTAGCTCAGCTCAATGGCCATCAAGGCATCAATTATCAAATTCAAATATACAAGTCACCTCGTATAATAATAATAATTAATTAGTAGCACGAAAGAATAGAAGAGAATGAGGGTGGTTTACTTGTTGATTGGTAGTTAAGGTAAAAAAAGAAAAAAAAATGGAGCAAGTAAAATAGACAGCACATGGAATATTATAAATTGGAGGGAGTAAGTTGCAATGAACAATCAAAGAATAAAGTCAAAGTCCCCACTCTCCGCCACCAAATAATTCCATTGCATGTGACATACACCTCACTTCCATAACTTACCTACTAACTAAACCATCTAACCACAAAATTATATAACACAAAAACAAAGGACAATTTATCCAACAAATTTAAGGACTTCAATGCATTATTACACCCATACTATGTTATTTTTATTATTTATCACCTTTCTAAAATTTGAGTAGTATGTCCCCTGCACTATTTACAATTGTTGTAGAACATTTCAGGTCCAATGCCATTTTTCAGATCAAATGACTCCGTTCATTTTCTTTTTTGGATATCTTAACGAGTTTGTTATTGGAAAAATGTACAAATTAGCCCCTGAAATTATACTTGAGCAATAGGTTATTGTATGTTATAGGAAACTGATTCCTACAGCAGATCTACAATAGTAAGTTCATTTAGAGGAATAAGCTTACAACATACTGTTCTGTTAGTCCGTATAACAAGCAATGCTCTAAAAGAAATTTATGCAGCAATACTATGTTAATAGTATTTTTGAAGACAATGCAGTAAGTATGTAGTATGTTACAGCATCAGTAAATAAGATATAGAAATACACAACAAATTTATAGGGGTTCGAAGGTAGGGTAATCCTTCTATGTCCACTTTTTCCTCACACAGGGAAAATTGACTAAGTCATTCATACAGTAGAATCTTGGCTACAACCGATGTCCAAGTCAAACTTGGCACCTTACAGTAGTTTTTGCCTATCCACGGAAGGCTGCTCATCTACTATACAAGTTCCTCAAAACTAAATCTAGCCTAATTTGAATCCCCGATTCAACACAAGACTCTCATTAAAAACCACTCGTTAGAGAAGGTTTAATGAAAGTGTTTTTTTTTTTTAAACTGAAAGTTGTCTCTAAACTTGAAGATCGGTTTTAGTTGTGGGCAAGCTTTCATAGTGAGAAGGATTAATATGATTGAGACAAACTTTTTGAGAGCTAGCTGGGTTTGACTTTAGACAGTGGTTGCAACTTTGAGAATCTTCGCTTGGGTAGTAGTTGATTTGATGCGCTGTTGCTACTTTGCTCGCTTCACTAAACTCACATTTTCTCTGAATGATTGCGACTCTTCAGTAAACTCACATTTCCTCTAAATGATTGGAAGTGTAAAGAAAATAGATTATCCCAAGGTTCTGTCACTTGTAAGCATTACTTTGATTCCAAAATACACACGGCACAATTAACGACAGTTTCGTAAAAAATAAAATGATTTGGCTATGGGTGGTAAAAAAAGAAAGAAGATGTAGGAAGGAGCAATAAGATATTTAAGGTCGCGAGGTGAAGTCACTGCAATTTTCTCTTGTATGTGAACTTCTAGTTGACATTGGTAGAATCTTCTCATTAAGTCAAACTTGTAAAGAGAAAGATATGCATCGTATGATACGTAGAAAAACTCATTTCAAAATCGAGTCTTGTAATAGTTGATGACTTTACGTATAACTCAAGAAAGAGTGGTGATGTGTTATGAGTAAAAACTAGAATAGATCATTCATTTCTTTTTTAAACCTAACTCGGTGGAAAAAAGAGATATTAGTGGAAAAGGAAATATTAGTAGAAAAAGAGATATTAGGAGATAAAATCGAGACATTTTTCTCTAGGGAGAAAAATGTCGCATCACTGTTGGAAGGCCTTGAACCCATTCGATTAAGATTTTTAAATAACCTTATTATTTTGATCTAGGGTCATTTTGTACTCAATAATAATCATATTGATCACATAATATACGTTTTCTCTATTCTGTCTGTGGATGTAGCTAATACATTTTTAGTGAACCACGTAAACTATGTGCTCGTTAATTCCCGTTATAACAAAGGTTCATATGGTTAATTAATTATGCACGATAGAATAAAAAGAAGGGGTCTTATGTTTCATTTTTCTGCCGCTGGAATGAAGAGAATCAGGATTTTAACTTCTAAGATTATCTTTTTAATGTAATCAACTGTCTCAAGTTCAAAGAACGACGATATTTAAAATAATAAAAAAAGAAGAAAAAAAAACAAAGCCTAGGACCGCCTAGCTGCCACTTAACCCACCTAGGCGCTGGCCTAGCCCCGACTTTAACTGATTTTATATGGCGAGGAATTAAAGGTCATATAATAAAACTACATTTCGAGTAGATGGTCGTAGTGTATCGATTTTCTCTAAACCAAATATCAATGAATGGAAAATTAATGCACGAAGTTAGCCATCTCACACATGGAATATGTATAGAAATGTGGAAGGGACTAGGATGTCTATCCCACATTGGAAAATTCTATATGTTGGTTCTAACTTATAAGTTAGAATGCTATAGAGAGGTGTTGAATGATTGCACCTGATGGAGGGCAAGTAAGCATCATACATGCATGTGCAAGAGCTTGGCTCGGCTCTGCAAAAGGCTAATTTGGTCACTCAGGTTCAACCGAATTCACCAATCTTAAGTGACCATTCGAATAACCGCTTGTAACTTACAAGAGGTTTAACTCCTAGGAGTTAATAGACAATATGAATGAATAATGGGGTAGTGACCCCTAGAAATGATGACATGGCATAAATGTCATAAAGCACCATAAATGGCTAATTTGAATCTCATAAAACCATCCAAGGGCTATTAATTCCTCATTTTGAATGGAGGAGTGCCATATACTTTAGAAGACTTGAGCTACATCAAAATTTTGAATCACTATTGTTAGATGCATACATTACATTATGAAAATATTCCTGCATCAAACTTAGTTTAGCATATAGAAACTCTGCCCAGTTCTCAACGTCGTTCTAGTTCATCGATGATTTTGGAGTAGTGATGTTATTATTCGAAAATAGGAAGTCGTTTTATCTATGCAACGATACGTCAAACCATGAACACTAGCTGAGATGTATTCATTTTGCGAAGAGAAGTCTAACCTCGACTTATCATCTTCCTTGTCTAGGATATTTATCACTATTGTTGTGTTCGTTGTTTGATCAACATTCTCTCCCACATTTATTTCTGTTGATTTCCATAATCCATAATCAACAGAGTCCATCCATCCTAGGAGGTTTCCAGTTTCCAAAATCAGTAGCATTCCAAATTCATTCCAGAATTTGTAAAGAATTCAGAACTTGTGGTTGTTCTAATTGTTGGGTCAACATCACAAACAACATTTGCTTCCAAAATTCTTCCAGAATACTTATTCAAGAAAGGTAAACCTTATTTTCTTCCTATCCCAAAAGTCAGTCCATTTCCAAAAGACATATTTGGAGTCCCTTGGGATTATATAGATTAGTGTTTATGTTTCTGTTAGAAATATTATACACCATTTTTGGGTGAACATAGAAACCAACAATCCTACAACGAATATCGTCATGCACACACTCTCATAATGGTGAGTTCGTTTTCTAGGGATTCGTTTGTTGCTCCTTCCCAAGGTGAAAAAACCTGAGAAATTCATGGGTGCCGACTTCAAGAGGTAGCAACAAAAGATGTTGTTTAACTCACAACGTTGTGCTTCCCATGTTTCCGCTATAAGGATTCGCTGATTGTTTTAGAAAACGAAATTGATGCTGAAAAGCATTCCGCATTTAAAATGTAAGACCAAAGAGATTTCTTGTGCCATAACTATGTTCTAAATAGGCCTAATGATGATCTATATAGTGTGTATAGCGCAGTAAAAATCTCTAACGAGATGTGGGACTCTTTGGAGAAGAAATACAAAACCAAGGATGTTGACACAAATAAATTTGTTGTCACAAAGTTTTTGGATTTTCACATGGCGAATTCCAAAAATATAATGAAACAAGTTCAAGAGTCCCAATTGATCCTACATAATATCACAATTAACAAATAGTATTACCTCACGCGTTTCAAGTGGCTACTGCGATAGAGAAGTTGCCTCCTGGTTGGAAGGGCTTCAAGAGTTATCTCAAATATAATGGAAAGTAGATGATTTTTGAGGATCTTAAGGTCATGTTAGAATTAAGGACAATAGGAGGAACTACTCCAAGCACGCTCGTGTTTCAATAGAGGCCAAAGCCAATTTATTGGAACATGGCACCTGTTACATGAGGAAGAGGCCCAAATGACAAAGACAAGAATCTAGTGAAGCCACAATTCCATGGGGATTGCTACAACTATGCCAAACTAGGCCATTTTGGATAAAGATTGTCACCAACCCAAGAAGAAGAAGGAAAAGCAATCGAGTGTCAATGTGGTTTCGAACAAAGAGCTGACAGACATGGATTTGTCGGTTGTAGTGTTCGAAGCTAATATGGAGGACAACCAAAGTAATGGTTCGTGGATATCGGTGTCATTTATGCATGTTCAAAGAAAGTAGTCTTCATATCGTATAACCCCACTACCGGAAAGAAACTCCACATAGGTAATCATGCGACTTCTGAAGTTGTGGATGTTGGTATTGTGGTGTCAAACCTGACTTTGGGCAAGGAGTTAATGTTGAAGGATGTGTTGCATGTCCAAGACATCCGGAAGAATTTGATTTTGGGTTTATTGCTAGTTAGCCAAAGTTTTATACTAGTCTTGGTAATTCCTTGGCAGGGTTATCTTGATGAAGGATTGTCCAAAATGAATGTAATGGTTGTATACAATCTCGGCGATAAAAGCATAAGTAAAGCTTCTACTTCTTTTTACATGTTTCTGTGATCCAGTTTATGGCATATTAGATTAGGACATGTTAATCTGAATGCTATAAAAAGATTGGTAAATTTGGATTTACTAAATATACCTAAAAATAAAGTCACATGAAAAGTGAGAGGTCTGTGTTGAGGCCAAAATGGCCAACTTGCCGTGTCCCAAGGTCTCACTCCAGCAGGATGATTCCCGAGATCTCATTCCTCCTAAAAATAATTGGGTGATCCCCAAGAACTCAGCTAACCAAGGTGATTCCCAATATCTCACCCAAGAATTATGATCCCCGAGATCTCATCCCCCAGTACATTAGGTGATCTCCAAGACCTCACCTATAGGATGATCCCCAAGATCTCATCCCCCACATAATAAGGTGATAACCAAGAACTCATTTTACTAGATGATGATGATGATGATGATGATGATGATGATGATAACAATAAATAATAATAATAATAATAATAATAATAATAATAATAATAATAATAATAATAATAATAATGATAATAATAATAATAATAATAATAATAATAATAATAATAATAATAATAATAATAATAATAATAATAATAATAATAATAATAATAATAATAATAATAATAATAATAATAATAATAATAATAATAATAATAATAATAATAATAATAATAATAATAATAATAATAATAATAATTCATAAGTAATTTTGCAAGTCCTCTTAGAATGAGGATTTCCAACATGTCTCCTCTTACAAGGACATTTCAGCAAGTCCTCTTAGAAGGACAACTTTCAGCAAGACCAGGAAAACGACCTCCAGAAAATCCTGAAGAATGACTTCATGAAACTCATGAGGATGACTTCAATAAAATCCTAAAGAACGACCTCCAAAAAATCCTGAAGGATGACCTATAGAAGAAATCCTTGAGGATAACTTCCTGAAAATCCTAAAGGACGACTTCCAACGAATCCTAAAGGATGACCTCCAGCAAATTCTAAAGGATGATTTTCTGCAAGATCTTACTTAGAAGGAAGAATTTCAACAAGTTTCTTCTTCGAAAGATAATTTCAGCAAGTCCATCCTCAGAAGGACAAGAATCAACAAAACTCTTCTCAGCGGGACGAGCGTCAACAAGTTCACGCTCAAAAAGACGACTATTAGTAAGTTTATCTTCAGAAGGACCACTGTCAGCAAATTAATTCTAAGCAAGTTGGAATTCAACTCGGCGAAGTATAAAGAGGATAAGAGGCATAACAAGAAGCGAAACATGCATTCATAGTACATGAAGATACTCAGAAAGAATACCAAGAAGTTAATGAAGCCCTAGAAATTATTACAAACTTCTATTCCGAAATTCATGAAATAGGGAAAACACACATAGTTGCTACAACGAAAGAGTTCCTACAAAATATAACATAAGACATACTAGCTAGCCACTAAGCATCAGTTGGGGCGTGATCACCATAATGCACCATTTCCTTATCATCTGAAGCTGTCTCCTCTCCCTCAACGACTCCTTCACCTTCCACAAACTCGTCAAGGAGCTGAATGATATCCTCCCCAATTCACCTAGAAACTCATTGGGCAATTTGGCACTAACCTGTGATCTCACTAGAAAAGCTAGAAGTCCGCTCCATCAGGCCTCCTTGTAAGCCTTGCTTCTCTTAGACGCTTCAACTGCATCACCCTCCAACTTCGACTTGTAAGAACATCAATTGTCACTTTGGAGAAATTTAGCCCCAGTCTGACACTCCCTCTCGAAGCCCTCCCCAAGCTTAGATATTTCCTCCAACAACTTAATTTTTTCTTGAGATAATGAACATATTTCAAAATCTTTCTCCACCTCCAACTTCTTGAGGCAACTTGAAGTTCATGCATGCTTTTTAGAAGTGGTGAAACACTAAGATATATTTTTCGTGGCATTTAGGCCTTAATAGTATAAATGAGAGAATCTAAAAAAAGAACAAGAAGTAGTAAGAAATAGCCAATAGATGTTAACCTGCATAGTTGAAGTGTAATGAGCCTCCAGAAGTACTCGGTTAGATAAATCCCAAGCCCTCTCCAAAATCAGCTAACTTGAACACCCCTCGCACCTCGTAAAGCTAGTTTGGGATCCTCCACATCCTAGAAGGGCTCGTCACCTTTAGCTTGCTCTTCTGCCGAGATATACAAGCCTCTCATTGTAACACTCGAGGCAGCATTACCCCTCATCCTTTTGCTTGAAATATCATGTCTTGTCCCAGTGCAGCTAAGGACCAAAATAAAAGAAGACTTCTCTTTGCTACCACTCTTAGAACAAACATGCCGAGGAGCAGGAGAGCTAGGTCAGGCTCTACCTTTCTCGGCCGAAGGATGTATTTGCCCACTAGAAGGTTCCAATCTTTTAGTAGGTTGGCTGGAAGGCTGAGAACAATATATCATCTCTTTCCTTTGAGAAGACTTCTTAGCTCTTGCATTCCCTTTTACCTTCTTTTCTCTACTGTGTAACAAACATTCAAGATGTTAATATCGATACCTAAAGTTGCACAACATATAAAAAATGATAAAGCAGTTCAGCAAGACAAGTTTAAACAAGACAAAATGGCAACAAGACAAGTCTTATGAGGATAAAAATGTAGCAAAACAATATGCAGAATGATGAAATCACAACGAACCATATCTTAACAAATAAAAACTTATTTAATCAAATAGAAACTAGAAGAGTCAAACAGTTGCTAGTTGTACCAAGAACATGGTGAAGTAACCTCTCGGGGTCAGTAATACAGTCCTTTGGTGAAGGAATAATCATCTCGATGTAAAAGTCGCTAACTGAGTTACTTAGGCCCGATTGGTATTGCATATTGAAGGTAGATGCACCCATACCATGATTGTGTGATGGGTTTGGGCCGCACAAGATCCGGCTACACACTCAACGAGGTTTGCTCTCTTAAGAAAACAAAGAAAAAAGAACTTTGAGTTCTAAATAGATCAATTTCTCCATTGAGAAGAAATAAAAAAAAAAAACCTACCTCAAAATACAGTGCACAACGTGCTTTCTTTTCTAGGATTGTTGCTCAAATATGAAATGTAAACATTTCCAGAGAAAAATACTTTGGTGAAGGAGGCTCCATCTTCTTCATAGGGAAACAACGATTTAGTCGATGGTCTGGTGGTTGGTGACTTCTTTGCTCTAGGGTCTTGCCATCTTCGTTTATTCACCAGACAAAAAATTTGTTACCGATTTCGTTGCCGGTGATACGAGGAGAATGGAAAACTTAATTACAACAAACAACATTAAAAGAGTGAGAGGGTGGCTGGGTAAGAGAGAAAGGGAGAATTGTCGCCCAGGGGTAAAACGATCACACCTCATCAATAATAAAAAGATAAAAAATTTTTTATTCTCATCAAGAATCAATTAATACATAAAAATATATAAAACAATGAAAAACACATTTCATGAAATAAAGGACCCACAACGATGTAGAAAAAAACATTAAACTTGTAACCTACAAACTCATCAACTTAAACAGTACATTATTCATGTTTATCAACTAACAACTATTCAATCTTTCTCTTGATGTTATTGATAAATAATATTGTCATCAAGAACCTAAAAAGATTTACCATATTCCAAAGTTATTTTGTAAATTACCATTAGAATTTTAATTCCAACGGTTTTTATGTCGTTGGAAAAATGATTGTTGGAAGTTTTTTGTTCCAACAATTAAATTCCAACGGCAATTCCAACGAAGCCTTTTACCGTTGGATTTTTTTTTCCCAACAGCTATTTCAATGGACTTTTGCCGTTGGAATTTTTCCGTTGAAATTTGACAGTTTTCTTGTAGTGTTCATAATTTACTATGCGAGATAATCAAGTACAAATTTTCTCGGAATTATTGTGTTTATTTACTTATTCTCAGTAATATAACATTGATTGTAAAATGATAAAAGAACATGCATTTTAGTTAAATTTTATCTTGAAAGAAAATTTGATCTGGGAATGGCATTAGCATGGCCAGGTAAACTGCCATGCTAAATTGAAAGTAAAGGGCAAAAAAAGGAAATCATACAATATCAATTTGTAGAATATAAATTAGTTAAAATGTATATTTCAGGTAATGTACAAAGTCATTGTATATGGGTTGAAGTGTCATTTTAGCAAAATAGAAAGGCGTAAAGGCTAAGTTGTACAACACCAAAGCAGAAGATGTGGTTGGATTAAAGCATGCAACCAATAATTGACAATGATATACCAGATTAAACTATGATTAGATGTCCCTTTTTCATATTGTTAAGTTATTTACAGTGTGTCTTATATGAAACAGTTTTACCATCTTCCACTTAGGTGTCCTTTTTCAGGTATTATATTAAATTAATTAATTAAGTAAGAAGCAACAACTGGTATTGATTCTGGGCGAAGGTTCTACACTTGATTACAATTCCACCAACCACGTTACTGCTCGTGTGCGTTAATGCACCCATTCCTTTAGATATTTTGGTTTTGCAATTACTATTTGCATAATAATAATAATAATAATAATAATATTTATTATTTTTATTGGGAATATCTCATTTATTGGTTGCAGATTTGCAGCAGCTTGGGCAATGTGATGTCCATGTTACTAGTGGTAATGTATAGTGGACATCTTTATATTTAGAAATCATAAACAAAATAAAAATCGGCGCCTATTTTTGCGAAAAATTAAGCAGTTTTAGCAAAATACTTAATTGACTTCACAATTATGTCACTTAGTTTCATTACGATTGTTTAGAAGATAGCAAAATCTTGTGCGCAGTGATCTTAAATTCATACAATTTAGACTGCGAGCGAATCTGCATGTCTTGTGGAGTTTTGTATAAAATGTATTACTATGTATACTGAAATATATCACTTACTTTTAAGAAATGTATTTCATTTTAACATAAGACATTTTTTAGAATAGTACTATATTTGAGAACAAGTAATGTCTATCAATATAAATATTAATACATATATTGCTCACAACCCAATGAATGCACTCGCAATCTTGATTGCATGAATCTAACTAAAATAACTAAATATTATATTCTAAATAATAACTTTATTATAGACAAATGTTTTAGGTGCATACCTGCATTGTTTATCATCGATGTGACAAATAGAGATGTTTTATCCGGTTTCTAAAACTGGAATTGAATCGTAATTTATCAGCGGTTAATAGTTCAATTAATAATTAACCCAATTTCGGTTATAATCACAAACAAGGAATCAATTATTTAACAGCCAATTTTAATCGTGGCTTCTTTTTTCTCAGTGACACATGTAGTGTTCAGATTACATGAGTGGACGGTTGAGATTTGATGACTACTAGAATTCAATTGAACTAAGGTTAAAATTTTGATGGAGGATGAATCCCATAATAACAATAAGAAAACAACGACAAAACCGGCCGTTCACATGGAACTAACGGTTCTTAGGTAGTTAAAAATCGAAATCGTGATATGCACAATCTAACTTCGATTACAGGTACCATTTTCTTTACTGGCGGTTCGAAACCAAACAACGATCAAACCGCACGAGATGGTAGACATAATCAATTGATTTGTATTAGAGAAATTAATGAACGTAATGTAATAAATCTGTGCTGGTTGTTATGTCCATGTACGACTTTGCTTGTATAGAAAATAAAGTGGGGGGGTATAAAAGGAAAAAGAAAAGGAAAGTTGATTTACATCCACAGAAAAGAAGTCCATTATTAAAAGAGAAGACGGAAAGTGGGGTTGGTCACAAGATTTTGATGGGATTCTAAAAAATATGTCTGTGCATAAACTGTCGGTGGAACAAACTTAAATACAAATTAAAAAATGGGTGTGTAATTACAGTATTTATACCAAAAACAAAACAAAAACTGCCTCTCTTCTCAGGAACAAACTTCAGTAAATGCACCTCCACCTTTTTATCTGGTAATGCACATTCTCACCTCCCTATTAATTTTGTGAAAAAATATATTATTACCAGACACAAATTACATTTCAAAATCTAATTAAAATTAAATGGGATCTTTATTTATACTCACACTTTCTCCAACTTCTGTTTTTAATCTTTTTTTTTTTTTTTTTCCATTTTCTCTTCGACAGTATGAAAAATTAATGGCACGCCTGTCCAACAGCCCCTAGCATCGTACACGCCAATTCCAACAATTTCCCTGCACAATATTTCAATAAAAATATTAATATCAAATTCCACGTAATTAAATTCTAAAATTCTGAATCTGAAATTGATCAAAAGACGTAAATAGAGAATAAGACAGAAAATGAATTATGAAACAAAAATAGCAGTGGGCAGTGCAAGTCAACAGGCAGGCTGGCCTCAACAATTGAAGCTTAAGAATGAATAATAATTACGATAATAACAGCTGGGCTTAGCTGGGAACTAAAGTATTTATCCTCTAAGGGGCCACCCACGGACTAACCAAACAGACCCCAACACGGTCCACTTGTTATGTTTACCAACCCTAAACTGCTGGCTCAATCAGAATGTGACTTTGTGCTCCGGACAACATAGGATCATTTTCCACCGACAAAAATCATTTCCCGAATATTAAACTCTATTAGTACTAAACTCTTTTGTCTCAACCCGCTTAACCTGTTCGTTAATACAACAGTATAGCATGCTTTATTTAACAAATATGGCTCAATATAATATCTTTATTTCATTAAAATGTTTAATTAGTGAACTATTGACAAAAAGACCAATAATTATTTGTTTTGGGTAGGGAAAAGGACTGGAGAAATGTCATCAAAATCCACAGAGTTGCAAATTTGGAAAAATGCCGGGAGACTAGCACGTAGAATCGCGCAATTTATTCATGAAATCGGGAAAAATGCCATGAGAATAGCTCATCATGAGACTCATGGCATTTTAGAAATAACAAATCACCCCTCATTATTAAGTTTTTAGTGCATTATGAACTTTGGATTAAATAATCGTCAAGAATAAAATCTTAAACGGTCCCAAATCTAAAATGCAGCGTACAAATTCAGCAGAAGAAAGTTGAACACCCAAAATGGTCCGCAAATTCACCGGCGCAGACACCACCAGATTCCGACGAGGATTTTTAATGAAATTATTTACATAAAAATAACACAACCAATCACGGCATATAAAAAAGAAATTAAAAATGAGCTATGACAATTAAGAACTATACAACCAAGAATTTCTTCAATTGAATAAATGAATAAAAGTAATCAAAGTATTAAAAGAATTGGGCTGGAATCATAACATACCTCTTCTGGGCTTGGAAACAACCTTGGCAACCGGAGCAGAGGTCGGAGGTTTAGTTTCCTCCGCCGGAAACAGGACACCGTCGATTCCTTGAACGGAGATTCTGCCATCGGTATATATATCAGGGTCAAATAGATAAGCAGAGCCTTCTCCATGGCCAAATTTCACTGACCCATCGGCTTCCTCCGCCACCACCTTATGCGGCAGTCTCAATGTGTCATATTTAATTTTACCAAATCTCCTGACCGCATTGTACATACTCTCCTCCGTCTGATACTCCGGAATCAGATGATAGTACATAATCTGCTCCGGCGCACCAGGCTCGCTCAGCTGGTCTGTCGTCAGCTTCGCCATCGCCTCATCGTTCGGCGCCAAAACCGTCAATACATATCCTTCCGAAACTAGTTTCCCCATTTCAGTAGCTAATGAGGTTAGATTCACCAAAATATCAGCGAATTCATTGTATCCGCCGTAATGCAGTAGGGTTTGGATGAAATCCTTCACCTGGCTTTCACCGTCGAAGTGGTGGTGTGGTCCACCAGGTCCAGGAGCCGGCGCCGGAGCCAGAGAAGGACCAGGTGCCATGGCGTCGAAAACGGGAAGAACCGGAGGAGCGCCTACGGGAACAGCTGGTGCCGGTTTCTTCAGCCTGTGCGTTCTAGGGTCAACTTCCGGGGCGCCCTCCGGGATGACGGCGGAGGTGGTTCTCAAGCTCCGCCTGGCGTTAAACTCTTGCTGAACAGATTTGGGGACGAGTAGTCTCTCAATGCCGTGGATGATTCCGTCGGGGCGAACAATATCGTCCGATTTGATAACCCTGGCCGTGCCGACGATTTTGTCCCCATTTTTCTGGTGAAGCACAATCTTCTCATCAATAGCGTCAGGGCAGAGGCTAGAATGATACACGCGCTTCTTATTTACCCAGTGCTTAGATTCAACGCGGGAAGGGATCATGTGGAAAAGCAGCAGCTTTTGCAGGGATTTGAGATTCCCAGGCTCGAGCAAAAATCGCTTAAATTCAGGTTCTAAATCTCTCTCTAGGGCTTCATTCCTGGGCGCAAAAATGGAAATATTATGCTTGGAAACCGCTTCTTCAAGAGTTTGCAGCAACAGAGCTTTCTCGACTAATTCCGAGAGCTCAGTATAGTGGGAATCCAAAAGAGCTACCAGAACAGAGTTAGAATTGATCTGTGCGGGGTTAGAGGGCTTGGTGGGCGGCAATGCGGAGACTGTGAAGGTGAGGAAAGAGAAGAAGAAGAGAGGGAGGAGATTAGGGACGCCATAGATCTGAGAATCCATGACGGGTGATGGAAGGGTTTCTCACTCTAGAAATGTCGGAGATTGATTGTTCGTTTCTCTCTCTTGGGAAGAATAGAATAGAATAGAAGAGCTAAATGTGGAGGTGCTTTGGGAAGTGGGTTAATAGGGTTATGTTATGTTGTTTGGTGGAATATTAATGGAGGAGGAAGGAGTACAGAAGAAGGGGTACTGATATATCATGTGCCCAGCTTTTATATTTTGTGAGACCATCTCTGTTTTTACGTAGTGATTAAGTTGCGGGTTGGGGGGTGGGTTAATACGAAAAGCAATAGGGACAGGTGTTCTAGACTTTTGGTATGAAAAGTGAAAAAAAAAAGCCATTTGTTTTGATGGGCGTTTAAAATATGTCTATTTGTGCCTAACATTATTTATGTAAATATGCACTTTATCTCTTACAATCCTAATTATTAGCGCCTCCGTCCCGACCTAATTTTTTTATTTTGATCGGATACAAATGTTAAGAGAAAGCAAATTTTTTGAAATCTTTAACTTTTTTAAAAATGGAGATTGAGGGTGGAATTTTGAGGATATAGATTGTGATAAAAATTTGTCATTTATGGTTTGACAAATTAAGTTGGGACAAACTAAAAAGTAAAGTAAGAAAGTTAGAGCGGAACGGAGGTAGTATCTTCCTTACTGCTGGAGGATGATGTTGTTCATTATTTATTTTATTTTTATTTTGTTCTGTTTATTTTTTCATCTCTTTAAATTTGTGGCTTTGTGAGATTTGCTCGCTTTGGTCATGCATTCATCTCTTATGTCTTGTGTGATTTTATACTTTGTGCATCTTTCACGTCTTGTGCATCTTTTACATCTTGTGCGGTTTCCATGCCATATGCGTCTTTTATGTCTTGTGCATTTTCCGGTCTAGTTTCTCTTCTATTTTAATAGTGTTTAGTATTTTTGATGGATTTATAGGACTTCCCCAACTACCATGCAAGTAGTAATTGTGTTGATAGGAATTTGATTCATGTGAGCGTTGATTGGTACATTTCTGAATTTTTGTGGCTTTTCTTCATCACCGTCAATCATGATATTAAAGGTAATTTGATTCGGTTAGTTCTATCCAGAAGACTTGAAGTAATTGATATCTACTTTGATATAGATTAGAACTTATAAATATATAGTGTTGTAATAAGGTTTTTTCCTTTTGTGTTTCTGTTTTCCTCACGCTTGGGTTGAGGCGAAATTTTTAGAAAGTTTGTATTTGTATTCTATGATTCAATTAATACTAATTTATCCCATTAAAAAATTATTTATGTAAATAAATTAGAAAACAATAAACTGGGATATTATAAAAAGAAGAAGTAGTTAAGTATAATCCTAATTGGAAAATAAATCATAAACATCTATATATTGTACGAGGATATGATTCACGGGTGGAGAAAATGGGGAAGATTGGCGAATAGCGGAATAGGGAGATTGGTTGGGCCTTGGGTAGAAAAAAAGATGAGTAAATAGGCAGATGGAAAGTGGAAGGAGGGGTGTGGTGTTAGGGGTAAAGTGGGGAATATGCGACAGGTTGGAAGAGGCCCCACGCGGAGTCTGCACTTAGCGGTGGCTGCCTAGCATTGCAATGCCCGCTGTCTCCCATTTTCATTTTATCTTTTTTCTATTTTTTTTTTATTTTCGGCCTTTCAAGAGTTTGTGAGAGGCAGCCCCCTCATTTCATGTACACAAAATTGACCTAATTTTTTGCTTAAAATTAGAGAGTATTAAGTTAAATTTAATTAAAAAAATTAAGAGTATTATTGGAATTCGGTCCTCTCAATTCACAAAGAAAAATCATAAACAAACCCATCCTAATGGTCTGCTAACTTTACCATTCTTATCTAATCGTCCTGTTGTAATTAAATTAAAATTGTCGTGTAGCTTATAAATATTTTGAAATTTGTTCTTTTACCGTAAGTGGTAAATTGTTGTTGACGTGTACCCTTTTTTGGTAATGCAACGTTCATTTTTAATTAGAAGTGGTTCTAACTGAATTATTATTGAATCAAAATAAGTGATCTTTTTGTCAAGAAAAACATGAAAATGAATTTAAAAAATTGTTACAAAATTTAGAAAATACAGAGAAAAATTATGAGATTTAAAGAAATAGTTTTTGAAAAAAAAAAGTTATGAAAATTTAATTCTGCGATTTTTTGTAGTTCCAAATATTTTGATTTTCATGTTACATGATTTCTGTTTTTTATATATACAAAAATAGAGAATATAAAAATAACATAAAAAATGTAAATAAACTCAACACATTTTTCTAAATTTTCACATATTTTAAATTTTACATAATTTTAATTTTTCTGTAAAAAAACAGAAAATGGTCATGGAAAACTCATGAAATAGTTTTGAATTGTATGAAAATAAATAGAATTTTGTATAATTTTTTTTTTATCAAAATTCACAGAAACCTTAGAATCTTATAAAAAATAAAAATTCATGAATTTTATGAAAATAAAATTGGTTCTTTAATTTTTATAGAAAAACATAATGTTAAAGTTACAAAAAGTACAAAAATATAGAAATCTAAAAACTCAGAAAATAAGCAAAATATAAAATATAAAAACAAATTAAATAGAAAATAATAAATAATAAATAAAATTTAGAAAATATTTTTCATAAATTATTTTATATTTTTCATATTTCTAATTTTCAGTTTTTCTTAATTTCCGATTTTTTTTTTTTTTTTCGTGAAATACAAAATTTTAAAAGTTGGAGACGAGGTGTTCAATATCAGAAAGAAATACATTCCGCAAAATAGACTTAAATAATGGGGAATCCGAATTTGTTAAAGAAAAGAAAGTTGATTTTGTATTTGAAGGGGCGGCACTAAAAACAGATGCTGTATTTCTTCCACTTATGCAATTCATAATGAAAATAAACTAAACTATATATGCAAAAAATACAAATTTAGAAGTACCTAAACTGGCATATTAATCAAGGTTTATTTTAATGCCTAATCAAACATTTAGGTTTAAATAGAATTATTTTAGAAGCCAACTTAAATAGGATTAATAAAATGCATCTAGAAAGAAATAAAGTCAGAAGCAGACGGTAATTCCAAAAGGGTATGTTTGTTTATGAATTTGCCAATTTGAATGATGGATGAGTCAATTTAATTTTGCGTATGGGATGAGACATAATATTAGAATTCTACTATCTTTTTATTACTTTTTCTCTCTTTTCCTCCATTTTCAGCATAATGATTACACTTTTTGTAAATCCTACTCTATCTCATCCTAGATTAAACACAAGATTTACACCATCATTTGAATTTACACATCCTAAGATTTATATATAAGATTTATCACGTCCCACTCAATTCATAAATAAACATATCATAAGGGAATACTTGTGTTGGAATATAGTGACATATGTCACGTTCGGTGTGATAAATTATCTGGTGGGATATCTACTTAAATAATGAAAAAGTATTTTTGTTTAAGGGATTTATAGGGTAAGATATGTATTGGAAATTGTAAAAGTTGCATTTCCTCCATCCCACTTAAATTTGCATACCCTTAAAAATGAATTTTTTCTCACAATCTTCACCTTTGAAAAAGTCAAAGATTTCTCAAATCTGTATTTTCTTTAACATCCGTGTTCAGTCAACTGTGCAAAATTAGCTTAGACGAAAGGAGTATTAGAAAGTATAAAAGGTGTATTGAGAATTAAAAAATATAATATAAGTAATAGAGTGTGAATATTAAAAAACGAATTCCAACTACAAAATGAAATACTCTCAGATAAATCATGCCCGATCCGAATAGGATATATCAATCAAATTATCCCTTAAAAAATGAGTAATAATAGAGCAGTGAATTTGTTGCAACACTAAACTGGAAAGTAGGGTGGGTGCATAAAATGGAAAAGTAAAGCATGTTGGTTGACAATCTTCCAAGTTACCAAACACCTAAGATTCCAATTCTAACCTCAGCTTGAAGCCGTATGACCTCAGCAAACTCGGAGGGGGAGCTGTCACTGTCCCAAAATCAATTCTGCTATCATTACAATACATCCTAACTTTAGACTTTAGAGTAGCAGCTACTGAATACGTGGAAATTACTGTTTGGTATATACCTATTATTATATTTTTATTTTATTTTACAGATTCGCTTAAATAATTTATTTTGAATTTAATTTATTGGCTACGAATAAATTGATCTCTATATACTAACGTAATCCCCAAGTCTCGACCAATTGCTATTTACATTATTAAATAATTTTTACATTTTGTTTTGTGAATTTATTCACTTATTTAAATATGTATTTGTTTTTAGTTCTTAATCTATAATTTTTTTATCAAATATCTTTTTAAATTTAGCTAATTATTCTATATTATGATAGCCCAAGTTTGTCTCACATTTAGAAGTTCAAACAGTTAGAGGGTATTTGGTTAAATTAATTAAATAATTCTTATAAGCTCTAACACCTTGTAAGATTATTTAGAGCTTATAAAACGTCAAATCTTATTTCAAAAATAAGTTTTTGAATTGTTTAGTTATAAGTAGTTAATAATGATATTTTTGTAATTAAACAAGATAAATTTTGGAGTAGTTAATCAAAATAAAATCTTATTTAAAAAATAAGTTAGATCCTCCTTGCTTTCTTAAAAAACATACGTTGCTAACAACTTATTTTTAAATTAAATAAGATTATATATATAAAATTGTTGTTAAACACTTTAAAATGAACTCCTAAACTCTTAAACATCTTGTAAAATATTTAGAAGAACATCTCAACTTATATTAAAAGTACAAAATTCTATTTGAGGAAAAAAAAAAAAAACAACTTATTCGAGTCCATGGTACTCATTGATGAGGCTAATTCTCGCGGCCTTTTTCCCAATAAAGAATCATGTTTCAGCAACTGCTTTTAACTATAAAAACAAGGTTTTTATTTTGAACATGGGAGTATGTTTTTAGTTATAGAAGAATATTACAATAAATAACTTGAATTGTTAATTAATTACTTTCTTTGCATGCATAAATAAATGGATGACTGGAATTTTTTCTTAAGATATTCTTTATAAGTTAGTAAATGTATTAAAAATATTAATGTTAATTATTTGTGAAGACGGTAATTAAAATTTTAACATTAATATTACATTAAGGATATAAAAAAGAGAAAATGTTTCATATAATTGAAAATGATAGCTAATATTTTTTTTTTCCAAGTAAAGGCAAAAAATAAATAATAATAATAATAATAATAATAATAATAATAATAATAATAATAATAATAATAATAATAATAATAATAATAATAATAATAACAACGAAAGCAAGACTCTAAGGTATGTTTGTTTATAGATTTGTTCGTCCGGATGGAGAAGGGTCAATTCAAATTTGTATTTGAACTGAGACTTAGAATTAGAATATTTTAATCTCACTTAAATTCAAGCATATTCTCCTAACTTTTCACTATTCTTTTTATCACTTTATTTCCAGCATAATATTGCATTTTTTTATAAATTCTACTATATTTCATCGTAAAACAAACAAATGATTTATTCCATCATTTAAATTTAAATGTCCGAAGTTACCACGTCTGGCTCAACCCATAAATTGAGAAAAGAAGCAGTTAATGGACACTTGAGTGTCTGCGCGTGGATGTACGGTTTGGTTGGTCTGACATTAAAACCTTAACAGCGACATCTCTCCAAATTGAAGATACTTTGATGACATCTCAATTAAACACTTCACTTCCAAATAATAATTACTTTGTCTTAATTAGTTTTGGAGTGTATCTTAAAAGGCATTCACTAGAGATACGGGGCCCACTACAAATTGTGATTTTGGGGACTTCTATAATTCAATATTCACTATTTTCTTTAAAAAATTGGAACTCGCTTATTCCTCGTTAATTTATTAATTCATTAATTATTGTCATATCTTGTTTTGATTAGCACCATCATTAATGATCTAGAATTTTAGAGTGTCGGTTTTTTTCTTTTTTCTTTTAAAAAGAAAAAAGAAGTGTCGGTATTTTAATTAGGTACATATGCTACACTATCTTTTCATTAAATTTATGAATTATTTTTTTGTTCTTTATTTTCCATTAACAAACCTTTTTATATCTGATCATTTAGATATTAGCATACCAACTCTTTTTGTGTCACAATTTCTTTAAGAAAAGAAGAATTAATACTTTATAATTTCTTTAAAATAATACTTTTTAACTTAAAATAGTAAAGATAACTATATATAATAGTGCCAAGTAATGCGTTCTTTGATTGTAGACAAATTTTAAGAATATCTTTTTATGCAAAATTGGGAGTTAGGTGGTCAAAGAGGACATACACTTTAGAATGAATAACTGTGTATTATATTGCTTCAAGACTCTTTTAGTAACTTTTCTTGACGTTTATAACGTAGAATTTCGGCGTATAATAAAGTGGTAATTCAAACGGTCCGAATTAATGTTGGAAATTAGTAATAATTAAAGTGTAGATAAGACACTTTAATGATATAATTAAGTGGTCGGAAGTTTAATTTTGTAGGAATTAAACTTCACACGATTAATCTATGGAGAAAGTAGATGATTGTAGGGTTTTAATTTACTCAAAACCGATATGTGGTGAGTGAGAAATTAATGCATAAAGTTTACCACTTGATTATGTATTAAGTGTAGAATTAATAACTAAGAGTAGTTATTATCCCACATTGGTTTAAATGCTCTTTAAGTAAGTATATATATATGAAAGCTCATTATTAAGGTATATCAATTATACATGTGAGGGAATCCAATGGAAACCCACACGCGCGCTCGCTCGGCACGGCACGGCCACGGCCACGGGCCTTGGGGAATGCCTCGGCCGAGGCCCAAGTAACTCAATGACAAGAATTAATTATGTTCTCCCTATAAATACATGCAAACATACACTGATATTTTCACCTGAGTCTTCATCTTCCTCATTCTCTGCATTTCATCTTTTCTCCAGTTTCAGAACTCGAACATCTAAAGTTCGCCGGAGCCTTTTCTGTTAGTGGTGCTACTATAGAAAAGGACGTAAACCGTTATATCTTTGGGGTCTATTACTTCGTTCCGTGAGCACTAGCCGGGAAGTAATTTGTCCTAAGGACAGTGGTCTTCCACGTCTCGGTTTATTCTTTTTGTTTTCTGTTTCTTACCCGATTTTCCAGAACATTGTAATAACAATCTTAGGACAAATTATATTTTCGATTTCTGGAAAATGTCAAACAATCAGAATGTTCCTCCTGTTCCAGCAAGAGTTATCCCTACTCCACCGGCTAACTCAGTTGAAAAACCGAAAAAATTTTCCGGTGACAATTTCAAGAGATGGCAGCAAAAGATGCTGTTTTACATCACTACCTTAGGATTTGCTTCGTTTCTGAAGGAAGATCCTCCGGCTGCTCCTGCAGAAACAGACACCGATCAACAAAGGCGAGTTGCCTTTGATTCATGGTCACATGGTGACTACCTTTGTAGAAACTATGTGATGAATGGACTTGCTGATCCACTATACAACGTGTATCAAGATATCAAGCCTACCAAAGAGCTCTGGGATGCTTTGGAAAAGAAGTATAAGACAGATGATGCTGGCACAAAGAAATTTATGGTGGCTCGGTTTTTAGACTTCAAAATGGTTGACAACCGTTCGGTTGTGGAACAAGCCCAAGACTTTCAGCTCATAGTTCATGAAGCTTCGGCTGAAGATGTGAAACTTCCAGTGCCATTTGTAGTGGCAAGTTTGATAGAAAAAACTACCTCAGAGTTGGAGTGACTTCAAGAACTATTTGAAGCATAAACGAAAGGAAATGACGGTAGAAGATTTAATCCTTAAGCTGAGGATTGAAGAGGACAACCGGAAGAATGAGTCCAGATTTCGGGCTCATGTTGATGCAAGGGCAAATCTGATGGAGAGGGGTTCTTCGAGTGATAACAAGAGGAAACGCCCCAATGACAACAACAATCAAGCAAACCGTGCGCCAAATAACAAAGGTAAACAACCTGCTAACATGACTAGATTTGCAGGTAATTGTTACAACTGTGGGAAGCCTAACCACATGGCGAAAAACTGTAATCTGCCGAAGCAGAAGAAGAAGAAAGTGACAGCTAACATTGTTGAAGAGAATGGATTGGATCTCACTGCGGTAATCTTTGAGGCCAACGTTGTGGACAATCCAAGAGAATGGTTTGTTGATACAGGGGCCTCTTGTCATGTATGTTCTGACAGAGAGGTCTTCTCGAGTTATAAGGCTTCTTCCGGGAGGAAGCTTCATATGGGAAACCAAGCCTCTTCAGAGGTGGCCGGAGTGGGCAACGTAGTTCTGAAGTTAACTTCTGGAAAAGAGCTCACTCTAAAGGATGTGCTGCATGTCCCAGACATCCGGAAAAATTTGGTTTCTGGTTCTTTGCTGGTAAAGCATGGGTTTCGTCTAGTTTTTGAAGCTGACAAGTTCATACTAAGCAAGCAAGGAGTATTCATAGGGAAGGGCTTTGTAGTGAATGGATTGTTCAAAATGAATGTAATGGCCAAGCGCCAAATGAATAATGTAACTTCTGCTATGAATGAAAAAGCATCAACTTCTTCTTACTTGCTTGAGTGTTCCTCTTTATGGCATTCTAGATTAGGACATGTTAATCTCAATGCTATAAAACGCTTAGTAAATTTAGATTTGCTAAAACTGAATGAAATTAAATCACATGGAAAATGTGAGGTATGTGTTGAAGCTAAGATGACTAAATTACCTTTTCATTCAGTAGAAAGGAGCACAATACCTCTAGAATTAATACACACTGATGTGTGTGACTTGAAATTTGTGCAGACTAGAGGGGGTAAAAAGTTTTTCATAACTTTTATAGATGATTGCACAAGATATTGCTATCTTTATCTTCTTAGAAGTAAAGATGAAGCAATAGATGCATTTAAACACTACAAAGCCGAAGCTGAAAATCAACTAAGCACTCGGATAAAGATAATCCGAAGTGATAGAGGTGGTGAATATGTGGCTCCGTTTGAAGAATTATGTGCTCAAAATGGCATAATTCACCAAACTACAGCTCCGTATTATCCACAATCCAACGGTGTTGCAGAACGCAAAAATCGTACTCTTGAGGAGATGATGAACGCTTTGTTGATTAGCTCAGGATTACCCCAGAACATGTGGGGGGAAGCTGTTCTTACAGCTAATTATATATTGAATAAAATTCCACTAAAAAGAGTTGACAAAACTCCTTACGAAATGTGGAAAGGGCGTAAGCCATCTTACAAATATCTCAAAGTGTGGGGGTGTTTGGCTAAGGTTGAGGTGCCGTTACCTAAACAAGTGAGAATTGGCCCTAAAACGGTTGATTGTATATTTGTTGGGTATGCACTCAATAGCAGTGTGCGTATAGATTTCAGATTCATAAATCTGAAATACCATATATGACTGTTGGAACAGTCATGGAATCAAGGAACGCAGTATTCTTTGAAAATATCTTTCCTTGTAGAGAAAGATTGATAGAAAATGAAAATCAAGGAATTACTTTGGAAAAAGGAAGTAGTTCAAATCTAAAAAGAACTGTTGAAGCTACAAGTAGTTCTCGGATCTTAGAAGAAGAAGAAACGAGATGTAGCAAAAGAGCAAAGACTGCAAAGTCATTCGGTCCTGATTTTATCATATATATGTTAGATGGTGAACCGAGATCAATAAAAGAAGCTCTGTCTAGTCCAGATGCACCATACTGGAAAGAAGCAATCAACAATGAAATTGAATCCATCATGCAAAATCACACGTGGAAATTAACTGACCTTCCGTCAGGGTGTAAACCTTTAGGATGCAAATGGATCCTAAAGAGAAAGTACAAAGTAGATGGTTCAATAGATAAATACAAAGCTCGTTTGGTAGCTAAAGGCTTCAAACAGAAAGAAGGTGATGACTTCTTTGATACTTACTCCCCTGTGACAAGGATCACATCTATTCGAGTGCTTCTCTCGATTGCTGCAATACATAATCTTGAGATTCATCAAATGGATGTGAAGACTGCATTTTTAAATGGAGAGTTAGAAGAAGAGATCTATATGCATCAACCCGAAGGGTTTGTGGTACCGGGACAAGAAAATAAGGTATGTAGACTAGTAAAGTCGTTATATGGTCTCAAACAAGCGCCAAAACAATGACACTTGAAATTTGACACTACAATGTTGTCAAATGGTTTCAGGAACAACGAATGTGACAAATGTGTGTACATAAAAGGTACATCAGAATCATATGTCATAGTATGTCTATACGTAGACGATATGTTAATCATGGGTAGTAATCATGAGATAATCATGGATACTAAAAGAATGTTGAAAAGGAATTTCGACATGAAGGATATGGGTTTGGCTGATGTGTTTCTAGGAATCAAAATAGTTAGGACATCAGAGGGAATTGTTCTGACACAATCTCACTATGTAGAGAAAGTACTCAGAAAATTCAATGCCTATGATGGACCACCTGCCAAGACACCATTAGAATTGAATGTTCATCTTAAAAAGAACATGGGTGAACCTGTAGCTCAAGTTGAATATGCAAAAGTGATAGGGAGTCTTATGTACATAACAAACTGTACTAGACCGGATCTTGCATGTTCGGTTAACAAAATGAGCAGGTTTACAAGCAATCCAAGCCAAGAGCATTGGAAAGCATTGACAAGGATTCTGAGATACTTAAAGTATACTCTTAATCATGGGCTTCATTACACGAGATATCCTCCAGTTATTGAAGGATACAGTGATGCGAATTGGATTTCGGACACAAAAGACTCCTTTTCCACTAGTGGATACGTATTCACTATTGGAGGTGGAGCAGTGTCATGGAAATCTACGAAACAAACGTGTATAGCCAGATCCACCGTGGAATCAGAATTCATAGCTTTGGATAAAGCTGGTGAGGAAGCAGAATGGCTTCGAAACTTTTTAGAAGACATTCCATGTTGGAGTAAACCTGTACCGGCCATAATGATTCATTGTGACTGTCAAGCCGCTATAGGAAGAGCATTGAACAATATGTATAACGGTAAGTCTAGGCATATACGCCGTAGACACAACACCGTAAGACAGTTGATCTCTAGTGGGGTTATCACAATAGACTATATAAAGTCTAAAGATAACTTAGCGGATCCGTTGACCAAAGGTTTAAACCGAGATCAGTTGTTCAAATTGCGAGAGAGAATGGGAGTAAAATCCACCAACTAAAGAACAATCAAAATGGATACCCAACCATGATGAGTGGAGATCCCACAAACTTGGTTCAATGGGACAACTAAGTTTTGAAGTTCAGAGGAGGCACTTGGAAGAATATGTCTTCAAAATCCATCCCTAGAACGCAAGATAAGTGCGTAAAGCCTGTAAACGGTGGTAGAGGATAAGTCTTATGACTTTTAATGACTTCGAGAAACCTCAAGGAGGTAGAATAGTACAGGATATTCGATAAAGAAGTCACCTATGTAAGTGTGAAGTAAAGGGGCCGCTTTAATTGAAACACTTATGAATCCAAAGAGGGTCCATGGCCGAAACAGACCAAAACGTGAGAACAAAGATGTTCTGGTCAGTATTGTGTATTCATTGTTGACTAGGTACACACTAAGGAGGATTGGTTCAAAGATTAAGAAATCTACCAAACCACCGGTGTATCCGACAAATGAAATACTATGGAAGGTTCAAGGTCAAAAACTACTTTTCCTTAGGCAGTACTGATCACTAAGAGTTTAGACTGGTGATTGCATTCATACATGCATTAATTTTCACTCATGTGGGGGATTGTTGGAAATTAGTAATAATTAAAGTGTAGATAAGACACTTTAATGATATAATTAAGTGGTCGGAAGTTTAATTTTGTAGGAATTAAACTTCACATGATTAATCTATGGAGAAAGTAGATGATCGTAGGGTTTTAATTTACTCAAAACCGATATGTGGTGAGTGAGAAATTAATACATAAAGTTTACCACTTGATTATGTATTAAGTGTAGGATTAATAACTAAGAGTAGTTATTATCCCACATTGGTTTAAATGCTCTTTAAGTAAGTGTATATATATGAAAGCTCATTATTAAGGTATATTAATTATACATGTGAGGGAATCCAATGGAAACCCAGACGCGCGCTCGCTCGCTCGCTCGCTAGGCACGGCCACGCCACGCCACGCCTCGGGCTCGGGCCGGGCCTTGGGTCTTGGGCCTTGGGGAATGCCTCGACCGAGGCCCAAGTAACTTTTTGGAAGCCCAAAATCAATTGGGCTGACGGATGAGCTTCAGGAGCCCAAAAATGAGAATGGGTTTGAATTTAAATTCAAACCTGTAACAGCATAGCATTATGGGCTGTTAAGAGCATTAAACAATTGGGTCGTTACTAAGCCCGTAACAGCCAACAATTCAATGACAAGAATTAATTCTGTTCTCCCTATAAATACATGCTTCCTGCATGCAAACATACACTGATATTTTCACCTGAGTCTTCATCTTCCTCATTCTCTGCATTTCATCTTTTCTCCAGTTTCAGAACTCGAACATCTAAAGTTCGCCGGAGCCTTTTCTGTTAGTGGTGCTACTACAGAAAAGGACGTAAACCGTTATATCTTTGGGGTCTATTACTTCGTTCCGTGAGCACTAGCCGGGAAGTAATTTGTCCTAAGGATAGTGGTCTTCCACGTCTCGGTTTATTCTTCAAATCAAGTCGTATTACAGGTCACGTTAAGCAGTCCTAAAATTTTGACATACCAAAAACTATTAAGCAAAGTTCCATCATTTCCCTAAAATTTATGATAATCTTTTATCAGTTCATCATCCATCAAACTTTTGACCTATTAAATCGGACATATTAAGCTCGATGATGCTTCGAGTAAGAAATTTTATGGTCCAGTTCATTTAAAATGTTGAACGGACTAGGCCACTCCATTGCGTCAGGCCAATTTTGCCTCCTCTAGACATGGGTATACTCACATTGAACCTATCCTTCGAGTTCAACATTAGGAGGTAGAGAAGGTTACAAATCCATCTTGACAAGCACAAGTTTACGATTCTCGTTTCAGTTTTGCTTTGAAAAATAGTACACGGTTGCAAATAGAATAAATCCGTGATAAAAATTTGCAAAATTTTGAACATTTATAGAAATTGCAAATTGGTCTAAATTTCGTGAATTGCTACCTAAGGAACTCCTACATTTCTCTTAATATTGTTTTTCTTTCAATTGATTATACTTCATTATGTTCGAATCAACGAATGAGTACTCGACTATACAATAATTATGAATGAGACGAAGTTAGGACAGTCTAAACCACATATTGAAGATATTGTAGTTTAAAAATTATTAAATAAAATCTGATGCATATGCTTAATTTAGGGCTTAGCTTTGTATTAGGTTTACTTCTTATTAAAATAGTTCTAAAATTCTATAATCTCTTGTAAGCGCTTATAAGCTTGCTTAGAATATGATAAACACGATTCAAAAATTTTATGGCTCAAAACACTTATTAAGCACATTAATTATACCTATAAATATCCCTCACTAAATCATTATTTTTTATGCAAGATACCAGAATACAATTTTATCCCAAATTCAAGTAATTTATTATCATATTCTTAGTGATACAACATTAAATCCCTTACCTTTTGTGCAGATACTTACATGCATACTAAGAGCATCTCCAGCAGATGACTCTACTCTCCAGCAGATTTTGTTCTACTTTACAACAAAATATGTGCCCCTTCTCCAGCACTTTGCATTCATTTTTACACAAAAAATAATATTCCTTAAAATTCATTTTTTTTCCACATTTAATTATATTACTTTACTTATTATAAATTATATTATGCATGCATTATAATTACATATATTGTGTTTCCTATTTCAATAATTTGTATTTGTTTAAGTTCTGCATTTTTATTTACTTTTCTTGTCGTTGTAATTTTATTTGATGCATTGTAACTTCATAACATTTATTTTATATTCATAAATTCATAGTTAAAATTAAATTAAACATAAACATATAAAAGCTAAAAGGGGGGGGGGGGGGGGGAATGGGGGTAGTGGCGCAGCGCATTGACTGTGCCACTAATACATCAGTTTGGGGGGCATCTGCATTTTAAGCAGCAATAGAGATGGTCGCTGGAAATGAAAAGCAGGGCGCCATCTTCATAATAAAGGCACGCTGGAGGTGCTAATGCTTATGTGCACCCCGATTCCCAAACCCAGCGCGTAATCCACCTCTCAATAGTGGGCTGCAAATTTTTAACTTTATGCATTGTTTTTTATATATATAATAAACATGTATCTTCAAACCATCAGGCTGTGTTGGCTAGAGCTGTTAGAAAGGGATAGCGGGGTCGGAAGGGCCAATACCCATCGGAGCCAAAAATTTGCGGGGCAGGGCGAGGTGTTCGTAAAATTGGTGGGCTGCTAAAATCTTGACAAAGCCCAGCCCACTACGAGTCATAGGTTGGGGCGAGCTAACCCACTTATTAGATTATAACTGGTAATTAATTCTTGAGAAAGTCATAAACTTCAGTTCATTATCTATACAATTTAAACTAAAATAATAAAATAAAATTCTATAACATACATACTAATTCACTCAACAATTAGACGAGTCATAATCTAACACATCATTCATCGATCAATATATACTAAAATAATCTTCAGTCCATTTTCAACGTCTATCAAATATAAAATCTAGTGTACAAGACTACATATAATAATGGGAAAATCACAGACTGCCATCCAAATTTTTCGTGTTTTTTGCACTTTGTTGTAAAAATATTTTTTTGTTGCAGTTTACCATCTGAGCTTATGATTTTGTTGCAAATTACCACATGAGAGAAATCTCAGTCGTCCATAGTTGGACAATCAATGGTTGAGATTTGTTTTATATGACAATTTGTAACAAAAAAAGTTTATATGGTAAACTATAAAAATACGCAAAGGTGGGATGGTATAATGTAATAATCCCTATAATAATCTCCAAAAGTCAAACAAAAAAGTTTAATATGATATTATAGATATATAAATTTTACATTTGAATTTGTGCAAGTAATTAAAATTGTAGGCAAGTTGTATCGAATCAAAATAACAAAGAAAAATTATTACAATCATTTTACCTTCACACAATCACCGTTAACAGTAGGAGAACTGAGAAGACTTCTGTCACTCTTCTTCCACCTAATCACCGTTCTTTCCGCCTAATCACCGATATATAATTGGGTGGGAAGGGTTTCTTTTCTTTGAAAGGTAATGAATAAATAAACAGCGGGAGTAATTTTAAGGTTAGAGTTTAATTACAAAAAATTGAATGACTTAAAAAATTAAAAGATTAGGCGGGTTGGTCCGCCAAAACCTGCAGCCTGCCACTTAACAGGCTATGGTATGCATAGCACAAATTCACTCATTATGCGAGGCGGGGCGCATCGCCCCACGGACCCCGGCCATTCCGACAGCTCTAGTGATGACATGATGGTTAGCACCCTTGTTTTTTAGTGTGAGGTCACTAGTTCAGTTTGTGACCTACAAGTTTGTGTTTTATTTTATTTTCGTTTAATTATATATTTTGTTTATGTATTAATTTATATAAAATAATATTATGATTAGTCTATATAATTAATTAATTATATAGACTAATAATTTATTATGATTTTTATTTTTAATTTAATTTTGGATTTTTTAATTTTTGTTTGTTTCTTTAATTTTAGATTTACAAGTTATACTATTTAGACAAATAAATAATATTTTTGGTTAAACACGTTATACTATATGGTTATTTGTTTTATTTCTATTTACTATTTTTAATTATTTAACTTTTTTTGACATAGTTTATCATTAGATATAGTATAAATCGTTTATTTAAAAGGTATTATTTGTTTTCCTTAATAGTATTACTTGTAGATATTTGTTTTAGATTTTAATATATTGTACTTCCCAAATAAAGTTAGCACAAAATAGATTGATACTTCTTCCTAAAACAATTAAGGACCCGCTTGATTCCAAATAATCAATGGTAATGTGTATGAATGAGGGGTTAATCATAATATGAAATGAAGTGGGGGGAATTGTTAATGAAAGGGGATAATTATTAACTTATTCATTATGTATCAAGCACCATAAATGGAAATGAGTCCTCATTCATTCCAATACCCTGCTCCTAAACTCCCAGGCCAAAGATACCCTAAAACTATTAAGCTTATATTTTTAGTTAAACAATATATACTGTATCTAATAATGTAACTAATTTTAAATATGTACTTGTTAAAACTTAAACTAGCAACAAGAAGATCACAAGTAATAGTATCGATGGTTTAACTAAAAGATATTATTTATTTATCTTACTAGCATTACTTGCAAATATTAGTTTTTATTTAATATTACTATACTTCCCAAAAAAAAGCACAAAAATAGAGTAATAATTATTCCTAAAACAACTAATACAATTAAGCATTTAAAATAATGTTAAACAATATATACTACTTTCTCCGTCCCGGCTTAATTGACCAATCTTGGCCGGGCTCGGAGACTAAGGAAAAACAGATTTTGTGGAATCTTTGACTTTTTCAAAGGTGTAGATTAAGAGTCGAGATTTTGAGAATGGAGATTGTGAGAGAATTTGTCATTTATGGGCTAGGACAATTAGATTGGGATAAATAAATATGACAAGTTGGCCAATTAGGCTGGGACAGAGGAAGTATATCTTACGATACAGTTAAATATTACCTTTACAAAAAAATATGTATTGGTTAAACTAACAACAAGAAGATTACAAGTAATATTATTGATTGTTTAATTACAGGTACTACTTGTTTATCCTAATAGTATTACTTGTAGATATAAATTTAGTATGTTATTACTGTTAAGCATTTAAAATTATACATTTTAATTAAACAATCTATATTATTTAGTTAAACAATCTATAATATGTAATGAAACAAAAATAATTAACAAATGGAACAAATAGAAATAATAAATAAAATCAAAAGATTAAAAAAATTAGAAAAAAAAATCAATAATAAAAATTAAAAAGTAATTATTTATTAATTTATTTGTTTATTATGTTAATTAATTATTATTTACATATTAAAATTAATTAATAATTAATAAAGTGTTAAATATATTTAGAAAATATTAATAAAAATGGAGGTTGCCAAAGCTTGAACCCGTAACCTTCCCACATAACTAGGGTATCTCATCAGCTAGATTGCAGCAATTACTTGTTTAGAATCCGTGATATTATTTATTAAAATATTAATTAATATATTTAGAAAATACTTAAAAATATCGAAAGTCGTAGGGCTCAAATCCCCGACCATTCACATTTAAGGTGGCACACGTCACCAGCTGTCAGCTGGGCCCTCGCCTGCTATTTTTCTAATTCTTTTTGTATATATTTTGTAACTTTGCAGAGGATAAAGAGAAAAAAAAAAAAAAAAGACCGAACTGAGCCGCAAGTTTTTTTGGGGCCGGGTTGGACAGTCGCGTTTTAACTATGAACTGTATTTGAACGAATTTTTAGGCCCATATATTAAATGAAGGGAGTGTACGATAGGGAATATTGTGCCCTTGATGCACTTATAACTGCAGAAGCACGGAGGGAGGGGGTCAAGGGGGTCTTTGCTCCCCTCAAGTTTTAATAATTTTTAGGGGTATTTTTGTAAGTTAAAAAATTTATTTTCATAAAAAAATTAGAGAAGTTCATTTCTAATAAAAATTGCCAAGTTTAAATTGATTATCTGTAACTATTTGTAACAGTTTTAATTAGTATACCTTATTTGAACTTAATAGTTACTTTAGTATTAATATATAACTTGCGTAATTATCAAATAACTGATGACCGTGAAAATTCTCTTTTTTTTTTTTTCATATTTCACACGTCCAATTTTTTATGAGAATTGCGAGTTTTTATCATGTGTAAGTGTGATTTGGTGATTTAGAGCAACTTTCGCGACAAGTTCATGGTGTCTTTGCCGGGGAGACTTTCTTCCCGTGAAATCAGCCCTAAGTACAATTAGAGTTAGGTTAGGTCGTTTTTCTTTTTCTTGTTAAAAATAATTCGAAAAAAAATCTAAAAAAAAAAGACCCTGATCACTATAGATACTTGATTAAGAGTTCTGCTCTCACTCCTTACAAATTCAATACATTGCCTTTTGTGCTTGGTGATGGCTCTCATTTTTCTCCAAATTTTGTAAGTATGGAAGTAGGGTCACGCTTCTTCCGATTGCGACTATTTTCACCATTTTTTTTCACAAATGCACTATCCACCGACCCACCATTCTCAATTCATGAATTATGATTCTTTTTAAACAATTATGAATTGGGATGGGAGGATGATTAAAATTTTCTCTCAAGTCATCAAACCTTTGTGTCACCCGAGTGTTACCAAATTTCTTCGACGATGCATTGAAGAAGAAATGAGGAAAGTCAAGGATGAGTTCGATCAAAAGTTTGATGAACTTTTGGCGCACACTAAGGTTTTAGAAGCCCATCTCTTCAAACGTGTTTTGCAAAGAAATAGAGATGAAAGTAGGCAAATGAGGGAAGATGAGACTGATAACCTCCTCTCTCATGAGCCACCAGTGGAGAATAGTGACAATTCTTCTAACCAAAACAATGCATCACATTTGGAAGAGCAATCTCAATGTACCAACAAAGTGTATAATTATGATCACATTATTGTTAGTGATCCATTTGGTGAGGCATTGTTTAGTGGTCGGCATGCAAATTTTGATTTGTCATTTCTTCCATTTTTTTGAAAAACTTGCATCAGCTATGGACATAGAACATATCTTCTTATATAATTTTTATGTCCATAATAATATCCGTGATTCATCATGTCATGTTTATGTCGTGGATCAATTCTCTTTCTTAAGCAAACAAAAGCATGACACAATTGACACTTGTTCTTAGATCTTGGGTAACATTTGTGAAAGTCGTATCGTCGACTTTAAACCAAGCGCTTCTTGGGAGGCAAGCCAATCATTAAAATTTGTATTGATTTCTTAGGATTTAATTTTTATTCGTTTAGTTTCTCTTTTAAGATTTGATGAATTCTCGAGTTGTGTGATTAGGTACCTTTGAGACACGAACGAAATGAAATAGCCTAAAATTTAAAGAAAGTCCCCAAGCAATGGTGATACGAATCAAGATGGGTGATCATTGGAGAAACGCAAAAAGGAAATAAAGAGAGTCGATACCTCAAATGAGTGAGTCATCGCTTGCAACACAATTACAATGTCAGCTTCAGCAACCGACTGCATTCATACAGATGCAATGGAGGATTCACCTCGAAGCACCAATAGTGTCTGGTTTGCTTTATTCTATCTCTCTACTTATTTCTTTTTCACTTGCATAATTTGTAATTACTTGATTTTTTGACATTTTTGCTTGTCCTTGATTCTCATGATTGAATTTTTGTGGATTTGAGTATATGCTTACTTGTCTTTCAATGCACTTAATTCATATGCTTACTTAAATGACATGCTTGCATTTAAGTTTGTGGGGGATGAGAGACATTGTTCGCATTAATTGAGGTTCTCTCCTCATGTTCGTATAATCACTCATGAAATCTTGTACCTACATGACTCTTGAATCTTTGTTCGAATAAACTGTTGGAGTGGAAATGTAAGTAGTATAAGCTTTCTGATTGATGAATCTTTGGGAAATGCATGATTTCCACCTCTTTTGCTATTTGAGTATGGGAATTTCGTCCAAGTTTATGGAGGAGGATGGAAGATTGTTATTTTTATGTGCTTTAAGAGGATGTTTCTCACGATTGATTGAATTGCTCGTAGTTTTAATCTATGTCATTATGCCAAAGTGTGTTTTCTATGTTTTTATATTGCTTTATGAAATAATCTTGCTTGGTTGAAATAGTGTTGATTGATTGATTGATGAGGAAAAACTATTGGAAGTGTCCCGACTTTTAAAATTTCTAAAATTGAAATCTCTAAAGATTGAACATCAAACACTAGAGGATTCCTTGCCTAAATGTCAATAAGATCAATTGGTCGATGTGATTTAAGGGTAGATGAATGTTTGAGCATGGTAAGGAGGATTACATATGTAAATAAAATAGCTTAGCCCGAAGTTGTGTTGCTTGTGAGCATTACTGTAATTTCAAAATACGCACGACATGATTAAGGATGAACTTGTGAAAAATAGGACAAATTGGCTTTAGGTGGTAAAAAATGAAAGAGATGTAGGAGGAGCTATAAGGTGGATTAGGTCGCCGTGCAAAGTCATTGCATTTCATCGTTTGTAATATATTTTAGTTAACATTTGTATACTCCAAATCCTTGAGTTAAACTTGTAAGGAAAAGAAAAAGAATACATTGTAAGAAACGTAGAAAAAAAAACTCAAGTAAGAATCGAGTGTGAAATAGTTGAAAATCTTGTGTAACTCGAAAAGAATATTACGATTTTGATAGAACAAAAACTAGACTAGCAATTTTTATTTCCTTGGACTAAGCCCGGTGGAAAAAGAAGTAATTGAAAAAAAAATTGAAAACCAATTGGCTCGAGGGAGAAAAGAGCTGTATCGCTTATACTAGGTGAGTGTATGGCGTCTTCCTAAAAATGAACCGAGTCAAACCACCTGGAGTCAAGGATTTTGAAAAATAATGAGTCGTCCAAGGTCACTTCACATATGCACGTTTTGGGGTTGGAGTGAGAGCTTTTAGCGCATGGCCTAGGTACTAAGTGAAACAAAAATATGACGTGTCTTTTCGAATTCTTACGCCTTTATATTTCTCTATTAGTTGATCAAATTCCTTGAAAGAAAATGATTAAGAAAAGGTTGTTGAATAAAAAAGTGAAAGTGCTCAATAAAAAGAGAAATTCATGTCTAACGAAAGAAGAGGTCAATCGCACGTATTTTTCCATCTCGGTCTGCAAATAGAGGCCCAAATGAGCCTGAATTAGATCTAACATAAGTTCGACTCAAATTTTTTCGAGTCGCAAAAAAAAGTCGGGAAGGGGTCAGGTCGAGAAGACGAGAGGAAGAGGCCCAAAACAGCAACGGAAGACGATGGGACGAAAAAGGGACACAAAAAGGGGTGTACCAGTCCAATATCAGACCGGTACTGGATCGGTACTGAACTGCCACAAAATTCCAGTGTGTTGCAGGCTCGCACCTACCGGACCGGTGCCGGACCGCTAGTTGACCGGTTCGGTTGGTTTCGTCCATTTCAGCATGTCTCCTCTGTATTTTGGTTGTAACTTTCTCATACGGACTCGGATTTGAGCGATTCAAGATACTACTTGACTGCAAGATGAAGATATACAACTTTTATGTTCAAGTCGAGAGCTGATTCTACACTAATTTTTCCCAAAAATCATGAGAAGGCCGAGGCGAGAGCATACGAGGGGCTCGACTCAACAACTTATGACCCTAGCACTCCCTTTTATATGTTTACCCTATTACCCTTATTAAAGGGCATTTTCTGCATATGTTTATTGTTTTGACATTGCTAGGGTTGGGAGTCTATATATATTTCTTCCCCTTCACTTTATAGGAACTCAAGCCTCCATTTACAAAACTTCTCTTGTACACTTTTCTCTCTTTCTTCTTAGCATTTTCAGATTTCATAATTTCGATCTAGGGTTTTTCTTCCTCTTCTTCAAGGAGGAAGCCATCTTTGAAGGAAAACTCGGGGATTATTCGGGGGTTTGTGACACCTGTCAAATTTATTAAAGTTTACGAGGATTCTTCAACCGATTAAGCATTTTCTTATCCTTCTCTTTATTTTCAGTTTTATTATTTTTATTGCTTGATGTTATTGATTCTTGTTATTACTTTAATGAGTTGTGAGCAATTCCTTGTTTCCTGAAGCTGGGGAGTAGCCCAAGTTTCGGGATTGATGATTAGTTGATTGATTATTGGATTTATTGTCGGTTATGGTAACCTAGGGTTAGAGTTTGGTTAGTTTGAAGTGATGATTATTTGAATATGAGACTTCGACCACAGGCTTGCATCACGGTCGCTCGACTTTCGGTGGCTTAGAATCATTTAGATTAATTGTGCAACTAGGAGATAACAGTTGGCCCCCTAGGCTAGGGATTGCTACCCTTTCGAGGCTTGTGCCTGCTAGATCTTAATTGAGATTACGGGTTAATTACTATGCTGTAGTTTGGTAGAGTGAGGAATTAATTCCGGAAAATTCGATTAACTAAAATCCAATCGGTAGGAGGGAGATCTATGGAGGAGAAGTCGTACCGAGAGGGGGAGTAGTGTTTAGGGGGCTTGGTTGGGATTGACGAAATTAAGATAGTCATGGGTGTAGGATCTACACCCTTACGCCGGTCTTTAGTGTAGGATAAGTGGGGATATCTTTTTATAGTCTTACATAACTGGAAAGCCTGAACCTGAGGTTGAATTGTGTGTGCTTATCCGGGTAGGTTGTCTACATAGAACCCCGTTTACTTACCAATCATAGGGGAATACGACACCTCAACCGCATTCCGGAATTATCACCCAATTGGGTCGTCGGTTGGTTTGGAAATTCAATCATATAAAAACACAAGAATATATTTTAATCATCTTTGAAATGTCAATCCCATCTTACTTGTATGAAATCGAGCCTTGGGAATATCTTCCCATCGACCAGTTCCCTCCTCGCTTTTATTTATTTGCTTTATGTTGTTTAGATTAGCATCCATCTTTAATTTGTGATTTACCTAATTAATTCGAAAGTACTTAAGCCAATTCTCATGGATAATCCTCACTGTGGATTCAATATCTTATATACTACATCTATCACAAATCATACGCTTGCGATTTGAGAAGGCAATTCCAATCTTAGTAATTCGGAGCGACATTCACGATAAGTTCAATCATATACAAAAAAACTTCTACAAACTGAAATTAATTATTTATAAGTAACCGTTTGGGAGCATTTCTACGCAAAAGCACTAATAATATACTCCCTCCATTTTAAAATAAGTGTCCTTTTAGTCTTTTTCTGAAAAAATTAAGGATTGGTAAAAAGGACAAATATATTAATACAAAATCTATTTAATTGAGTATATTTTGTGGAATAAGGAAATAATCAACTAAATTTAGTAGGTTGTTTCGGGTAATATTGAAATTTTTTAGTGTTTTTGGAAGTGACACTCATTGTTAAATTTTTCAAAATGTCTAAAAAGACACTTATTTTGAAACGAAGGGAGTAATAAACTTAGGGGAAAAGTCCTTCAAGCTTCAAAAGATATTTAGAAAAAAAAATTATACTAAATATTTCAATAATTGTCTTTCCATATTGGTTTTTGGCAAAAATTTGTGTGCATATGATGCACCATAGGCTTATTGTACACCAGCCCATATTGAGATCCGCGCGCGACCCGTTGCTATTGCCCCGACTCGCACGCGATTTTCAGTTTTTATTTTTTTTGGTCTAATAGTATATATTTTGTACCTAATAGTATATATTATGTTGTCTAATAGTATACGTTTATTAGTTACAGGTATAATAGTATATATTATGTTGCCTAATAGTATACGTTCGCTGGGTCGCGAGCGCGAGCCATTTGACGGACGCGAAAATCACTTTTAATCATAATTGAGCGCGTTTTTTGAGTTCCATGTTTTAATTTGGAGTGTTGGAGTGGTGTATAATAAGCCTATTGTACGTCACATGCACACAAGTGTTACTCTTGGTTTTTATGTCTTCTTTGACTATTAGTGTCCATAAATTAAAGGGAAAAGGTACATATAGGCCCTTCAACTTTTAGCTCAGGCTCAAATTAACACCTAAACTACTTTTTTGTCCAATAAAACACTTGAACTTGTTAATTTGGACAAATCAACACCTAAACTTTTTTATTTAGTACAAATAGACACTTCCATTTAATTTAAAATACTTTTTGTCGATTGTCTTTCAAATACACGTGTATTGATAGTTTCATTTCACATTAATTGGTTAATGAGGTGATATTTTATGTAACTTTTTCGTCTCAACTCTATTTTTTATGAGAATAATACCAAATTATTCATTTTTTAATGATGTTCGCTTCAAATTCATAATGTGTTTAAAAAAATTAATTATATATATACATACATACATTATGAATTTGAAGCGAACATCATTAAAAATGAATAATTTGGTATTATTCTCATAAAAAATAGAGTTGAGACGAAAAAGTTACATAAAATATCACCTCATTAACCAATTAATGTGAAATGAAACTATCAATACACGTGTATTTGAAAGACAATCGACAAAAAGTATTTTAAATTAAATGGAAGTGTCTATTTGTACTAAATAAAAAAGTTTAGGTGTTGATTTGTCCAAATTAACAAGTTCAAGTGTTTTATTGGACAAAAAAGTAGTTTAGGTGTTAATTTGAGCCTGAGCTAAAAGTTGAAGGGCCTATATGTACCTTTTCCCTAAATTAAATTGTGAGTAGCAATTATTTATTTTAATCTTCTATTATGTAATTGACTATCTAGTTACATGAATTTAGAAAAATATATTTGATTTTATTGACTTTATACACATAGTATTATTTTATATATTTTTACAAAATTGATATATATTATTGTAACATTATAGTTGGACTCCCTAACTACAGTTACTGGCTCCATCACAGCACATATGTATCTCTCTACTCTACGTTTTGTACAATTAAGTTACTTTTTAAACCACATGTAATATATGTATCTATCGTTTTTTGAATTTAAATTAAAAGTAACTAATATTAATGTGATCACTCAGGCTACAAATTGCATCCCGAAAGATAATTATAAACTTCATTTTTTTTGTCAGGAATATATGTTAAAAAAAAATCCATAATATTTTATCTTTATGTTTAGATCTCTATATATTAATTTTTATCAGTTCTTGTATTTGACTTTTGATAGAAACTTATGCTAATATTGTAGCAACAAACTAGTGTATTAAATTGATGATTATGAAAGTCCAAATTAATTTATACCGGAACAAATGGAAGGATCCTGTATATAGAAAGTATGAATGGATGTCATATTTCACAACATAAGATTGCACGTATAAATACAAGGCAGCCCTATCACATACAATTAAATTACATAAAATAAGGAAAAGTAAATCTACATATTAATGTCTTTTGGCACTGAACATCGTAGAGTAATATCATCTAGATTGTGTTCTTAAATAACTCGGATACGTTTTGAGGGACCTACACGAAAATAAAGTAGATATATATCCATCGCATGGTCCGGACAACAAAATAGATTAGATACGAGCTACAAAAATGGACGGAGTAGCTTGTGCGTATATGTGGTTCATTATTGGATACTAATTAAAAATTAATTTAATTATTTTTTCTATTAGTACGCTAGCTTCCTCATTTAATAATATTTGAGTATCGAAATGCATCCACCATATTGTCCGGACAACAATATAGATTCCATACGATCTACAAAAATGTCCGTAGATTGTGCATATACGTTGTTCTTCATTGGATGCTCTTTATTTTCCACGTGGTCCAACTAACTCATCACTACTTCCTAGCTCATATAGCTGCCAAAATTTGGTATGTTAGAGAGGAGAACCCATTAAACTTCATTGTCACACGATTTAGCTCGTAGAGTGAGAGTTCCATTAGATTACACAAGCCGACCTTGGCGAACATTATTTAGGAACACGTGTATGAGGCACAACGCAATGAAGATGATGATGACGAGGGTGAGTTAGTTGGACTTATCCTAGGTAGTCCAACAAACTCATCACTAGTTTGTAGCTTTAAGACACATATTGCTGCCAAAATTTGGCATGGTATAGAGCAAGAACCCTTAAGCTTCATTGTCACACAAATAATCTTGTAAAATGGGAAGTTCCATTAGATCCCACAACCTAAGCTTGGCGAGTACTATTTAGGAAATCACAATTAATAAATTTACATAGAGTGTTAGTCAGCGCTTTTGTTGAGAAATGACACCCCAAAACTAATACATTTTATATGCCAATCGGGAAGATGTCAATCACGTTCGTGTATTTTTTCACTGGTCTACCAGTTATTGGTGAGCTTGTACATCTCCTTATAGCTGATGACATAGTATTGATTTAGTTCTCCGATTACTCAGAGTAAGCCATCGTGTTGGTCTTGAGGAGATAAAGTAGATCGGGGGTAGGTTTGTTAGGTTAGAGTGGTTGAGGGAAACTTTTAGCGATAATATAACCTCTAACAACCCAGAGATACGAAAGCAGACAGAAGGCAGCTCTGTGCGTCTATGTGGTTTATCATGAGATGTTCTTTATTTCCGGACAAGTGTAGGGGTCATGTGCAAACTCAGTTTTTGACGTTGCTAGAGGATTTTGATGTTACAAATAGCTACGCATGAGCCATTGCTTGTTTAGTTATTCTATATAGGCAGTTGGATTTTGCCTCTAGACATAGAGTCAAGCAAGTGCGTGAGTTCATTCCTTTAATTTGTTGGAGGTATGTAATTTTCAATAATTTACATTAGCACAAGCTGTATTTAAATATTAGTGTCTTTAGACACTGAACATCGTAGAGTAACCCACACGACTATAAAGTAGATATATATCTATTGTATGGTCCGGACAACAAAGTAAATTCCATACGAGCTAAAAAATGGACGGTAAATTCCATACGAGCTAAAAAAAATGGACGGAGTAGCCTATTCGTATATGTAGTTTGTCATTGGATATTATTTAAAATTTAATTTAATTATTTTTTCTATTAGTGCGCTAAATTCCTCATTTAATAATATTTGAGTATCGAAATGCATCCACCGTATTGTCCGGACAACAACGTAGATTCCATATGACCTACAAAAATATCCGGGAGCTTGTGCGTATATGTTGTTCATCATTGGATGTTCTTTATTTTCCAGATGGTCCAACTAACCCATCACTACTTCCTAGCTCAAATAGCTGCCAAAATTTGGCATGGTAGAGAACGAGAGCTCATTAAAAGCTTTATTGTCACACGAATAAGCTTGTAGAGTGACGAATTCCATTAGATAACATAACTCGACCTTGATGAGCATTATTTAAGAACACGTGTATGAGGCACAACACGATAAAGATGATGATGAGGGTGAGTTAGTTGGACCTTTCACAGGTGATCCAACATACCAATCACTACTTCATAGCTGCCAAAATTTGGCACGGTAGAGAGCGAGAACCCCTTAAGCTTCATTGTCACACGAATAAGCTTGTAGAGTGGGAAGTTCTATTAGATCCCACAACCCAACCTTAACGAGTACTATTTAGAAATCACAATTAATAAATTTACATGGAATCAATTACCTATTCCAAACAGAGCGTTAGTTAGTGCACTTTTGTTGAGATATGACACCCAAAAACTAATATGTTTCATATGTCATTCGAGGAGATGACAATCACGTTAGACAACGTGTATTGTTTGATTGGTCTACCCGTTGGATTTAGCCTATAGATATAGAGTCAAACAGATGCATGAGTTCATTCATTTGTTGGAGGTATGTAATTTTCAACAATTTACACTAGCACAAGTTGTATTTAAATATTAATGTCTTTCGACACTGAACATCGTAGAGTAATATCATCTAAATTGTGTTCTTACACAACTCGGATACGTTTTGGGGGACCCACACAACAATAAAGAAGTTAGATCTCCATTATATGATCCGGACAACAAAGTAGATTCCATACGAGCTCAAAAATGGACGGAGTAGTTTGTGCGTATATTTGCTCCGTTATTGGATACTAATTAAAATTTAATTTAATTATTTTTTTATCAGTACGCTAGATTCCGCATTTAATAATATTTGAGTATCGAAATGCATCCACCATATTGTCCGGACAACAACATAGATTCCATACGAACTACAAAAATGTCCGGTAGATTGTGCGTATATGTTGTTCATCATTGGATGCTCTTTATTTTCCAGGTGATCCAATTAACCCATCACTGCTTCCTAGGTCACATAGCTACCAAAATTTGGCATGGTAGAGAGCGAGAACCCATTAAGCTTCAATGTCACACGAATAAGATTGTAGAGTGTGAAATTCTGAGGGTGGTTGCTCGTCTTTCTTGTGCTTGTTCAGCCAAACTGCAATTATGTTTTGATTTTAATGTAGTTTTTATTTTGAACTGTTAATTTTTAGTTAATTTGTTAAGCTATGTTTGTCTTTAGTTGTTGATAGTTTGAAATCGTATGTTGATCTTTAGGCCAAATTCAAAAAAAAAAAAAAAAAAGGGGGGGGGGGGGGGGGTTGGGGGAAGAGAAGATATTAGGATAATGAGGTATTGAAAATGTTGTCAATGATGATATATAAAATGGTTTTGATTGAAAATGTGATACATGCACACACTTGTTTTGGAACAAATGATAAATCACAATATATAAGCCGGTGAACTTTTGAGCCAAAATGAGGAACTCTTACTTTTGGAATTCAATATTTTCCTTGACTTGTGTGATGTTAATCAAGTGCATAGCACTTCTAGAACTTGCCTTGCATCTGTTTGAAATCATGTGATATATTTATGAGCATCGAAAATGATTTTAGGCGATCTTTGATTTCAACCCAATTTTTAGCCTAAAAATCCATTTCTACCCCCTTTATACAAATTATCCCTAGTAAGCCAAGTTGAACTTGTGGCCTTTTCTTGATAGCACAAATCACAAGCCATATCCATCTTTTAAATCTTTTTCCCATACTTGGATCGAACGAGTTAAAAGAGGAAGTTAGAAGGTAGATATGAGTGAGGGCTACAAAGATGATGAGAATGAGGTAATGAATATAGAGCGGGGAAGAAAAGAGAAAAACAAAATGAAAAATAGAGCATTGTAAAAAAAAAAAAAGATAAAAAAAGGGTGTACATGTTATTTCAATTGAATATTCATAGTTGAGGACCAATAAACGAGTCAAAGAATCCAATGACATGAGTGACTTTGGTTGAGTTAGGAGTCAAAGATTTTCTAACTCACATTTGTGAAAAAAGAGTTGGTTGAGGTCATTTGGATAATGTAAGGAAATACAGAAGTGTGAAAAGTGAGAGTGGGAGTAAACTTATATGAGGGCTAGATGAGTGCAACTCAATTGATCCAAGATAAGTCTCCACACCCAAACATATCTCACCTATACCAAAAAGCCTACATTACAAACAAAACAAAAGACCTTTCTGATTCTTTGCTCGTAGTTATCAGAAGTGACGAAGAGATTAGACAAGAGGCAAGCATATGGTAGGGCATGTATATATCTACAACTTGAGCGATACACAACCCTGTTATATACACTTGAGTGCTTGAGTGATACACTTGTCTGTGAGAATATTGTGATGATTCAAAAAGTCCTTAACTTGGAATGTTGCAAAGTTAGAATGTGTTCTTAGTCTGAGACATACATTTCCAAGTAAAACCGATAATACCTATATGTTTCCTCCAACTGAGAAAGAAAATCTTCATTCTTTTGATATTATTTGCTCAGGGACGAGCAAGGATTTAGTTTGAGGGGGTTGACAAACGGGGTTTTCAATCATGAAAACACGCTTAGAATAGAGATTTTATCGTGTATTTTTATATTCTAAGCTCTTGTTTGTCATATAATTCGTATTATTTTTCTCTCGTCGGAAAAACTTTATTTTTGAGCATTTTGTCGGTAAAACAGGTGTACAAACAGTCGACGAGTAGAAGAGAGTCGAAGAAATCAAGAAAAAACCCAAAGAATGAAGAAACGGGCCAAAATTGGGCCGTGCAAGCCTCCAAGACCATGCACGGCCCGTGCACGCAGAAGGCAAAGAGGTACCCAGAGCTAGGCGCACGGTCATGACCGTGCGCTCTTCCAGAGAGTTGGAGTTTTTTGGGGTCGTGCACGATCACGACCGTGAAAGGGTTGCACGGACCGTGCACGAACACCGAAAATGTGGGCTTTTCAGCCCCAAAACCTTATTTTTGGCCCAAAAACCTAAAAAAAAGCCCCAATTGGGTGTATATGTGCCCTAATTTATGTTTTTCATGTAGCTAGCACATTCAATAGCCACTTTTTAGAGAGAGAGAATCTTGAGAACATTTTTGGGGATTCTACTTGGAGATCAAGAATTGTCATCTAAATAGGTTTTATCTTTCCATTCTCTTTTAACCATTCATCTTACCAACTGAGTTGTGGATTTAGCAGCTGAAGTCACGTGCATTGCTAAAGATAGCACATGCGGAGGGAAAGTCTATTAAGAAACAGTTGAGAAGTGCAAGTTGAAGTAGGGCAGTTTTGAGAAGCTGGATATACATTCTTCAATTTATTGTTTCCCTTGTATTCATATTGAAAACACTTGTATCACATATATGCTCTGAGATTGAGAGAGAGTGTAATAAGTATCTTGAGGGAGAGCTAGAGAAATGGATAGGAAACAGTATGACCAGAGAGCTTAGACAGTTAGCATCTCAGGTGATCAATTTCTGATTTTCTCTTGTAGCTTGTAACATTTGATTTCATAGTGGATGTCCTTGGTTATTTTTCTCGTGGATGTAGGTTTAACAAACCGAACTACATATATGTTTGTGTCATTACATTCTTGCTTGTTATTTTTGCTATTGTCATTGCTTGGTTTATTGAATTAGGATTAGTTGTTGGGATTTCTTGTTTGGCAACCACTTGCAAATCAAAATAAGTGGCGCCGTCTGTGGGAAGTAACGATCCTAGATGTATTGCAAGTGTTTGTGTTATTACTTGATAAGAAATTCTCTGTTAAAGTTGCATCTGTCGTCCAAGAATGTCGTCTGAGAAGTATGATGTTGAGCAGTTCTTTGGTAAAAATGATTTCGCCCTTTGGAAGATCAAAATGAAAGCCCTGAGAGAAATTGCTTGAAACAGCACATAGTGCCATCATACTCTATTTGATAGATTAGGTTCTAAGAAAGGTTGCAAAAGAAAAGACAGCAGAGGAGGTTTGGGCAAAACTTGATAGCCTCTACATGACAAAGTCATTGGCTAACAGATTGTATATCAAACAGAAGATATACTCCTATCGTTTTTCTCAAGAAAAAGGAATTGATGACCAACTAGATGATTTTAATAAGTCAATTGATGACCTGGAAAATATAGGAGTGAAAATGGAAGATGAGGACAAGGCCATCATTCTCTTAAATGCATTACCAAAGTATTATGAACACCTCAAGGATGCCATGTTATATGGCAAGGAGAATTTCATCTCCTTAAGTGAAGTTCAGAGTGCTCTAAAGGCTAAAGAATTGCAAAATGTGGTGGAAGGAAAACAAGTCCCATCAAGAGAGGGGTTGAACATAAGAAAAGGAAAATTCAAGAATTTTAAGAACACAAGAATATGCACAAAATAATCAACCATCAAAACTGAAGGTTGTGGAAGGAAAGAGACAAGAAAGTGTCACCATTGTAAGAGGCCTGGGCATTTGAAAAAGGTTGTTTTGATTGGAAAAGAAAACAAGCAAACAAGGAACAGAAAACTAATACCCTGGATCTAGCAGAAGAACAAAATGAAGCAGAGGTGTTGAACATTACTGATAAGAATGTTGAAAGTTCTTGTCTTTCCATATTGATTTTTATGTCTTCTTTGACTATTAGTGTCCATATTTTAAATTGTGAGTAGCAATTATTTATTTTAATCTTCTATTATGTAATTGACTATCTAGTTACATGAATTTAGAAAAATATATTTGATTTTGTTGACTTTATACACATAGTATTATTTTATATCTTTTTACAAAATTGATATATATTATTGTAACATTATAGTTGGACTCCCTAACTAAAGTTACTAGCTCCATCACGGCACATATGTGTCTCTCTACTCTACGTTTTGTACAATTAAGTAACTTTTTAAACCACACGTAATATATGTATCATCGTTTGTTGAATTTAAATTAAAAGTAATTAATATTAATGTGGTCACTCAGGCTACAAATTACATCCCGAAAGATAATTATAAACATCATTTTTAAAAAATCACTCAGATTAAGATGTCCCCTTAAATTAAATCGTATGTCTATTATAGATTTTTTTTTATTATATTGAGTTATTTGTAATCTTCTTAACAACAACTAGTAATATACCCATGCGATGCACGACTTGCAAAATATAGATGGGTGTATGGTACGAATTAATGAACTATTTTATTTGTATGATTAAGAATAAGTTAAAACTAAAATCAGTATTTATCAACATAAAAATATATATGTATATGGTTGTGAACATAATTTTTTTTTTTTAAAAAGGTAAAAAATAAAATAAAATTAAGGTGTACCTAAATCAATTAAACATAAATTTGTTTGTGATTGTCACACACCGCATGGCAATAAAATTATCACTTTTATTTATTAAAATATATCTTTTATGAGCAAAATTATTAATACAAAAGTATTACTTTTTGCATCGAAAATATCACTTTTATTTACAAAAGTATTTCTTGTAGCCTCCTTTTTGGAACTGGCTATCTTTTTGGAATTGGCTGAATTAATGGACAGATTTCCTCATAATTGCATTTGATAGATTTTAACATATGATATGGAGTCTTTTTTTTATTTGGAAGATTGTAAATTTGTATCCTTATATAACTATAGACAAAATTTTCTAATTTTTGGGTAGTGAATAATTACATTAGGTTGTTATATAAACATATTTTAGACGAATATATGATACAAATGTGTTTAATGATCAGCCGAAAGCCTATAAACAAAAAATCGTGTTTTTCAGAATTGGCAATAGATTTGGGCGGAAAAATGACTAAATTACTATTTCTGGAGGATTTGTTATTATATTAAGTAAGGTTTTGGAATACTCATTAAAAAATGAGCAGTATTGGAACATTAAGCGAAATAATGCCTTGAATTTTTAAAACACACTTGTTCTAAAATAGAGTTTTTATGCTAACATGACATTTATTTTAGGAAAGACATGAAGAGGAGGATTAACTGGTTCGATAATTTTTAAGAGAAATATGAAAAAGGAGAATGAAAATTAGAACTACTTTATTTAGGGATCTCTATGTACCGTTTCTTTTCAATTTATTAGTTTTTATGAATTTAAATATTGTATGATAATAGTAATTTCATTTGTCCAAATTATTTTTCTTCTCCATCTAGTAAAAACTTTGAGCAATCATCCACTAACCCCATGAATCACCTGTTTCATTTATATGTTTCATCTTGTGTTTCACCTTAGTAATGTTTCATTTACCCATAACATCTGTATTAAATGATGTGACTAATTAATACGAGTCGTGTATTAAAATTTGTGTAACCGAGGATGCAACAGGTAGTATAACTGAGAATCCGAATAACCACTAATCGGTGGCCGCTTTTCATAAATAATGGCCGAAAGCTAGTTTGTTCAAAAGTATTTTTCTTATTTTGTCAGGAGTGTAAAAGAAAAACATAATATTTTATCTTTATGTTTAGGTCTCTATATATTAACTTTTCTGTATTTGACTTTTGATAGAAACTTATGCTAATATTGTAGCAACAAACTAGTGTATTAAATTGATGATTATGAAAGTGCAAATTAATTTATACCGGATCAAATGGTAGGATCCCGTATATAGAGAGTATGAATGGATGTCATATTTCACAACATAAGATTGCACGTATAAATAAAGGGCAGCCCTATCACATACAATTAAATTACATAACATCAGAAAAAGTAAATCTACATATATTTTAAGAGGATAATTCCTTAATACGCCCCCTCAAAATTGACGTTTCGTCGCCAACGGAGATTTTGGAACGGAGCTGAGCAAAACGAGAATGAGCGAGTGGTTTAGTGAGGAGATCCACGAGTTGATCCATAATGTTAATCTAAAAGACAGTCAAAATGCCTTTGGTAGTAAGATCGCACACAAAGTAAAGACCAATGGCAATATGCTTTATACGAGAATGTTGAACTGGACTTAGTGCAAAGCAGATGGCGCCCATATTGTCGCAATGAATAGTTAGAGGCTTGGCAGGAGTAATACAAAAGTCGCTTAAAAGATGGCGAAACTAACACACTTCAGAGGTTGTCGTGGCCAAGGCACGATATTCAGCCTCGATAGAGGACCGAGCTACCCCACGTTGCTTCCTAGAGTACCAGAAGATAGGAGTTGAACCAAGTAAAACAATGTATGCGAGGTACACTTGCAATCAGATAAATCACCACGGAGTAGAAGGCTATGATGAATAGTGCCTTTTAGATAGCGAAACAGTCTTTTAACAGCGATTAACAATGAAGGCAATATCGGGACGAGTTATGGTAAGATATTGAAGACCACCAATGGCACTGCGATACGTTGATGGATCAACGGAGCCAGAATGTGGATTAAGTTTGGCCGAAATAGGGGTAGAAACAGGCTTAACCCCGACAAGCTAATGACGACGAAGAAAATTATGTTGAGAGAGGAAAAGACCTTCCTTACAGGTTGCAACTTCTACACCAAGAAAATAGGAGAGAGGGCCTAGATCTTTGAGAGCAAAACGTGAGCCTAAATGAGGAATAAGAGCTTGAACTTGGGCAGGCTGTGAACCCGTGATAATTAAGTCATCAACATAAGCAAGAACTAGCAGGTGATCAGAACCGCGGTGATGAGTGAAGAGAGAGGAATCAGCTTTGGAGAGAAGCATGCCAAATGGCACGAGAGCTGAGCACAAAGATTCGTACCAATGCGAAGGCCATAAAGCGATCTTCGGAGGAGATAAACGTGAGAGGGCTTCGTCGGATCAACAAATCCTGGAGGCTGCTTCATATAAACGGAAAGATCCATGTGGCCGTGTAGAAAGGCGTTTGACACGTCGGTTTCTAACCTAGTGTTCCGCAAGTGTACGGATGTAGGTGCAGTAACGATTATCAAGGTCGATCCCACAAGGAATAGTTTAGGTAGTTTGATACCTCAATACTCTGGGAATGTCCTAACTAGATACTAAGTTGTAAAAGGTTGATTTTACTAATTAAAGTACTCAATTAAATATGACTTCAAACTTAGGAAACACAAAGAACTAACAATCAAGGAGAATAGGTATCCTAGGACTTCGATTTCAGGATATTACTTCAATGTTGAATATGATTAACCTATTGATTTACCAATTCTAGTGTTTATTAGGTGGCACGACAATAATCTAACCCTTCTCTCGAAGCGATTAAACCGTTGATTGATTAAGTTAATTACCCTCTCGAGTCAATTAAACCTAATAACTCCCAAACGATCCTAAGCCACGGCCTACACAATCATAGACAACTGCGCTCTATGTTCTAAGTCTAATAACAATTCCCTCCTCTCGAAGCGGAATTGCTAAACTAAATTACTAAATCTAGGTGATCAAGCTAAATTCAGTTTTAAGCACTAACATAGAGATAAAACACGTAAAGAACGGAATTAATAAATTAAACCATAAATCAAAACATTGTCATAATAATCCCTACTTTCTAACCCTAGGACACGAATAGCTTAGCTACTCATGCCTAGCAATAATCCAATACAAAAGTCTAAGGAAAACATTGTAAAAGATTTAAACTAGAAAAGAATAATTAACTCGGATGACTCCGTCTCGATGATCTTCGTCTTCTTTGTCCTCCAAGATTTCGTCTAGGTAGAATAATGTAATTGATGTTCTTGATCCCTTTTTTCCTAGAGCTTGAGGTCCTTTTTATAGAGTTGGGGACGAATCTTGGGGAAGATAGGATCCAAATCCTATTAGAAAATCAAATCCCCTATTAAACAGGATCTTCATTATCGGCGGCCTTTTTGACACGGCCGTGTTTTGTTCCAGAGCATACTTGAATGTTGCGCATCACTTTTGACACGGCCGTGTTGAAGGTTTGACGCGGCCGTGTCGGTTCTTGCCCCGTTTTGCTCCTGGACTGATTCAGACCGGTTCGGACCGGTTTGGACCGGTTCTTGGACGGTTCGGACCGGTTTGGGCCGATTTCCACTGGTTTTCACTATTTTGGGCCGGTTTTCACTCTGTTCCAACTTGTTTTCTTGTACGGTAGTTGTAAATCACAACCTTTTATCCTGAAAATGCTCAAAAACACCTTAAAACAAGCCGAGTACGTTAATTGGTCACTTATATAATATTTCATCCAATTTTTTACCATCTATGCACATAATTCCTATAAAATAGTATCATAACTCGACCTAATTACAAGCATAATTAACGTGTATCAGCGTTGCTAACATCCAATTTGACGAAGCGTCCAGCCAGACGAGATAGCAATAGTAAGAACAGCCCGAATAGTAGCAGGTTTAATAACAGGGCAAAATGTCTCCGTGAAATCAAGGCCAGGTCGCTGATGAAATCCTTTGGCACAAAGACGCGCTTTATATTTGTCAATTGAGCCATCCGGTAGACGTTTAATTCTAAAAACCCATTTGCAGCCAGTAGGTTTAAGAGACGGTGAAGAAGGAACGAAATCCCAAGTACCGTGTTTTTGAAGAGCGGTAAATTCTTCAGCCATAGCAGCCCGCCATTGCGGACTCGCTAGGGCTTGTTTGACAGTGTCTGGTTCAATGGCATGAGGTAAAGGATGTTTAGTGGCGGCGAGAAGACGCTTTAGTTTGTGAATGTTATTTAGAGCACGAGTGCGCATATGGTGCACTCGTTCAACAGGAGGATGAAGAGGGTGAGGCGTTGCTGTGGGAGTAGTAGCGACAACCGAAGCTGGCGCTAGAAGGGCAGTAGCAGAATCTGACAGAGACATAGTTGGAGAAGATGTCGTCAAGGGGGGCTGGAGCTGTGAAACTGATGCCGGCGAAGGAGCAGAAAATGGTAAAGTAATTGGAGCAGACGATGATGTGACCAAGGGCGTCGAGCGAGTGAATCCTGGAAAATTATCTTCAATAAATTGAACATGGCGAGATATAAATATACGACTAGAGACCGGGTTGAGACACCGATACGCACTCTGAGATGTGCAATAGCTAACAAAGATGCACTTAATAGATGGAGGCGTCAGCTTACCAGGAAGATAGGGACACAACCAAGGAAAACACCAACGACCAAAAGTGCGAAGTTTGACATAATTAGGTGTGGTATGAAATAGTGCGTGAAATGGACTTTTGCGTCAGAGCAACGGAGTGGGTATGCGACTAATCAAATAAACCGTTGTTTGGACGACAAGAGACTAGAATTCCGGAGGAAGGGAGGCGTGATGAAGTAAGGCACGCCCGACCTAAAGAACATGACGCATACGACATTCTGAGATCCTATTTTGTTGAGGCGTATGAGGGACGGTAGTAAGCCATGAGAAACCACGTTGCATAAGAAAGTGTCGAAGAGCTAAAAATTCGCCACCATTGTCACTTTGTAGTTTATGCTGAAATTGAGTTTCAACCAACAGACAAAACTGAGCGAAAATAGAGGCCACCTGAGATTTAGCATTCATCGAAAATAACCAACAATAGCGAGTAAAAAGATCCACGATTAATAAAAATAATTTTGAACCATCCAAAGAAGGTCCCCAGGCATCAGCAAAACATAGTGTAACGGATGTAGAGCAGTAAACGAAGAATCACGAAATGGTAAACGACGAGACTTGCTCAAGTGACATGAAACACAATCATTGCCCACATGTCGGGACTTAGAAAGAGTAGGTAAACAAAACTTGCTAATAATAAAATATGTAGTACTTGAAGACAGATGCCCATGGCGGGCATGCCAACGTGGTGACGATGCTCGAATCCCCATAACAGCAACTTTAGGAGAAGACTGACTGGATGGCGGCACAGTCAAGGACTACACACCAGCATGGTAAGGCCCTTTAGCTAGAACTGTCCCTGTATTGCAATCCTTAATAATGAAGTGAGCGGAAAGAATTTCATCGAGACATTATTAGTCGAAGTAATATTGCTGACAGACAATAGATTATGACGAGCATGTGGGACACAAAAAACATTTGATCGCAAAAACTGACGAGATGATAAATTTAAAAGAAATGTACTAGAGGGCATTATCGGAAGCGAGGATCCATCATCCAGATGTACTTTGTCAGTAACATCATATTCAGAACGAGTGGACAAATTGCTAAGATTACTCATCAGATTATGGGAAGCCCTAGAGTCCACTAACAATTGATTCGAAGAAGACATATGGGTTGTAGATGCAGCAATATTCGCTTGAGGAAAATGGCCACAAAATGGAGCAGTGTGACCAGCAACGTCGCACAAATGACACACAATATTTGGTCGACCACAGACAGTGAGAGGACGGGGCGAGTACAGTGAACGATTTGAAGAGGAGCGCCACTGTTGGTCAAAGCGGGTGAAGGAGCCACAACCCTGAGAAGGAGATTTTCCACCACGGTGATTGTTATTGCGACGATTAAAGAAAGAGTTGTGTCGCTTACCTGTCGGCGGACGAGATTGAGCGGCATTCACCGAGGCCACAAGCTGAGTGAAGAGGGCAGCCTGCGCCTTAAGGTACTGTTCATGAGTAACAAGGAGATCATGCAACTCCTCAAACTTGAGAGATGTCTCCCGCGTGCGGATCGTACCGACAATTAGCATATTCTGGACCAAGCCCATTAATGACAAACAAGGTCAGATCGTCGGCGCTGACAGGCTCGTTAATGTGCTACAGCTCGTCGGCCTTTGCTTTGACAAGATGCAGAAATTCGATGATCGTGCGATCGCCAATGGTGATGCGATCGAGATCACTCTTCAACGTAGTAACATGAGAACGAGAACGACCATTGCACAACTGATCAAGGATGGACCAAGCCTCAGAGGCCGATGCAGACGAGGGGAAGAAGTTCAGCCGAAAGAGATCCAAAGATAGCAGCAAGAAGGAGTTGATCTTGCTGAACCCAGAGGGCAATGGCTGACGCATTGGAGCCATCAGCGGAGCGCTTCAAACAAGGATTGGATCCATCGATGAAGCCTAGGAGGTTATGTCCACGTAGAAGTGCGACCAGATGGGCACACCATGAAGAATAGTTGTTATAAGACAACTTGATTGGTAGATGATGATGGGCGGTGAGTGGGACAACCGCAGGGGGTGACGGCTTGAGCACACCGCTTGTAGTCGATTCAGCGGAAGAGGTGATCGACATTGTGGCTAACGGAAAAGAACGCCGAAAAAAAAGGATTTTGTCACACGGTAGAGAAAGACCTGCTCAATACCATATAGATAGTATGAACGGATGTCATATTTCACAACATAAGATTACGCGTATAAATACAAAGCAGCCCTATCACATACAACTAAATTACATAAAATCAGGAAAAGTAAATCTACATATATTTTAAGAGGATAATTCCTTGATACTGTAGTCACAATCTCTATTTGGAACCCTTTGATTTTTCGCAATCAACTTCTAATTCAGTAACTTTAACTCGAGGTCTTAACGTCTGGATATCTTATTTAATGTTGAAACCTCAAGAATGCCAAGAACACGAGTTCTTGGAGTCCTTTAATCACCTTTGTAGAATGATCTTCAATCTCTTCTATGCTTAAGTTCTTCTTTTATAATGTCAATCCAAAGATTGGATGACTTGATTCAAAATCGAATGAGATATATAGTCAAATCTTCAAGAAAACCTTCGAATTAAAAGAGATGAAATTTTTGGAGCTCTTCTAACTTATGGCCAGGCTATAAATTTTTTATTTTTAGAAAATTAATTTTAAAGTTGATAAATATATAAAACAATATTAATGATATATTATTTGTGAAAACGCTAATTAGAATTTTAATATTAACGTTCGATTTCGAATAAAAAGACACTAAAAATTTTAGAGTACTTTTAAATGATAATTAACATTTAAATTTGATCTGTAATAGTTATAACTATATTTGTAATTTAGTGTCCAAACACTCCAAATCACCATATTTCATCGGCAACACTTGATTTGATTGACATGATTGACATGATTTTGTCTGTAAATTGTGTATTGGAAGATCAATTATTTTATATACTTTGGGGTTGAATTGAATTAAATTTTCAAGATATAAGTAATAATTTTTAAATAGATATTTAAGACACTTATTTCACCCGTCACTTCTGTTTCGATCATATATTACATGGAACATATGTCGGTAACATCATTCAACCATTTAAATATTATTTGACCTCATCCTTCATTATATCAGTGTGATAGGGATAACCCAGTGACTTCGGGTCGAGTAACTCGGTGACTTCGGATCGAGTTAATACCTGAGCCCACTGAAGGCCCAGCACGCGTAGGCCTGGCAGGCCCAGGAACACCCGTTGGCCCAACAGGTGGTTTGTTCCGAGAATCAAGGCCCACGATCAGCTCCCAACTGCCATGCAACGGGAAATAAGCGCAATAATAGGGAATTAGTTAGGGTTTAGTATGGAATAGTATAAATAGGAGAAGGCAACTCGGAATTAGGGTTCGCACTCTTGTATTCTAATTTACTACGTGTAACTTGGAAGTTTTAGTAAAAGAAACACCTCGGCAAGAGTGATTTTCTGCCCGTGGACGTAGATCTCCGGATCGAACCACGTTAATCCTGTGTTTTTCCATATTGTTTACGTCGATTATTGTTGTAGTTCTTGGTTACCGGACTGCGCATTATCAATTGGCGCCGTCTGTGGGAAAGACAAGGTAGTTTTTTGCAATACCAGTGCCTTCAGAAATCATGGTGTTGACTCGTCAAAATCAATCCCGCTAAGCTGATCAAGCCAGCCAAGATCCACCCGTGGATCCAGTTTTGCCGCCGAGGCGGTCGCCGATAAGAGGTGCACCACCTCCACCCCCGCAAGACATGCGAAACCCCAATCCTGGTGCTGCCCAACCACCTGTTAACATTCAAATCACTCCGGAATTGCTCCAGGCCTTCCTACAAGAACATGCTCATGTTCTTCAAGATTGGGCAGCCAATCGCGTCAATCCCGAGGGACCTGACGGACATAATGCTAATCCTGTGGTGCATCCACCTCAACAACACTCGTATAATCGACAAAACCCAGCGCACCCACAGCGTCTGGATCGACGACGGGAACGACCTGGTTCTTCCGAGGACCATGGGAGTTCTAACGAATCACGACCGCGCAACGGTGAACCTTCTGATGCTGATCGCCGCCATCCACTGAACGCAGCTAAGAGAGTTCGCTATGCTAATCCTCATGCTCCAGATCTTCAGGAGTATGAGCGAGTTCAACGTAATGTTGAACTGGACAGAATTCTGGGCCTTGATGCCAATGGAGATATCATCACACCGTTCTCCCAAGAAATCATGGCAACCACCCTTCCCGAAGGGTTCAAACGGCCGGCCATACCACTTTATAATGGCACCGGAGATCCGGCCAACTTTCTTGGGGCTTTCAGACACAACATGCTTAGCCATGATAACGTTACATCCCTCCATTACTGCAAGATTTTCCCTGAGTACTTACAGGATGAAGCTCGGGTTTGGTTCGATTCTCTCCCGCGCAACAGCGTATCCTCCTTCAGAGAACTCGCCGAGCACTTTTGGGCACGGTTCGAAGCACGGGCGAAACCCATGGCCACCTTGGCCGATGTCATGAACATGGAACAGCGGGACGGTGAAACCGTCACCCAATTTCTTGACCGCTTTACGGCAGTAAGTCTCAAGGTGGGAAATTGCCCAGATGACGTAGTTATCAACGCATTCATGAACGGACTCCGCCCTGGAGCACTTTACACCGAGTTAGTTCGGAACACACCGATCACAACCCGAGCACTGTTCAAAATAGTGTGCAACTTTGCTAAGGCCGAAGAGCAGACTCGCCAGAAGCGTGAGAAACACGCTAGCAAGCGGCAATCCGATAAAGCACAAACCGGGCCTAGTACTCGACCTAGTGCATTTTCCCGCCTGACCCCGGGGCGTTCAGAATCCCGGGGTGATATTCCACAATTGACTCCGTTGACGAAGTCACGAGCTGAAATTCTTTCTATCCACAAGAACGATCTGCGACCTTGTCCGCGGATGACTGCGCCTCCTGAGAAGAGGAATCGTGGAAAGTGGTGTGCATACCACCGAGATCATGGGCACGAGACAGAGGAGTGCCGAGAACTCAGCAAGGAAATCGAGGATTGTCTGAGGAAAGGTTTCTTGCGCCAGTACGTTGCGCGGACCGATAACAAGCCCCGGACAGGTCAGAATGGGGGGCCATCCAATAATCGCGGATATCATGACCGCGACACCCAACAAAATCGACCGCCGTGGCAGAATAACCGGCCGGGGCCCAATAACTACGCACGACAAGATTCTGGCAATCGCCAGCAACCACGTCTCCCTCCACCACCACCTCCTCCGGGAGGACCTGGGGACAACGCACCTCCTCATGTGATAAACGTGATATATGGAGCCCTACCTACCGGGGCTTCACGACATGCCTTAAGGGCAGAAGCTCGATGTCCTCCTCCCGAGGAGCCACGTCATAAACGCCTCCATCAGTCCGAGACTGTCAGCTTCACGGATAGGGACCCGGTTCCGGAGATAACACCTCACACCGACGCTATTGTCATCGACATGACTGTAGCCAATATTACGATAAGGCGGGTCTTCGTGGATAATGGGGCCGCGGTGAGTGTTATATTTGCTGACTGCTTCCAAAGGATGGGAATTTCTCGGGACCAACTTCGGCCGGCCCCCGGGCCACTGCAGACTTTCACCCAGGGTGAAGTTCAGCCAGAAGGAGTTATCACTCTCCCGGCGTCCCTGGGAACCTATCCGAAGATAAAAACCATCTTCGTGGATTTCTATATGGTGAATTCACCGTCTCCGTACAACATGATCTTGGGCCGGGACTGGCTTACTCCCGCCAAAGCCATTTGCTCCACGTATCACCTCGCACTAAAGTTTCCCACTTCGCATGGCGAAGTGGCCATCCGCGGGAGTCAGCGGGTTTCAAAAGAGTGTATGTACGTGGCACTCAAAAAGAAGGCCAAGGTTCCTCCTAAACAGCAGCTTCAGGTAGCATCATCGGTGCAGGAACCTCGGGAGTGTACTTCATTGGGGGATGCCATTGCCCAAGTCCCGCTTGACCCGTCCAAGCCGGAACAGACAGTAACCGTAGGGGCCGTGGATGTGCCATGGCTACACCGGGCCATAATTCAGACCTTGCGAGAGTATTCCGATGTCTTCGCATGGTCTCCTCTGGATATGCCTGGGGTCTCTCCCGATATAATCACGCACAAACTGAACATCGATCCCAGCGTAAAGCCAATCCAGCAAAAGCAAAGGAAATTCGCCCCGGAGCGAAATGAAGCTATTCGAATCGAAGTAAAACAGCTCTTGGATGCGGACATCTTGTTCGAAGTATTCTGTCCCTCTTGGCTATCCAATCCGGTAATGGTGACAAAGACCAGTGGGGCGTGGCGGATGTGTGTCGACTTTTCCGATCTTAATAAACACTGTCCGAAAGACTGTTATCCTCTGCCTTCCATCGACCAAAAGGCCGAAGCCATTACAGGGTACGTGGCACTCTGTTTCCTAGATTTATATAAGGGATACCATCAGATTTTTATGGACCCGCGGGATGCCCTCAAAACGGCATTTATCACTGCCTTTGGGTGCTACGCTTTTAAGAAAATGCCCTTCGGGCTCAAGAACGCTGGAGCCACGTATCAACGTCTCATGGACTGTGTTTTCCACGACCAGATTGGTCGCAACGTTGAAGTTTACGTCGATGACCTGGTCATCAAAAGCTCCTCCCATCCTTCATGTGTGCAAGACATTGCCGAAACCTTGTGCACTCTGCGGCGCTATAACTTGCGACTAAATCCAGCAAAATGCACTTTCGGTGTTGGCTCCGGGAAGTTTCTCGGTTATATGGTTTCGCAAAACGGCCTGCAGGCCAATCCAGCCAAACTTCGTGATGTGTTAGATCTGCAGCCACCAAAAATATTCAGGGACGTTCAACGCCTCACAGGTGGTTTGGCGGCTTTAAATCGATTTTTGTCTAAAGCGGCGGAGCGCCAGCTCCCATTCTTTAAAGTCTTGAGACAAGCGAAGTCCTTTGAGTGGACACCGGAGTGCACCGAGGCCTTCGAGGTTTTGAAACGTCACATACAGCAGCTGCCTACCTTGTCAGTTCCTCTCCCTGAAGAGCCGCTTTACCTATATTTGGCTTCCTCCGAGGAAGCTATTAGCGCTGCACTTGTACGCGAAGTCGATGGGGTTCAGCATCCCGTGTATTTCGCAAGTCGTGTTCTCCACGGGGCAGAGACACGGTACTCCGTGTTAGAAAAAAATGCTTTGGCAATTGTTATGGCAGCTCGGCGTTTACGGCCTTATTTCCAAGGACGAGAAATACGGGTCCTGACCAATCATCCTATCCGCCAAATTCTTGTCAAGCCCGAGGTGTCAGGGCGCCTCGTAAAATGGGCCGTCGAGCTAGGTGAATATGATATTCAATATCTTCCCCGCCGAGCAATCAAGGGACAAGCACTCGCTGACTTTTTGGCCGAAACCCCGGGAGACAATCACGAGTCCCCGACAAACAATGATACACATCACCCCGGTACCCTCGTGTCCTCACCTCAGAAATGGCAACTATATGTGGATGGAGCATCCACGACTCGAGGAAGTCGTGCCGGGGTGCTTCTCATCGACCCCGAGGAGGTTGAGATTAAATACGTCATCCGGTTCAAGTTCAAGGTGACTAATAATGAAGCGGAGTACGAGGCAGTTCTCGCCGGGCTCAGGCTCGCTCAATCCTTAGACGTTCGTCATCTTGAGCTCTTCACGAACTCCGAGGTCGTGTCCAGACAGGTCCAGGGGACTTATGTTGCCAAGGATGAAACGATGGCCAGGTATCGTGCTTTAACACTAAAGCTTATGTCCACTTTTGATGCAGTTGTTGTACAGAAAATACCACGTGCCCAGAACACAAGAGCAGATGCGCTCAGCAAATTGGCCTCCGCAGTCCGAACTAATATATCTCCGGATATTATGGTTGAAGACTTGTTTCATCCAGCAATTCATGAGGCCACAGTTTCGGTGCTGACCGACAATGATCCGAACTGGATGACACCTATCATCCAGTATCTCCGAGATGGAGTTCTGCCTACCGATAAGCTACAAGCTCGGAAAGTTGTTCTCAAAGCTCCCAAATACTCCTTTCATGGTGGGGTTTTATATCGACGGTCATACCTACAACCGAATCTCCGGTGTCTCGCTTCTGCCGACGCTATCCAAGTTCTGCGGGAGGTTCACGAAGGGGCCTGTGCCAGCCATATCGGTTCCCGGACATTAGCCAAGAAAGTTCTCCGCTGGGGATACTATTGGCCAACCCTGTTCAACGATGCTCGCGACTTAGTGACTAGATGTAGCAAGTGCCAGCTGCACTCCCGTGTAAAGCATTTGCCATAGACCGAGCTCACCGGAATCCAAAGTGCGTGGCCGTTTATTCAGTGGGGCATCGACATTGTTGGCCCATTCCCAGTTGCTCCGGGAGGATTAAAGTTCCTGGTCGTTGCCGTAGACTACTTCACCAAGTGGGTCGAGGCCGAACCACTTACAGCTATTACTGGTCAGAATATCTTGAAATTTGTGTGGCGCAATATTGTTTGTCGCTTCGGCATCCCGAGCACTATTATCTCGGACAACGGTAAACAGTTTGCCAACGATCCATTCCGGTCATGGTGTGAAGAGCTCCACATCAAACAGATTTTCACTTCGGTTGCTCACCCTCAAGCCAACGAGCAGGTTGAAGTCACCAACCGGACACTACTCACGGGAATAAAGAAGCGCCTGGATAATGCCAAAGGTCTCTGGGCTGAAAACCTTCCACAAGTCTTGTGGGCTTATCGCACGACACCGCATACATCTACTGGGGAGACTCCTTACAGCCTTACTTACGGTTCCGAAGCCGTTATCCCTGCTGAAATCAGTGTACCGAGCCCCCGCCTCCTCACATTGGTTCCAGAGGATAATGACGAGGCTCTTCGGGCAAATTTGGATGAGCTTGAAAATCGCCGTGACCAATCATTCATTCAACAGGCCAGGTGTAAACAACGAGCAGCCCGGTATTATAACATCCGGGTCCGAGGCACTCAATTCAATGTCGGGGACTCAGTTCTTCGGCTCAACTCGGCCAGCAGAGCTGCCCCCGAGGGAAAATTACATGCTTCTTGGGAGGGTCCCTACCGGGTTGTAGCCGCGCATAATTCCGGATCCTATCAGCTAGAGCATCTCAACGGGACCCCGATTCCCCGAAGCTGGCACGTCACTAACTTGAGGCGCTTCTATCTGTGAAGGCCCCATCTCAAGTACCGTCTTATCTTTACTCTTTTTTATAGTTATTATCTCTTCTTGTACTTTTGAGTTTGCCCCGGCATTTATTAATGAATAAAGCTTCTTTGATTATGCATCTTGCTGTGTTCTTCTTTACGTTACAGGGACGCCCTAACGTTATCATATTATCGTTCTTAGTCTCCGGACCATTAAAATTATCCCTCGGTCCGCCCGAGGAGTTTCACATTTAGTCCCCGGACTCATCTCACTTTCTCGCCTGTTTAACCGGAGAAGTGTTTTCTCCCGCCTGATCCGTCCGGGGAGACTTTACTCCCTCCTGATCAGTCAGAGTAAATATATCCATACTATGTTTCCGAACACTCAATCAAAATAGTTAACAATTAAAATAGTTGATAATTTTTCCTAATGTGTTCCCGAACACCCGGTTGAAATGGTTGGTAACTTGTAGCTTTCCTTAAACTCGTACATACACACCACAACAGTTTCATTATTTTCTAAATAATACAACATCAAGAAGTTTTTTACATAATACTCCATACATAAAAAAAAAAAAAAAAAACAAACAAACAAACAAAACTAAGAGAAGAAAAATCTTACTAAGAATTAACTATGTTATTATCTATTTTTTTCCGGAGCCTTCTCCGAGCCAATACGCGAAACCGCGTCGTCTTGTCTCTGATCGAGCATGTCCCGTCCTCCGGGATGATTCTTGCACGTTCCGACGATGCTCTGCTTCGCTTCGGTTGCGAACTCCGGTCCCATACCTATGACTCACCATTTGGGGACCCCGGTCACCTACAGTGTGCTCGGTTCTTGTTCTTGGCCCTGACATGTTGGTCCATTCTGCATGGTCCCACTCTAGTGGTGCCAATGGATCCATCACCTCGGAGGTTCTATTCATACCTTCCCTGGTATTTTGACGAGGAGGATTTACAGACTTCTGAGGCATTGAGTTTTTTCTCCTTTCTCTTCCCGGAGTGTTTGCCCATTCTTCGGCATCCCACTCCTCGGCCGGCATCTCATCAATCTCCTTGGCCAGTGCTACAACTGTCGATCCACTGGCCTCTGGCTCCTCCGCGTGAGTTCTTTCCGGTTCTCTAGGTATTTCTGATATCACTTCGGGTGTGATGCTGGTTTCTCCGACGCCTACAGCTTTATCAGCCAACATTATGTTTTCTGGGATATCGGGCTTTGTTTTCTTGCCCCGACGTCTTTTCTTGCGGCTGTGCTCTGGTTCACCCTGCTCTGCAATGTTCAAAGCTTCATTCCGAGCCTCGACTTTCTTTTGCAGCTCTACCAGAAATCCTAACACCAGCCGGCTCCTTATGATTTCAGGATCATTAGCATCACCTCGCTTACTCCGCTGTTGGACGTCTTCCCGAACCTCGGCCCTCCGGGCTTGAATATCTTTCATTGATAGTCGTCCGCTGTCCACAAGAAGATGCTCACACTCTTGCTGGTTGATACGAAGTTGTTCTAATTCAAGATCTTTTAAAATGCACTGTGCTTTGTACTGCCTCATTTGTTGTGCATATTCTTTCCATGAGCCCTCCACCTCGACATATCTCTTCTCTATTAAGGATAAATTCCTTGACAGTCGGGGGACTTCATGCAACATCAACATATCTCGCTCTTTCTGTAGCCAAACTATTGATGAGTGGAGCTGCTTTATTACTTCATACGGGTTTTCAATGTTTTCCTGGCAAAGGAGACACCTCGGGTTTTTCAGACTTTATTAATATACATACATTGCTTGGATAAGAGAGTAACAACATTTACTATCCATACAAAATAAGATTTTTTTTTTTCATTTCTCCGGAAATACAAAAATGTCATACAAAACAAGTAACTACAATGGCATTCTTTTCACAAGACCCTCTATTCTACATTCTGCTCATGAGTTGGGAGGTCACTGACCTCTCCGGGGGTAGGGTTGACTTCTTTTCCTCCCGGGGCCTCCACAACATCACTTGTACCCCGGTTCTTCTTGCTTACGATTCCACCCCGGTGACAACTGAAGCTCCTACCTCGCTTCGGCTGAGGGGGGGGCATCTGATAGGGATAACCCAGTGACTTCGGGTCGAGTAACCCGGTGACTTCGGATCGGGTTAATACCTGAGCCCACTGAAGGCCCAGCACGCGTAGGCCTGGCAGGCCCAGGAACACCCATTGGCCCAACAGGTGGTTTGTTCCGAGAATCAAGGCCCACGATCAGCTCCCAACTGCCATGCAACGGGAAATAAGTTCAATAATAGGGAATTAGTTAGGGTTTAGTATGGAATAGTATAAATAGGAGAAGGCAACTCGGAATTAGGGTTCGCACTCTTGTATTCTAATTTACTACGTGTAACTTGGAAGTTTTAGTAAAAGAAACACCTCGGCAAGAGTGATTTTCTGCCCGTGGACGTAGATCTCCGGATCGAACCACGTTAATCCTGTGTTTTTCCATATTGTTTACGTCGATTATTGTTGTAGTTCTTGGTTACCGGACTGCGCATTATCACAGTGCATGCTAGTCATAATTTTACAGCGTAAGCATAATTATACCACTCCAATTTACATTCAATCGTTTTATGAAAAATTGATTGTAACTCAATTGATAATGAATTTTGCAATTCGTTTGTGGAAATCAATTAAGAATACTAGATGAATAGTTCGGTAGCATTATTAAATATTACAATTGAATATCTTGGTGCAGATTTAAAGACAATCTTGTCTAATTAGATAATGAATTATTATGTCAACAAATATATAAATATTAAATAATTGCATTAACAATTTTCGTAGAAAGTACAGCCCGTGGTATCTGTCGGTGCCGGATGCAGTTTCAAATCATCTGATTGTTTTTATTTTATTTTTGGGGAACAAATCATCTGAATTTTGATATTATATTAAAATGGAAATATTAATATGAAGGTGTGGCCCATTTAAATGATGCCCCATTCCATAAACTTTATTCTGTCGCTGATTCAATTTATATTTCATGTTTCACGAGCTTCGGTGACCTGTTTCGTGGCCCTATTCGTAATTTTTTTTTAAAAGTAAATATCAAATAATATGTGCGGCCAAACTAAATCGAGTTTTTTACATATGTATTGGTGATGTATTTGTTGGGCTCCGATGTGTCTTAATCTTTACATTTGTACGAAATTGTTCATTTTTATTAAATTCGTATAGTTTTATTATTTAAACTTTCTCGTAAAGATCTCATATCAATGGAGATTAATTTTTTTTATATTATTTGACCCATAATACTTTCATTGTTTATTCTATATGTAATTTATTTTACTATACCAACAATCCATCCTAGCACCGAGCCACCCCTCGAACTACAATCTCCATCGAGTCGACATCCATCATCACCAAGGCTCCCATCCATCGACAATATACATCGAGTCGACACCTACTGGGTCACGTCTTATATGAATTCAATAGCTACCGTCGCTTGAAACTACACTCTATTTTTCATCAACCTAATACTTACTACTGTTGGGATCTCCATCGAGTCGACAATTACCGTCGCTCAATATTTTGCTCAATTTTTGCCTGGTCCATAGAGCTCCAGGTCGCTCGATACTTCGCTCTGTCCAGGGTCCAGGTCACCTCCGCATAGTCCTTAGAGCTCCAGATCACCTTTCGCCTAGTTCATAGAGCTCTATCATTTCTTTTTAGGAACCACTTCATGGTTAGTGCACTTAGAATCCAACTCTTCACTTCCACCTGGTCCATAGAGATCATTAGTAGTCCTCTTGGGCTCACTGTCTCATATCTTTTTTCGTCTTCTTGAGCTTATCATCTTCATCTATATATATACAAAAACAAAATGGATTTATACTACAATTGGAAAATAGTGTTTTTCCCGCCCAAACTGCTTACTACATATGGTAATAAAAAATATTTTTTTAATTAAAAAAAGAACACAATATATGCCTAAAATATCTCCGAATCTGGTACATATATATGTAATGGTAATGTTTTCGCAAAATTAGGGAAGTTGTTGCTGAATTTATTGGAATGAGTTTTTTTATCCCTAAATATAAGTAATAATTAGTTGTATCTAGATTTACTTTACAAAATTATCAAATCGTAATATACAAATCAATCTTTAACCATAATATTTAGAATGAATCTTTACCAATATTATTTATGTTACAATACCTAAATAAATCAGCTATTTCTTTTATCGAAATTACTATGCAAATAAATCTACAAATTTATTTTATCGCATAAAATTAGGGTAAAAAATACTAATTACAAACCCCATATTCCAACTATCTAAAAATGTATTATTTTTATATCTGGAAATAAAGCATTTCATCCCTCCCCCCTCCCCCCCGACTTATATACTTATTTGTGAAATAAAAAATTATTTTATTTATTATTTAACTGTAAATTTTAATTTATGGCTGGCCCACTGACCTACCATTTTTTACTTCGATAAATTAGGAAACGGTTTCCTTAACTAACTAATTTGGTAAAAATTAAATCAAATCACATTTTTTGTGGAAGTTATGTATCCCTCCCTAAAAATAAAGAATAAATAAGAATATAAATTTAATTTACAACATAAAATCCCTTAATTTTAGCAACTGAATATCTTTCAGTATTTGACTGAATACATAATCCATTTTAATTAATTGAGAATCTGTTAATATATTCACTCCGCTTCGAAAATTGAAATATATCAATCTTATCTTATCTTGCTTAATAATAAGACATACATCATTAATCTATTTTCTTACAAATTTGATATTAAAATCATTTATAAATTATTCAAATTTTGAAAAAAAAATTGAAATCCTTAATTTGTGGTGATAAAAATCGGCAGATTTTAAAACTCATATATTTTAGATTATTATGTTATGGGATTTTTTGACCTAATAAGATATTATAAATATCACATCTCACTTCATTTCATAAAAAAATCACCATTCAACAAAAGCATCCTCTCACTTATTTTCCAAGGTATATTCATAATCCTCTTGAATTTATCATTCTCATTATCTAAGGTTTACTTGACAGTCTTACATCAATGGCAATCTTGAGGAATGATTCCATGGAGCTATGGCGCATCACGGGCATCTCCCGTGGGAGGGGCGTATGACGAATTTGTTTGACACTGCCAAGAGATGAGTCTTTGTTGTCGGTATTTTGACTTGCTTGAGGGCATTTGTTCATGTCTTAACTGTTCATCTCTGAATATATTTTGTGTCTTTGCTTTGTTTTATTTGGCATAGGATTAATTAAATCAGTGTGATTCTTGATAAATAACTTACAAGTAGCGAAACAGATGTTGTTACTATTGGTTATTATAGGGCATTTATTTCTGATTCAGTAGGTTCTCTTCTTAGAGTGATATCAATATGTTATTGAAGCTAATGTTGCAGGTTGGGTTGTGCTCGAAATGCGTGTTGTATGAGACAAACTGAGAATAGTTGTAAATTGTAAGATTATGTATCAGATTTAATACTTACATGTTTTCAAACTCTTCGTCAAGTAAATTTCTTCTACTGGATCAATCAACTCCAATATTTCCAAATAAATTATTACTCATAAGTTATAATTAGAATATTAAAGTTTAGGGCAATTATTTGATTTTTCCGACCAAAATTTTATCGTTGATCCAAATTTTATCATTTCTTATCAGGTTGACCCTATAACGATCCATAGGGGTCAGCAAAACCGAACCAAAACCCGAAAACCGATCCGAACCGAGTGATTCGGTTCGGATTGGTTCGGTTTTTTGTATACAATCGGTTCGGTTCGGTTCCACGTATTAGAACCGAATTATAATTCGGTTCGGTTCGGTTTTTAACAAAAACGAATTCGGTTGACCGAACCGAACCGAAATACTCATATTTAATTATATATTCTCAATTATTTATTTACTGTGTATTCTTTTTCGTGATTAAATTGATCTATATAAGTAATTTTCACAGTCTTCCATGCATGAAAATTAAAACTTAAGCCTATATTTTGGTCTCTTCTTTAATTTACCTATTTTAGAGAAAAATTATCATGAAAATCGAGATTTTTTGCTATAAAAAATTAAAAAATAAAGAAGCTAAAAATTTAAACATAAACCGATAACCGAACCGAACCAAACCGAAATTTTTCGGTTCGGATCGGTTCGGTTTTAGAAAAAATAAAAAAAATTAATTTCGGTTCTTGTCGTTCGGCTCGGTTTTCAACCGAACCGACTGAATGCTCACCCCTAACGATCCAGGTCCGATAGACATCCACCGGAACTCAGAATTATAATACAAGTTCGTATTTTGGTAACGGATCGTGTCGAGTTTTTCCATCTCTAATTTCTTAACATTAAACAAAATGACATTGTTGTATATAAAATAGAATTATTTAAGATCTTTCCCATGCATCGCACGGGGACATAACTAGTTTGGTATTAAGAGATCTCCACTAAATTGACTCATTTAGGGACCATGGACCACTTATTGGGCCCTTATTGGCCTCTAATACCACCTGTTGAGCCACTATTAGGCTCTAATATCACTTGTTGGGTCCTGTAGACCCCAATCTCTACATCGGAATAACATTGTCCGCTTTGGTCCGAGCTCGCATTTGATTTTGGACTTCCTCCCAAAATGTCTCATATCAATGGAGATTCATTTGTCCTTCTATATCCATGATCATTCCCTTGTATATTTGATGCGAGATTTTTTTTACTATCCCAACAGTATTGATAAATGTCATTTTATATATGTGTAAATAGTATAATCACAATTTGGAGATGTAACACAATTTCAATAGGAAATTCAATTTAGTACTTGGGATCCTACGAGACCACACTTACTCAATTCAGATTTTAGCATAATAATTGTGAAGGGGATCGCAACACTAGCTTCTTCCATGCGCACACATCGCAACGTCGAGACATTAAACACATGTCTTCACTTAAAGATAGCAAAGGGGTATTACAACATGATACAATGCAAATTGAGCAAATAATAACGTATTTCGGCGAAATATTTTCATCCTCTCATCCCAGGCCATGGATCGAGTGTGGATTAGTCTTCTTGCAGGGGTGTGTTTGAGCCAGGAGAGGCCTTTCACATGCGATGAGATCATCAAGGCTCTAAAAGAGATACATTCGAGTTACATAGCCCGGATGATATGGGCCCCGTCTTTTTAAAAAAATTCTAGAATGTAGTTGATTAAGATGTCATTGGATTTATTTTGCATTTCTTGTCGTTAAATATCTTTGTTCATCGACTAATCGTACATTTGTAGTGCTTATTCCTAAAATCAATCGCCCTGAAGTTCTGACACATTTTAGACCTATTAGCCTCTGTAATGTTGTCTACAAGTTAGTGTCTACAGTGCTTGCCAATGGAATCCGATCCGCACATTACCTGTGATTCGCCATCAGCATTCATACTGGGTTGTCTTATAACTGATAATATTCTTGTTGCCTATGAGATGCACCACAACATGAAACAATGGAGGTTGAGTAAAATCGGGTTGATGATTATTAAATTAGATATGAGTAAAGCATTTGACAGAGTTGAGTGATCTTTTATTCCAGTATTCTTACAACAATGGGCTTCCCTATGTTTTTTCGAGATTTTGATTGTGTCGTGTTGACACGTCGGTTTCTAACCTAGTGTTCCGCAAGTGTACGGATGTAGGTGTAGTACTATTGTCAAGGTCGATCCCACAAGGAATAGTTTTAGGTAGTTTGATACCCTAATACTCTAGGAATGTCCTAACTAGATACTAAGTTTTAAAGGTTGATTTTACTAATTAAACTACTCAATTAACTATAACTTCAAACTTAAGAAACACGAAAACTAACAATCAAAGAGAAAAGGTATCCTAGGGCTTCGATTTCAGGATATTATTCCAATATTGAATATGATTAACCTATTAATTTACCAATTCTAATGTTTATTAGGCGGCACGACAATAATCTAATCCTTCTCTCGAAGCAATTAAATCGTTGATTAATTAAGCTAATTACCCTCTCGAGTCAATTAAACCTAATAACTCCCAAACGATCTTAAGCCACGGCCTACACAGTCATAGACAACTGCACTCTATGTTCTAAGTCTGATAACAATTCCCTCCTCTCGAAGCGGAATTGTTAAACTAAATTACTAAATCTAGGTGATCAAGTTAAATTCAGTTTAAGCATAAACATAGAGATAAAACACATAAAGAATGGAATTAATAGATTAAAACATAAATCAAAACATTGTTATAAAAATCCCTACTTTCTAACCCTTGGACACGAATAGCTTAGCTACTCATGCCTAGCAATAATCCAATACAAAATTCTATGAAAAACATTGTAAGAATTAAAACTAAGAAAGAACAATTAAACCCGGATAACTCCGTCTCGATGATCTTCGTCTTCCTTGTCTTCCAAGGTGATGTATTTTATGTTCTTGATGATTGATCCCCTTTTTCCTAGAGCTTGGGGTCCTTTTTATAGAGTTGGGGACGAATCTTGGAGAAGATAGGCTCAAAATCCTATTAAAACACGATTTCTCTTATCGGTGGACTTTTTGACACGGCCGTGTTGCTTTGCAATTCTTCAATTTCTGCGCAACATTTGACACGGCCGTGTTGCTTGAGTGACACGGCCGTGTTCTGTTCCAGAACCCACAGCGCGTTATGGACCATTTTTGACACGGCCGTGTTACAAGTCTGACGCGGCCGTGTCGGTTCTTGCCCGGTTTTGCTCCTGGACCGGTTCAGACCGGTTCGGACCGGTTTGGACCGGTTCTTCGACGGTTCTCACTCTTTTGGGCCGGTTTTCACTCTTTTCCAACTTGTTTCCTCGTCCGGTAGCCTGAAAATGCTCAAAATACCTTAAAACAAGTCAAAACACATCAAATGACCCAAATATTATTAATATAACTAAATGCCGGTCAAATATGCACGTAAATGATATAAAATATGATCCTAAATCGACCTAAATACATGCATAAATAACGTGTTATCAAACTCCCCCAAACTTAAACTGTTGTTCGTCCCGAACATCATACAAAAAGACACAAAGAAGACAAGTGATTATGCATTTTGTTTAGGGCGATTAGACGATGAATTCAGTTTCAGTTTGATTTTCCTTAAAACAACTAGGCAACACAATTCACTTGAGCATATGTGATAACGCGTAAATCAACTAATCTCGAGACTTTGAACTTTCGAATTATTCAACCCTCACCGGGTAAGTGTTTCACTCATCTCTCAAGTGTTTAAGCTAGAATAATTTCCACTCATATTGAATTACATGCAAAGTCTACCATATGCTTGCCAATCGTCTACACTAGACCTCGTACTTGATACGTGTGACAAAGGATCAAAAAGGTCTTTATTTTGGTTGTAATGTGGGCTTAAGGTAAGGTGGGATACATTTGGATTTAAGTGACTATTCATTGGACTAATCAAGTTACGTCTAACCCGACTACCCCTCAATACAATCACTCAACCTCACTCTTCAAATTTCAACAAATCACCTCACAAAGTGACTTCTTCACCTTTAAAAGTCCGTACAACTTAAGTGCTTTTCAATTCTGCGGGTACCACATTTTTGGGACTACCCGAATGTTCTAAGCAAATTCATGATTTGAGCACTTTATTTTCTAGCCTCTCCTCTATAATACTAATAATAAAAACTTTTTTTTTTTTTCTCTTTTTTTTTTTTTTTTTTTTTTTAGGAGAGGCCATTCTTCGCTTTTCACCTATCACTTTTCTTTTATTCCCTTCATCTTTTGAAAATATCCCTATTTCCCATTCCTTCCCACAATTTGTCCACCCAAAATTCCTTCCAATTCTCCTCCCTCTAACTTGATTAATCCAATTATGGCCAAAAGAGTTAAATCAAAAGGTTTCGGCTGACATTGTTAGGTTATGAATAAATAAAGCTGTAAGGCTCAAGTGGGCTAACTAGGGACAAATTTTTTTTTTCATTATGGTTCAAAGGCAATTTTCATGGTTCGAACAAATAGGCTTAAACAAAAAGTTGCCTAAGATCATTTCCTAAATCACAACATATACTTGACACATTCTTAGTAAAGACTCAAGACAAGTTCTAGAGACTAGTACACATATTCAATCAAATTCACACCGAAAGAAAGTATATGACTCCAAAAATTGGAGTATAATTAGGCTCAAATTCTCACAAGGTAAATTTTGATTGAATATTCTCAGTTCAAGCTCAATTTCGTCTCAAAACACCTCTTATGCTCTATTATGTGCCATTTTTTTTCATCTAAATCATCTCATCATTAACTATTCATCATCCATTTTTCCCAATTATTCTCTTTTTATTTTTTTCACTTGTTACCTATTTCCGGGTCTATTATTCTTATGACTCAAAAACTAAAACACTAATAAGACTCTAAACTCTAAACTCCTAAGACTCAACATGGAAACAATATGCAATCAAACTCGGGCTCACAGACCCAACAACACCGATAAATCAGATAACTGGGCTCACAGACCCGATAACACCAATTGAAACAATAAAAATCAGCACAATGGGCACACGGACCCACAATTGACAGCAAGAATCTCGAACGAAAAAAATAAATCAAAACTAGAAATCTAGCTGCCAAGACGTTCCACGGTCTACCCCCTCCCCCAAACTTGGCTGAAAGCCAATGTTTGGAGGAAAAACGTGGTACGCCTTGGTGCTAACTTACAAATCGTTTCGACGACGGCTTTTTTGAAACCCCTACGAGCTCCGAAATCGTGCCATTTTGCTGCTTACTGAATCTTGGTTCGGCCGTCTCCGCATCGCGTTCTGAGTTTTTTTTTGCTTTTTTTTTTTTTCTGCTGAAGTATTGACACGGCCGTGTTTAATGTAGTGACACGGCCGTGTTACTTTTGAACCAAAATTGATGTTTTTGGGCTGATATTGACACGGCCGTGTCGGTTGAGTGACACGGCCGTTGCGTTCCAGTGTGAAATCGTGTTTGGAGATTGGTTTTGACACGGCCGTGTTATAAGGCCGACACGGCCGTGTTGCTTTTGAACCAAAAATGGTTTTTTTGGGCCTGATTTTGACGCGGCCGTGTCGTTTTGTGACACGGCCGTGTTGCATTCCAGTGCTGAAAACACTTTCTAAGTGCTTTTTGACGCGGTCGTGTCCGTTGTGCGACACGGCCGTGTTGCATCTTCTGCTCCTTTTTACGCGATTTTTCCGTCTTTTCGACCCCCGTTTCTTGCAACACTCGTCCATGTTGATTCCTAAAAACATAAAACACTAAAACACACGTAAACATAAAATTAACGCAATACAAAAATATAAACATAAAACATTAAACATCGGGTTGCCTCCCGACAAGCGCTTTGTTTTACGTCTTCAGCCGGACGTCCTTTTCCTATCAACCTTCTTCTAGCCACCCCGAGTTGGAAGTTTTCTGAACACTTAAAGAGCTATTTGGGGCACGAGGATTTTCTATAGCAGCTAGGGTAGTGTAAATAATGCTACAATTGTGCCTACCCCTTAGACCCGATTTATGTATGTTGAGTGTGATTATTTCGTTTTGAACCCGAAAAACCAACTCCCCTTTAGGTACATCTATTAGTGCTTGGCTAGTCGCCAAGAAGGGTCTTCCTAAGATAAAAGGGAATTCATCACTCCCTTTCATGTCAACAACTAAGAAATCACTAGGGAATTCAAAATTTAGCACTTTTACCACTACATCCTCTGCTACTCCCAACGGCGTTAATGAAGATCCATCCGCCAATTTGATAGTAGTAAAGGACCGTTTAATTTCCCTTAATCCTAATTGTCTATACTGCTTAAGAGACATCAAATTTATGCTAGACCCTAAGTCACACATGACATTATGAAATTCATGACTACCAATTGAGCAAGAAATAGTAAAACTCCCTGGATCTTTTGCTTTTGTTGCTCTTCTTGGTTTCATGCTTGTGTTTGCGTTCTTCTTGGGCCTGCTCAGTCTCTTCTTTGTCGCCTCTTTTCCATCCTCCCACTCCTTTGTTTTCTCTTTAACTTGGATTCTCTCCTTTAGTGGTTCCTGTTTCACAACAACAACTCTAGATTGCTCTAAAGGATCAAGGTTAGCAAAGAACGAATTTTTAAAACAAAAATCAAAAGACTCATCAAGAATAGGAGATGAAGTTTTCTTATCTATGATTGTATTGACCTCCTCCTTCTCAATGTTTTTGACTTCCTCGCTTGATTCCTTTGCTTCTTGGTCCTTCAAGCTCTCTTCATGCTCATCTAGCTCCACAATATTGCAGTGCTCCTTCGGATTAACCACTGTATCACTCGGGTATTGGCCTTGCTTGTGTTGAGCTCCTACTATCTTTATCAGCTGACTCATGTTTGATGTCAACTCTCCAATGCTAGCTTGAGTCTGCACCAACGTGTTCTCGAGCCTCTTGATGTCTGCCCCTTGCCCAGTGATATGCTTGTTTAGCTCCATGAATTTTCCATCCACTTTCTTCTCCAACTGAGCTAACTTTTCATCATACTTTTCGAATTGTGACATCGCGATCTCTTCTTGTGATGGCTTCTTACCGTCATGGATCATGCCATTTGTAACAGCAAATCCGGGTGGCGGATTAAGTGTATTTTGCGCGTTCCCATATGAAAAGTTCTGATGATTCTGAGGGTACTGATTGTACCGAGGCTGGTTGTTCTGGAAGTTGTTGAAGTTCCGTTGATTCACAAATTTTACTTCTTCAACTTCTTCCGGACCCCCTGGCTGTTGTGCTAACGTTAGATTAGTTAGCAAATTCACCTGGCTCGTCAATGCTGTTACTTGTGCTGTGAGCTTTTCAATTGGCTCATTATTGACGGGCTCGACTTTTTGGACACTCGCTACCCTCCGTGGCATGTTTCTCTCGTTCGACCATTGGTAGCTTGTTCTGGCCATCGCGTCCAGGATTGAGAATGCCATCCTCACTGACTTCTCCATCAAACTTCCACCCGCAGCTGCATCCACTTGGTTTCTAGTCGGAGCAAGTAGACCATTGTAGAACTTGCATACTTGCTGCTTCTTGGTGAACCCATGTTGAGGGCAACTCCGGATAAGATCCCGGAATCGCTCCCAAGCCTCTCCGAATGGCTCTTGGTCCAACTGTTTGAACTGATTAATTTGATTCTGCAAGTCGAGCATCTTGCTCGGTGGAAAGTACTTCAGTAAGAACGAAGTGCTCAAGTCTTCCCAATCTCTGATGTCTTCTAGTGAATTGAACCATTGTAATGCTCTGTCCTTCAGTGAGAAAGGGAACAATCTCATCTTGACCTGCTCGTGCGGCACATGATTGATCTTGATTGTGTCGGCCAGTCTGCGAAACTTGATCAGATGCGCATTCGGATCCTCCAACGCACTTCCCCCATACTGGTTTTGCTGCACTATATTGATTAGTGCAGGCTTCAGCTCGAAATTATTGACATTAAGTGGTGGAGGTTGCACTCCTCCTGCCTGCTGGTTTGGACTGGGATTCAAGCAGTCGCTAATAGGCGTGTCATCTTCATCGCCTGCAGCTGGGTCTATCTGAATTGGGTCGTACTGCTGTTGTAGCTGTGGCCCTTGTGGAGGTAGCTGCTGCTGTATGTTCGTGACTCGATCATCCAACCGTGCCAGAGCTGTCAGTACTCTGTTAAGTGCGTCATCTTGATTCGAATGCTGTGGTGGGTTCTCCATCTCAGATGCGGCGTTTCTTCTAGTTCGGTGTCTGCGAGCTGTCGCTTCAATTTCTGGATCGAAAGGGAGAAGGGTTTCTTTCCCTTTTGATCTGGTGAGCATACGAAGCCTGCAAACACCAAAAACAAGAACTACCGCGTAATACAAAAATTAACCCAACCCAAAAAAAAAAAAAAAAAAAAACGAAAATTAAAATTTAAAAATACGAAAAAATAAAATCTAGTCTAGTTTCCTCCTATTTTTCAAGATAAAAACTAAGCGCTAAATCCTAGTCCCCGGCAACGGCGCCAAAAACTTGACACGTCGGTTTCTAACCTAGTGTTCCGCAAGTGTACGGATGTAGGTGTAGTACTATTGTCAAGGTCGATCCCACAAGGAATAGTTTTAGGTAGTTTGATGCCCTAATACTCTAGGAATGTCCTAACTAGATACTAAGTTTTAAAGGTTGATTTTACTAATTAAACTACTCAATTAACTATAACTTCAAACTTAAGAAACACGAAAACTAACAATCAAAGAGAAAAGGTATCCTAGGGCTTCGATTTCAGGATATTATTCCAATATTGAATATGATTAACCTATTAATTTACCAATTCTAATGTTTATTAGGCGGCACGACAATAATCTAATCCTTCTCTCGAAGCGATTAAACCGTTGATTAATTAAGCTAATTACCCTCTCGAGTCAATTAAACCTAATAACTCCCAAACGATCTTAAGCCACGGCCTACACAGTCATAGACAACTGCGCTCTATGTTCTAAGTCTGATAACAATTCCCTCCTCTCGAAGCGGAATTGTTAAACTAAATTACTAAATCTAGGTGATCAAGCTAAATTCAGTTTAAGCATAAACATAGAGATAAAACACATAAAGAATGGAATTAATAGATTAAAACATAAATCAAAACATTGTTATAAAAATCCCTACTTTCTAACCCTAGGACACGAATAGCTTAGCTACTCATGCCTAGCAATAATCCAATACAAAATTCTATGAAAAACATTGTAAGAATTAAAACTAAGAAAGAACAATTAAACCCGGATAACTCCGTCTCGATGATCTTCGTCTTCCTTGTCTTCCAAGGTGATGTATTTTATGTTCTTGATGATTGATCCCCTTTTTCCTAGAGCTTGGGGTCCTTTTTATAGAGTTGGGGACGAATCTTGGAGAAGATAGGCTCAAAATCCTATTAAAACACGATTTCTCTTATCGGTGGACTTTTTGACACGGCCGTGTTGCTTAAATGACACGGCCGTGTTGCTTTGCAATTCTTCAATTTCTGCGCAACATTTGACACGGCCGTGTTGCTTGAGTGACACGGCCGTGTTCTGTTCCAGAACCCACAGCGCGTTATGGACCACTTTTGACACGGCCGTGTTACAAGTCTGACGCGGCCGTGTCGGTTCTTGCCCGGTTTTGCTCCTGGACCGGTTCAGACCGGTTCGGACCGGTTTGGACCGGTTCTTCGACGGTTCTCACTCTTTTGGGCCGGTTTTCACTCTTTTCCAACTTGTTTCCTCGTCCGGTAGCCTGAAAATGCTCAAAATACCTTAAAACAAGTCAAAACACGTCAAATGACCCAAATATTATTAATATAACTAAATGCCGGTCAAATATGCACGTAAATGATATAAAATATGATCCTAAATCGACCTAAATACATGCATAAATAGCGTGTTATCACGTGTGTTACTATTGTTGAATTCAACTTCTTGCTTAATGGAAGGTAATCTGGAGCTCTCACTCCTCAACGGGGTATTCGACAAGGGGATCCTCCTTCCTCTTACCTATTCATCATGTGCGCCAAGATCTTTTCTTGCATTTTGCGGGATCTTTAAACCCCCTTCCGGAGCGCCTAAGGTGTGAATTATAACATACCAACCTCCCAGAAGAAGTGTCAATAACTCCTAAAATTGCCTAGGAAATACCCTCACAATATACCTTAGCCTTTCGGTGTCTCAGATATAACTCCTAAACTGCTAAACTATGTGTTGTTTGGTCATCAATACCTTCGTCTTCCAGTACCTTGAGTATGTGATTCATGAGTGCTAGGCTAGGTGATCAAGCTAGCCTAAAAGCGTTCAATACTCAACACACCAAATAACAATAGAATCATGCAATCATGGATAATACATAAACATCCACATTTGTAATTGAAACCTAATTTCTAACCCTAAGATATAAACAAACTATTTCATATACATATTAATAAAAATAACAAATTTCATAAATAAAAGCATGTTAAAAAATAATAAATGTAAATATAGGTAGAGTACTATAGTAACAAATTGAAGACGATGGAAGAATCTTCTTCTCTTTCTCTTGCTCTCTAACTATGAAAACTGCTCTAGAAACTATGAGAAACTGCTAAACTATTGATTAAAGATTGATAAAGTGTCCTCTTTGACAAATACTAAGTCTAAGTATTTATAAGAGTACACAATCATAGGTTAAAGTAGGGATCAAATAGGACAAAGCCCTCAACACGCATCTATTCGTCAATTGCTACGGCATTTTACACGACCAAGTTGGTTAAATTAATACTCGGTCGAGCAAATGATCTTCATTTAAACATATTCAGCATTGTTGCAGGATGGACAGCCGAGTAGGTAGGCTACTAGATCGAACAAATACTGCTCGTCTGGACCTTTTGCGCCCGTGAAGCTTGCACGATCGAGTAATTGATCAACTCGGTCGAGCAAATGATGCTCATTTCGCTTCTCTTTTTAGCTCGGCTTCTAGATTTCTCCAACTCCATCTTGGACTTACCGAAAGTCTCTTTTGAGTTCAATTCTTTATTTTCTTCCTTTCAAGTCTTCCTTATGCATTTATCCTTGTAAGTTCACCATTAACTCGAAATAAAAGTGTTGTTTTGTACTGAAAACACTACAAAACCAATAAACAAGTGAAATCCACAAACATACAAAAACATGGGTTGGGAAGTACTAAATCACGCATTTTTGCATTGTTTTTACTATAAATACGTGCCTAAAAATCACGTAAAATATGGAGTAATCACTATTACACGTTTATTTTTTTTAGATGAACACTCTTATTTGGGGAGACTTGGGTTGAAGAGGCAAACTACCTCAGCTTGCGATCAACATGTATGAAGAGAATCCAAGCCAACACATAAACTATGAGAAATCTGAAATTTTATTTAGTCCGAATTCTCTAGAGGTGATAACAACTTCTATTTGCAATGTGTTTAGAATTCCACAAGTGAAATCACATGATAAATACCTCGGGCTACTTTCTGTGGTTGGCAGAAATAAATCTTTTCAAGTATAAAGGACCGTGTGTGGAAGAGACACTACAACATAAATATGCTTTATGTAACACCCGAAAAGTGTTACATATATACCGAAAGGTGTTACAATAGACTTTTGGTAACACTTTATTGGTGATGCATTTGTCGGTGCTACCTAAATTCTAAAGTAACACTTTGATGATCTTTAGTAACACTTTTCATAAGTGTTACATTAGATTTTAAATTGTAACACTTTAAGGTAACATTAAAATATGTTACTTATAACCCTTTATGTAAGGCTTTTTTTAAAATATAAAAAATGTCCAATGTTGTCATAGCTATGTTTCGAACTCAGGTTGCTAGCCTGCAAGATCTTGAATTGTAAAGGTCAAACCACTAGACTGTAATAACTATTTTGTCTGATTTTGTAAGAAACACTATAAATACCCAATTTATTTGCCATAACATCAATAAACTATTCTCAAGATTAAATTTCCATCAAACTACAATATAACTTGATTTTATTTAGCTTATTCTACTATCTAATTTCATACAAAATTTTCATTTATTTTTCTTGCTCCCAATTTCATCCTCTCATATATATATATATATATATATATATATATATATATATATATATATATATATACTTATTTTATATACACTAATTTGTTACATCTAATTATTGTATATACATTTTAAGGCATTAACATTTAAATCAATTACAATTTATATTTCTACTTGTTGTAGATATCTTTAGGACACATTAAAATCACCTTTAAAATTAAGTAATTAATTGCTTGTGTTGTTTTTTCTAGAAAAAATAATTAAATATAAGATAAACTTAGGAACATGAAAGACATGACAAAATGGTTCAAGCCCATATTTTAACGCTTAAAAATGTATTCAAACTGTTAAGCTACAAAATTTCGTTGTCGTTGTTTAGTAAAATACAATGTGTGTATCTATATACAAAAAAAAAAATCACTAATAAAAATTTATTTTAGATAACTAATAAGTAAATCCGTAAATGTTCTTACGAATGTTTTATTATGATAATTAAGATGTAACACTTCTATAAATCTTTGTCTCAAAAATCATTTTACAAAATATAAGCAATTGAAAGATTCTAGTTCTTCAAAATACACGTAAGAAAATAAATCTAAATATGATTATAAGTTTAGAATAAAATAAATATATAATTTTATTTAAGATATAACCTAAAAAGTGTTACTTATTTATAAGTGTTACATGAAAGTGTACTTATACAAAAGTGTTACCTAAAAGTGTTAAATTTGAAAGTGTTACCTAAAAGTGTTACAATTAAAAAAGTGTTATATCCAAAGTGTAACATATTATAAAAGTGTTACATGAAGGTGTTACATATTCACAAGTGTTATAAAAATGTTACATAGAAGTGTTACATATTCATAAGTGTTACAAAAGTGTTACATATTCATAAGTGTTAGTTTAGTTTAGGGTTTACATAAACTAAACTAAAGTCAAAATTTTAAAAGTGTTACAAACAAAATGTTACATAAGGTCATTTATGTGTTGTAGTGAAAGTATCGGGGTGGAATGAGAACATGATCAGGAAAGCCAACAAAAGGTCTTGAATCAAGGTCGTGACCCAATCAATTCCTACATATGCCATGTCGTGCTTCCAGTTTTAGGACTCTGTACTTAATGATATTAATGTTTGTACTAGGTCTTATTGGTGGGGAGATAAAGATGGCTACAGGAAAATGGGAAAATTGGTAAAAATGTCCCATAAGTTTGTCCTAATTAAGAAAATATTCTTTAAGTTTGGCACTTTTTAAAAATTTCTTCTAACTTACAAAAAATTGATAAAAATGCCCCGTGACCGGCTACTACAGGTTACCCATCAGGTCATCCATGAGTTGACTGTTTTTTGCTTATGTGGCACTTAATTTTTTGACTTTTTTTGTGTTTTTCCTGCTTAGTCACTTATTAGGATGGTAAAGAAATTTAAAATATATATATATATATATATATATATATATATATATATAAAAATATAATATTAAAACTTAGATATAAATGATAGTTAAATTTATATATTATTTAAAAATTCATAGTTTTAAATCCTAATCCGAGAAATTATTTTAATAAATTTTTAATATATTATTTTGAATTAATCTAGATTGTAAAATATATAAAATATTCAAAATAAATTATAGAATGATTTAAAAACAAAAATATATATAGATATATGATTACTAAAATCTTTAATATTAAATTATTTTTTTTTAATTTTATCTATAAAATCAGTAAAATTATTTTAGTAAATCTTAAAGTAACTTGAAAAGTTTTAGAAGAGTCTTAAATCTTAAATTATTTTATATATCTAAATATTTGTTTGAGTGGTTGGGTAGTAGTTATAGTGTAAGATATAATTTTTAATCGTAAAATATGATGTAATGTGTGTAAGAGTTTGTTAATAATGATTAATTTTATGATTAAAATGGTATTAGAACTTGTGGTGGTTTATAGTGGTTGGATCAACCTGTATAAACAAACATAGGGAGGGGCTGAGACAATCCATCAGGGGCTGGGCCCAACCCTAACATTAATAAATTTTAAAATTTGTTACAATTGAACATTAAACCGTGTTTGTGTGTGTGTGCTTTTTGTAATTAATCGTAATAATAAATAAAAATCCCACCACATTTAATTTTAATAAATTATTATAGGTAAAAGTGAAGAGTTAACAAGGAGTTGCAGTTTGTAAAATTCTCAATTTAAATAATTATTAAGCTTTTGCCTTGGAGAAAAGAAAAAAAAATAATCCTTCTGAATTTCTTTACATATCAGCATGATATATCGGTTCGAATTTTGTGAAACCTATTATATTTAGAGCATTTTTTTTAAATAAAAAATCTTAAAGATTTATAGTTTTACTGATTTTATAAATTATTTTATCATTTATTTTTAAATATATAAAATAATTTAAGATTTAAGACACTTCTAAAAATTAATTTTACTTTTATAAATTAATTTTAAAAAATTTCAAGTTACTTTATGATTTACTAAAAGTTTACTGATTTTATAGATAAAACAAAAAAAAAATTAATTTAACATTAAATATTTTATTAATCATATATCTATATATATTTTTGTTTTTAAATCATTCTATAATTTATTTTGAATATTTTATATATTTTACAATCTAGATTAATTCAAAATAATACATTAAAGATTTATTAAAATAATTTTTCAGATTATGATTTAAAACTATTAATTTTTATATATTATATAAATTTAATTATCATTTATATCTAAATTTTAATATTATATTTTTATATATATATATATTTTTTAATTTCTTTACCATCCTAATAAGTGACTAAGTAGGAAAAACGCAAAAAAAGTTAAAAAATTAAGTGTCACATAAGCAAAAAAAAGTCAGCTCATGGATGACCTGATGGGTAACCTGCAGTAGCCGGTCACGGGGAATTTTTATCAATTTTTTGTAAGTTAGAAGGGATTTTAAAAAAGTGTCAAATTTAAAGGATATTTTCTTAATTATGCTAAATTTACGGGACATTTTTACCAATTTTCCCCAGGAAAATTTACTACAACTCTTCAAACGGAGTGGGGGTATTGGTTTTCATAATCTCAAGGCTTTTAATTTGGCTATTCTTAGCAAGCAAGGATGAAGGTTGCTCACGTAGCCTCTGTTAGGAATTTTCGACTACATTTAATGTTACACAGCGGAGTAATAAATCGAGAATTATGATTGTGATTTATAATTGAATTAACGTTGAGCAATAACTACGCAAAAGATCGAATACTTACTTGTTGAGTAGCTAATCGAAAGGAATGGCGTGACTAAATTCACCACTTTAGGTATCCACAAAAGATCGAATACTTACTTGTTGAGTAATTAATGAGAAGGAATAGCGTGACTGAATTCACCACTTCAGGTATCCATGCGTATGCCGTCCGCGCTACGTGCTTCTAGATTTTTATCTGATAAAAACTCTTAATTCTCTACTATAGATAATATGTAAAAACTCTTAATTCTTTACTATAGAGAATATGTATATATAGTACCATATAAGTCTAGATTTATGAGCCTAATATTCATGTCTGTTTAATTAATTAATTAGTCTGACTTATTAATTAATAAAGTTCACATATCCTAATCTAGTCCATGTCTTTCAGCCTCACTCTCTTATCGCTCAAATCTATCAGGCCAAATATTATCCGTATTCGTCATTTCTTGAAGCGGGTATGGGTTCATGCCCTTCTTTCACTTGGCGTAGTATCTTAGGGGGGCGTCGGCTTTGCTTCTGGGGTGCCGACGACTGATTTTCTCGAGCTCTTCCACATTTGGAGTGATAGATGGTTACTTATCCTAACGGCTTTCATTTTTCAAAGTCCATGCACCTTGCTGCCGGGTGACTCTCTTGTTAATGCTCTTATTAACATCTCGTCTGGGACATGGGACTCAACCCTTGTCTAAAGAATTTTCTGCTCTATGGAAGCAGATGCAATTTTCGCAATGGCTTTGTGTAACCTTCATGTTGTCGATAGATGGGTGAGGCACCATTCAACGAATGGAAAATTCAGCAGCTACCACTCATGGATTGGCTACATATATTTTGAATAGTGGAGTGCCAAACCCGGTATGGCAACGTGTTAGGCAGTTAAGGCTGGTGGGACGTGTCTAGTATTTTTTGGGGCGTTGTTGCGACAAGTGAAAACCTTGATAATCATCATCTCCCTCACTTGTCTTCCTACCCATTTTGCTCAACGGAACCTCCCACCCTTTCTTTGAATATGTTGTTGTATCCTTGGTCTGGCAAGCAGCTGGTCTCTAAGATTACGGTCTTCGGTTTTGCACAGCCTTACCGGATCTTTGGTTTCAGGATATAGTTTTTTCATCAGATCCGAGGGTGGTTGAATTTGTTGGTGTCATTGCTACCCTGTTGTGTTACAATCATAGTAAGTATGTTTATGAGGGATAGACGTGTAATCCGAGTTTCATTGTTATAAGTGTTGCTCGTTCATTTGCTGAGTTTCATTCTTCATGTTCCTAGCTAGAACGAAACTCCCCACTGCTAGACATTGCTCTGATCCATCAACCACCCGATTCTTCTGTTATATTTTATTTTGATGGTTGTGTCTCTCTTGCCGAGAATTTTGCTTATGTTGGAGTTTTTGATTGAAATTTCGGAGAGTGTTTCATAAAGATATTGAAATTTATCCCATAAGATCACCTGTTACATTTTGGTGTTACATCTTGTCACTACAAGAAAATAAAGAATTCGCTACAGAATTTACCTACAAAAATAATTCAGTCATTAATTAGCTACGACTTACCTACGGATTTTTATGATATATTTTACAACATTTCGCCTATGGAATTACCTATGGAATGGTAATTTACCTACGAAATAATTCGTAGGCAAAACGGTCCCAGAAAGAAACATTAGTACACACTCAAAATTTCCCTACGAAACAGCTGTAGGTGAAAAAAATAAATTATTTGCCTACAGAATTTTTCCTAGGCATATATATGTACTTATTATTTTATATATTACCTATGGAATCACCTAGGAATTAAAAAGTACTCTTTTTTTTTATTATTTAGGAATGATATAGCAATATAATTTCTATTCAATTATGGATGAGTGTAGCATTTGGGAGACAAAAATTGAGGCGGCAAACTCAATTACTTTTTCCCTCTCTCTTAATCGTTCTCTCCCCCTTTTCTCAGAAGAAAAATCAGTCTCCCCTCCCCCCTTTCCTTTGGACGAAACCCTAGAATCAGAGATGGCGGTGCAATTCTGAAATCGGAAGCTCCATTTACAAACACAAACGAAACGAAGAACTCCTTTGCACATGGTGAACGAGAAGGTCATCTGTATTCAAAATATTCATCAGGTAATCAATTTAGTCCATTAGTATATTTCTCCCCAAATCTCACTAATTATTTGAAATCCTATTTCTTCAATTAGACTGTATTTGCGCAAGAGATATTGATACAAATTAGAAAAGTAGGAGCTGAAAGTGAAGTGAGACAAACTTATGACGATGACAACGTGTTTGTTGAAATGCCTGAATGAATACATTTTCTTAGAATGAGAATATAAGATTCTAGGCTTTAATGAAAAAGTATTATGATTGCTTTCACGTCCTCAAAGAATCCCTCGTATTTACTTCTCATTTTTTTCTTATTTTCTTTGATCATTTAGTTTCTTATACACTATGATTAATATATGTTCTTGTGTATTTCTATTAGTCTTAAGTGTGAAGTGAAGAAATGTTTGTATGTTTAGAAGGTAAATATTATGATTTTAACAATCTCATGTGTGATGTGTAGTTGTTTACTGCCTCATCTCGGAATGCAAAAGGCTTATGGAAATGATTATAATTCTATCAGGAAAGGATTCTTATCTTGTATCTAGTTTATATTTCAGCTATTACCATCGGTTATAAACTTATATGATTAGATACATTTTGTTACTTGCTTACGCATGCCAATTAATTGCTTAATTCTGTCAATGTATTTTGCCATGCTTTATTTCAGGTTTACAACTTGTCAACTATAGCACGTGAATATGTCGTGATGCAGTCTATTAGCTCTCTCCCATTCAAGGATTTGATATTAACTGCAGCTGACATTGTCAATACACTATTTTGACATTGTCAATACACTATTTTGATATTGTTTGTGCATAAACATTGTTAGAGAAGGAGGAACTTTTGTTGTTTATTGTTTGCTATGTATAAAATTTAAGGGAAAATAGAGCAAGTAGAAAACGCTAATCATAGCATATAACTATAGTTACGAGGGAGTTTGCACAAATTAAATAACAAACTACGTACAAATATATAGGTTTTAATCGTTTTCATGGTTTTGATATATATAACAAGCTAATATTTTCTTACCCTTATGCTCCTCTTTTCTATCAAGAGACATGGAGCATAACTTCAACTATTCTTGAATATTTCTCATAATTTTATACTTGCCTTACAGCTTGCAGCTGTACAAGCATATTTGTTGGTTGCTATTTGCATGTTCTGAGAGATCCTTTGTACTTATAGCTTTTAGATTTATTTATTTATTAAGAATTGATCATGCCAATTTTTATAAGAATATTAGAAAGTCAGCTGCAAGATTACGTGCTCATAAGCAGGGAATAGATAAATTTCACTGCACCAGTTTCTGTCTCATGATAGGAGATGACTTTGGAGAATGAAGATGTCTTCATTAAATTGGTTAGTCTAATCATGTTTAGTGGCACCTTCAATTCTGGTTGTTCAGCTCCTAGAAGTAAGTTTGCTGATAAACTTAAATTCTACTATTTGGATAGGGTTCAGAGAAGGATAAACGTAGGGAGGCAGCTGAGAAGGCCAAAAAGGTATGTTCATATTTTTTGCTACCTGTTGTTAGTTAGTTTATGTGCCTATTCTATTTAATAAAAGTAGGTAATTTGAATTCTCATATTAGTGTTGTGGAGGAAAAAATAACGCCCATGGTTCTTATTATTTTCCAAATTCAAGTCACGAGTTTGCTATTTTTCATTGACGGATTGTGGTCCTGGCTTGGAGAGACTAATGTAAGTTTTTTTTTTTTTTGATAAGTGATTCTTGTGCAGTAACCTTACTTGTTGATATTGATTTAATGACTTGGATGATATGTGTGTGTGTGTGTCCGCTTTTGGTTGAAATCTTGTTAAAAACTTATGATGTTGCTGCAATTATGTAGTTAAAAAGTGGTTTGAGCTATATTCTTTATAGTTGGCTAAATGGTATACATAATAATGAACATAACATATATAAAAAGTAAAGTATTTATGTTACTTGAGTACTAAATTTTACTAAATAACGCAAGGCCTTTACATATGGTAATTTGTACTCTAATCTAGATTAACAAAACTTAGTTGACACATAAAATTATATAATAAGATAGTTGATACAGAACAATAGCCAACAACCTTAGATTGCTAAATGGTATAAACAATGGATCTAATCTAGAGTATCGAGACTTTTTTCTCCTATTTTGTGGTTCATTAATTATGTTGTTATAAATAATTGATTGGATGATGTTGTAACAAAAAATTGTTTCAGTTTGACAGGTTCTACAGTCATGTTCCACCGGTATCTCTTGCTGCATTGAAATTGTTTACGTATCTTTCAGCTGCGTTTGTAGAAGTACTTTTGGACACCAAAGAGTTATAGGCATATTTTGTAATTGTTGGATTTATTTTGTTCTAGTTCCTAATGTATTATGTAGTAATACTTTGCTACTTTGACGATTGTTGGTTTTACGATAGATACTTTTTGACTAATTTCACTTTTATGTTGTTCAACAATTTATGGAATTCTTTTGTGGTAATGAAGTATCATAGGTCTTGAGTTGATTATAGTTATTTTGGAAATTTTGGAACCAATAAATATAATGCTATTTAAGAAAATAGAGAGATTGCCTACAGAATTACCTAGGGATAGTTATTACATTTTCTTAAAATTTGCTACGGAATTAGTTCCGTAGGCAAACAACAAGAAATGGATTTATCGATAAATTATTTGAATAAAATATATTTAAAATTTGGCTACGGAATTATCAACGAAATATTCCGTAGTTGATGTTTTACCTACAGAATTTTATTCAATTTGGTAACCAAGTTGCCTACGGATCTGCGACGGAAAATCGGTAGGTAATCTCCTACGAATTATATTTCCGTAGGCAAACAAATCACCTACGAGCAAAATACCTACAACTCTTGCTCGTTGGTATTCCGTAGGCAAATATAAATACCTACAAAATTGGAAGTATTGCTTATAAAATTTTTCCCTAGCCAATTAATTATTTTCTTGTAGTGTGTGTTTCACTCATTCACTAACCGACACGTGTATGGTATGATGTCACAAATTAATATGTGTCACCTGGTGAATTGAGTGTAACAGAGGATGAAACACCTACTGTAACAGGGAATCCGAATTGGAAATTTATGGTTATAATTTTTTAGGGGAAAAAGATTTCGGAGAGTGTCTGATGACGATATTGAAATGTATTGCTTATAATTTTTTAGTTGCATTTAGATGGCCATTCTGCCTCTTGAGTGAAAAGTAACGCTGAAACTTTTGCCTAAAGTTTGAAGTGGTAAGAAACCATCCAACTAGCCCAACTAAAGGCCCAATATCTGATAAAGCAGAGCCATTATTAATTAAAGGCCCTGATTTGAAATTGGAGATGAGAGCCCAAATCCCTTGTAGCTCAATTGAAAGCCCAGAGCCATTATAGCCCAACATCTGAAATTGGAGGAGGGGAAAAAGTGGAGATGCGGGGTATCGATCCCCGTACCTCTCGCATGCTAAGCGAGCGCTCTACCATCTGAGCTACATCCCCATGTTGTCAAAAAACATATACTTTCTTATTATATATTTTATCCTGGTGTTATTAGTCTTGTCTAGAAACCTGTGTAATACTAACTCAGGATTACTCCCGCAAAATAAACTCAACCAGTACATAAAAGTGGGCCTAAAGTTCCCTCGTACAATGGCCGATAACAAAATCATTGTAGACCATTCTCAAGGATCTAAGTTATTAACTAATATTCCTCCACCACCAAAATGTTAGCTACATAATAATTGGTGATGAAAAGGGCCCTATTGGGTATATAGTTTCCTTTATTTGTCTGATGCTAAGACAACATAAAATATTTATGATATAAGCTGATGATTACCCGACTTAAATTCTGTACCATCCAACCCTACTTTCTAAGAATTGAGAGTCCACATTAAGAGCATCCGCGGTAGGGGTACAAATAAAAATTTGTATCCATGCAAGAAGTACAATAATATTGGGAACTTGGTTTAAAAAAGTAAGAAAAAAACTGGGTACAATTAATTTTTGTTGAAGAAAGTATAGTGGGAGTGATGGGCGATGGTGCCCAATTGCGGGCAGAAGAGGCTGATTTCAGGCGCGTGAGTTAGCGGCGGTGTGGGATCCACACGCCTGATTATAGTTGTTGGGATCACTCTTTTTTTTTTAACATCAGCCTTTATTTATTGATAATTGAGGATATGCTTATCCAATTGAACCATTTAAATTTCAATTCACAAAATATTATGTAATTTTTTTATGTTTATCATAAATTTAGAAAAAATAACTGTATAGGTGAAGATTGTAAATAAGATTTTAATAAATTGAAGATGTGAAAATAAAATGGGTGGTTTGAATGTGTGACCCTCAAATAATATAATTTGTACCTTAGATTATTAGGGAGGCATAGGTACAAAACATAGTAGAGAATTGTAAATAAAACATTAATAAATTGAAGATGTGTTAATAAAATGGGTGATTCAATGTGTGACCCTCAAATAATATAATTTGTACCTTAAATTATTAGGGAAAAATAGGTACAAATATAATGTGTATTAATTTTTTATGTGGCACTAAGACAACAACAATTACACACACCGCGACTTGAGATGCCCTAAGACCATCTTTATCCATGCCCTTGAAGGGCAAGGGCATAGGAAAAAGACAAAATTTCCAATTAAAAATAAAAGCAAAAATGATTAATCATTGATGCCTTTGGTTGTGGATGGGTTGGTCAACCAACCTATTCCACAACTCAATCCCCTTTTACAACCTGGCACATGTCAGTACCTCATTTGTTGTAGCAAATTATTTATTGGATATAGTTTTAATAATAAATAAATAATATAATTTTTATTTTATAAAAATTAAAAAAAAAATCAAAATTCTTTTTTTTTCTCTACAAGTAGAATCTAATGTTGACATATTTTGAATAAAAATTTGGAACTCTTTATTTTATTCTTTTTATAAATAGTTGGCTCGTCTGGACCGGTCCGATGGGCCAAATCCCAGGCGGACCCCGGGCCGATTCGATAATCTTAGTATATTATAGGAAAATTTTGGTCCCACTAATTAAATATATAAGTTGTATCTTTTATATTTGTAATTTCTTATTTCAAACATGTATTTGTAGCTTAATTTATTTTTTTCGATTCCGTAATTCAACTTTTGCAATTTTAATTTGGTTATTATTTTAGCATGTTATTTTAAACGTACCGGAAAAACAAAATCGACTTATTGTAATTACGGAATTAAAATATTTTTTTATTCTTGAAATATATTAGAAAAAAACGCGAAAAATAATATGCAATTATTAAACCGTATAAAAAGTATTAAGTTTATTGGGAAATAAGATCTGTATTTGGATAAAAGAAATTAATATATATTAAAATGTTGTGGGGTTGTTGATAAAGTGTGAAAATATATTTTTTAAGTTGTGAAATAGGTTGTGTATGTGAAAGAGAGAAAAATGAATATTTTATTAATAGATTGGATTATGGGAGAGGTTGTTGATAAAGGTGGTCTAACATCCCACCTAATTTTCCAGTTCAATTTTGTTTCTCTCAGTTGTCTAAGTGTTTGGATGAGCTTAAAAGCTTTTAAAAATATCTCATAAGATAGTTTAAAATAGTATGAACTCCTCGAACAGTGTCATTAAAAATACAACTATATTTTATCCAAAAATTAGACGGTGATATATAATTTTTTTGTTTTTTTTTTCTTTTTTCGTAAAGTTAAAAAGTTGCAGCTTATTTATGAAATAAGATCTTATTTTAAAACTATCCTTTAATTACCGTTAATAATATCTAATAAACCGCAGTTATCATTTTCATCCAAACACCTCAGTAGCGTTTTTTTAATGCATAAAACTAAAATGGAGAAGAATAAAAAGATCCATCATAGATGCAAAGATCCATGTATGCATCTACAGGCACATAAAAATTACATAACCAAGTGAGCTTTCCAACTGTTGTTCAATTAGAAATTGTTTTTCATTTATTGGGAATAAAGAACAATTGAAGCTCCTCCTACCATTAACTCTCATCCTCAGCATGTCATATTTGGAGAACTCAATCATATACCTGAAAATCCAACATACAATGTTACCTGAATTATTTTTGACAAATGAAGGAAAAACACAAAAAGTTAACAGAATTTGCTCAGACCAAGTTTCTGCATAAGAATGTGATGAGAAGTCTTCTTCAAGAAGCATTAAAAAGGCAAAGCAAGAAGAATGTTCGAAGAAATATGCATACTGACGAGTAATATTACAAGCAACAGGTTGAATAATGGTGACGTGAAAAAACACCTACAACAGTCTGTTTGCTTTGAAAAGGATTCTAACAAGAAGGGCTCTTCAATCTAAATTTCCACAAGCTTTTCATTTTCTTACAATCTACAATCTACCAGAGCATGAACATATGATTTATCACGGGAAAACAGTACATGAATTTGCTGGACAGAAGCAACCGCCCAACATTTTCTCTTTCATAAAGTTTTTAATGGAGTCCATGCCAATGGTAGATAAAAAGGTTCATGCAAAACTCAGTGAAGGTGCTAGACGTATTTTATCGTTCCTGAGATTTAAATAAACACATGCACGGTAAGAAAAATATAAACAAGACAGCAGACAAAGGTAAGTAGACGTGGGGCTCTGATTTTCTATTTCTTTTTCCCCCTTTTTTCTTTTTTACAAATTATTAATCTGTTCTTTTTATAAATTATTTTAGCTCAGTAGAATGACCCTGCTTTAGAGGACTAGGACATGGTTCGACTCCAAGCAGCTCATTTCTATTAGTCTCTTTCTTTTTTCCCCATTCATATGTTCTGTTTCTTTCTATATTTTTAATTTGTGCTTTTTCTAGTTATTTTAGCTCAGTAGACTTTGACCTTGCTTTAGAAGACATGGGCCTGGTTTGACTCCGAGTACCTTGTTACTTCATATATTATTGTTGGTTGTTTTTTATATTATTACGAGATATAAAGTAACCAAAAAAGAGAAGTTCCCATGTCTGCTTGATATCTACCTTAAACAAATTTATATACGTTGAGTTTCGAGAACAATAAAGGATAATTAAGAACAGATTGACCTAAAGTCAAGCTAGAAATACTTAATTTTGATAAGAAAGCTAGAAATAATTAATTTTAACAAAAAACCAATTTGAACTACTACAAAAATTCATTGAATATCACATATAGTTCAACCTTTATGTTGTTTTTGAGTTTGAACAAAGCCAAAGCCACTAAATCTATTTAGAGTCATTATTTTAATCTCACATGGCATTAAGGAGCTCCCACACCAAAAGTAGAGTATACAAGTTACATAAGGTGGGTCCAAGCTCTGCAGTAAATGGCAAATATTCGCAAGAATAACAGATCGTTCTTAAAATATTTGACGTGTGTAAAGATAGCATACGTAATTGACTGAGTAGAGTGGTTGTTTTACTAACTCTGAAATGGGCGAACTTATCCACAACAATAGGTCTTACTAACAAGAAAACTTGGCCAATACTTTCAGTTTGAAGATATTCTTTTGTTCCTATGCCATTCTAGTAAAAAAACAATGTTTTCTCCAACATTATCCCTGGCCCGATCTCCAACAAATCTCCCTGTAAATTCTCTTAATTTTCTCATTACCTTAACTAATAATTCTCTCTAGGGTGTATTTGTCCATTCCCAAGGATTCTTAATCTTTCCTACAAAGTCTAAAATGACAATTATTTAGAATTGGAGGGGGGGGGGGGGGGGGGGTATATATGTAAAAGAAGACAAGCCATGGCCCACTATTGTTTCCAATTTCATCATGCCGGTGATTTATTAGCAACCTTTTTTATTCTTTTTCAATGCAGAAGTGAAGCTTAAGTTCTGTTGCAGTGCAAATAATCCACTCAAACATGACTTCAGATCATAATGCAACCAAATCCCTTGTTACTAACGTACGATATTTTTGCAGGCTCATCTTAGTGAGTATGCCTCTATATAACAGCATTCCAGCTAATTTCTTGTGCCTACCAAATGGTACTACTTGCAATTCCTCAGAGATTCCGACTTCAGAAATCTAGACTTCACTTGGCTCAAGCATCACTCTATTTATTTAAAAATACTAGTAAATGAAATCCGCCATTGAAAATAGCTGCGGTCACCAATATCAATTAACTGGTCAAAATTAATTAGATATGTGAAACAATGAGAAACAGGTCAACAATGATAACACGCAAGAAACAACAGCCAAGCTTGGTGAGGAATTGAGAGATGGGGATTAAGAAATGAGATTTTGTTTGTGGGCCAAGCATGAATGAGCATGGGCGGATGGAGGGGAAGGGAGGTGGAGAGAGTAAAGACATATAAAACACAACATACGTAATTAAATAGCTCGATAACTCACCTTCAAAGATGAAATGCTGAGGGCGGATCTCCCTTCTTAAATAGTATTTTATGAACTTAACTTGAAATCGAACTTGTAGCAAGAGAAGCAGAACTGCTTCCATTCAATGGCATATCATCAGGAGTACCCCTACTATTGTTTCTTGGGCCACTGACAGAAGAATTTGCTGCACTATTTGGCACACGACCAGCTCCATTGTTATCTCTACTTTCAAGGCGTTCCATCATGCGGGACACAGTAGCAATTCCAGCATTTACCTCCCTCCGAACTTCAGTACCAATATCTGCCATGGAAGAGCTTCGAGAAAACAGCTTCTCCTTCAATTCTTTTGTACTCTTTGCAATTGACTCTTTGTATCTTAAGCATAATCCAGATGAGAACAATCAGAACTACAAAAGTATTAATAATAGCAAACTATGCACTAGAGAAATTAAGGAATAAGTTTGTTTCATTAAACCAACTCATACTTCGTTGACATAGAACTGAATCGAGATTTCCATGTGTCTGAGAAAGACTGCAACTCTGATGGTCCTGCTCTGTCTTGATTTGGCAAGGAAGACTGACTCGTGTAGCCTCTGACAATGGACAAGAATAGAAACACCACAAGAGTCAGTAAAAGAAAGTTCATTGAAAATATCAAAATAAATAGACCGTTTATACACCATAAACAGGGGAATACATGAAAGCTGATGCTACCTGTTATCATTTGAAGATCCTCTGCCAGAAGTTGGCATTACTAATGATCTAGATGAAGAAGCTGAAATATGATTTCTCTGAACAGAAGATGGCACATGTTGTGTGCCGTTATTATGTGCAGATGCAACCGGAACTGATTGATTAATTTCAGTTGATGAAACTGGCTGAGTCTCTTCTCCACCAGCACCAGCAGAAGATCCAGGTGGATGAGCTGAGAACACCACAAACTGTTGCCGAGCATGTGCAGACGATGAACGACTCCTTGAGCCTTCCCTCCGACCAATTTGGTGTGTTCTCCCCATTGCAGCGGCAGCTGCCAAATGTTGGATGATCCGGTCCTCAAGTTCAGCACTATTCACTCCCACGGGTAACTGCATTTATATGAGAGGACTCGTAAATCATAACAAAACACCATTAGTATAAAAGAAATGGAGCAATTTGATGAATAAACTTTAAAGTTAGCTATGAAGGATTGACAACAGACATGCTGCAATTCGAAATCTCCGAGGGTGGGATGACGAAATATAGTTGCATTCCTTGATGGAGTGAATCTGAAACTTCTCTCACGTTCTACAGTGTCGAGCAGTTCTTGACTGCCATAATAAGAAAACGCAAATTCAATATGAAGATAACAATAAACTGGGGAAGAAAGAAAAGGGTCAAAGATTAGAAAGGAACCTCGAAGGATCTTTGAGACTGATATTTTGCCAACACATTGGACAGTTGGAGCTTCTTTGGCACCTGAGCATGATTGAAGGATAAGGTTTTCTTTCTTTTTCCTTTTCTTTTCTATGTTAAGATCAAAGACTCTTGAAATGATTTTTTGACTAGCTTCCTTAACTCTTACCTTTGCTATGCTAAATCATTTGGTAGCAAGAGGCTAAGCAAACCGAAAACTTAATAAGACAGAGAACGACTTGAAGGAAGCAACAATTGTGAAACAATCCTCAGTGAATTCTTGTAGCATTATCAGTAATAAAGCCTTGTACAAATATATAATTTAAAAAACAGCTTATTGACTTCACTATAACCCCTCCTACCAACCACCACCACCTCACCCTCCTCCTCCCTCTCTCACTCTGCGTGGATGTAAGCAATTTACTTTGGTAGGTGGGACGGGATTGACACTTAGTCAAGAGCACTTATACAAAGTGTAATCTATTCTAATCAAGGCATAAACAGCCTAACATAAAATTGAATCACTTATAGATCTTTTAGAATCAATCTAGACCAAATAATCTTTCCCATGTTTACCGCTATAACTGTTTTTTCATTCAATGAATAGTGGCTGTCAGTTGGTGAGGAATTGACCAATAAATCACATTGTTGCTACGACCAACCCAAACTAAAGGGCAAGCGTGGATTGCTCAACAACATCAGCCCCAACGAAATATTTATAAGCAACTGTAAGGCAACACAATACTTAAGAAGCCTATATAGCTATATCACATTGGTACAAGTTCACTAATAATGAAAACCTAACTCTCTGCTTCAGGTTCCCTCACTATCTTCTCGTAGTCAACCACACATAGCTGCCAACCACTTCTGCAGGTTACTCACTATGTAAGTCCTCTGCGAGACAATCTCTACCATGACAAGCTAAGATAGATACTTCTCTTACATTTTAAAAAATGACGAGACACTATACTGGTAGAGGAACGCTGCCAACAACAAGGACTCGAGTAGCTATGAGAAATAGGTAACAGCATACAGAATTAGAAAAATCACAACCATAAAACTCAAATTTACAGACACATACCATTCAAGAATGCATTGAAGGTGGAACTCATGCCTGCAGCTTGTCACCTACATTACGTAATTCACGTCTGATTTCACTAACAGCAAGAATAGCAAAAAAAAAAAAAAAAAAAAAGCAAAAACAAGATAGTAAATACAAAACAGAGCACTTCACCGTGGAAGGATCACTATCAGTAAATCCATCAAGGCAAATGCTACAAGCATCATCACAGGACTCCTGTATCCCTCCCTCTACAAAAGCCACTGCTGATGTCATATGACTCTCTGCCTTTTTCTCTTCGTCCATTTCCGGAACCTTAACACATATACAAGATGAAATAAGCTAGTTTACAGTCACATTTGTTGCATTTCTTAATTAATCTCAAAAATAAAAATATAATCTTTCCTTTGTTTCAGATAATAAGATAACAGCGTGAGGCAACAAAACGGAACAAGAAAGCACACAATGGAGGTCGAATTTTCCATTTCATTACTACACCGGATATAATATGAAACTCTCGAATAAATTAAGAAACCAGCCGAAATTCTACAAGAAGCACCAACATTTCACAATTAAAGAAAACCGTAAACGATTCAGATCGGGGGGAAAAAAATAAAAGAATAAAACTATTGATTATCATAACCTTTACCTCCATAAAAGGAGAAATTTTCCCGGAAAGAAAGAATGTATGGGTCAGGAATTGGGAAATAATCCCATCAAATCCCGTCACAATTGAGAAGCAGATTTCCCCTCCTGAGATAAATTTAACGCAGAGGTCACATTCACGAAAACCTCACGCAACTGAAGAGAGAGGAGAGAGAATCGATGTGTGTATGAAAAGCAGAGATGGATATGGAGGTCACGTATTTGAGTATTTGTGATTTTATAATTATATTTTTTTGCAAAGATCGAATTTTTAATCTGCGAGATAAGTGGCTGTTTGGTTTAGGTGGGGCAAATCCATTACTTTTGTTTGAAACTCGGGTGCAAGTGTGCGACCCTTTTCCTCAGAATAATTTAGATTTAGATGTCATGGCGTGGGCAATTTTAACAAATTATTGCACTGTTCACGTCGTGTTTAAAATTATAGGTGCTCTTTTTTGGTAATTGATAAAGTAAGTGAACTCGTCTGTGCCACAGGCGAGTTCACTTCTCCCTGACAATGCAACAGTGATCTCACGAGATCAATTCGGAATTTTTTTTTTTTATTTTTTTTTTGGATCTCGCCTATGCGAGAGGCGAGTTCAAATATATACGTATACAAATACGTAATCTCGCCTCTTTCAAGTATATTTTGTTTTTTTTTTTTTTTTTTTATCATGTACCTGAACTCGCCCATGGCAGGGGCGAGTTCAATTATTTCACAGTTCACATGCATGCAGCGGTTTAGGGTTGGGCAGTAGTTGCAGAGGGTGCAGGGGTGCAGCCGAGGGCAGTGGTTGCAGAGGGTGCAGGGGGGCAGCCGCTTTAAGTGGCGGTGGGTGGGGTGATTGCAGTGTGTTGTCCACATCAAAGATTAATTTTGAACGATGCCTTTTATATATCAGCTCACCCCTTCTTCTCCTACCTCATTTCTCATTCCATACACTCTTCTCACAGAATGAAGTGCACTCCAAAAATTTTCTCTGCACATTTTTTCTTCTTCTTTATCTTTCACTAAGCTGCACAATTTTTGTGCATATGACTTCAAACAAATTGAAAATTATTTGTTAAGGTACAATTTTTTATATTTAGACGCTTTCCATAATGTAAATTTTTTATTTCGTTTGGTATATCGGTGGAAATCGTTTTGTAATTATTGTATAATATTTTTGAAGGTTGTCGAAAATTCGGTTCCAAAAAATCAGTGGTCGCGGTGCTCCCTCTCGTTTGGCCCGGAAAAAGGATTAGAAATACATCTAGTTTCAAACTTCATTAAGGTATCAAAATTACATATGTAATTCTATTTATTTTATCCGATGAATATTTAGTATAAAGAATCATGTTCAACTTTTATATATGTGAAGTTGACGAATCATATATTTTATTGTTGCTCTTAGTAACGTTACTATTTTTTATCTTGTCATGTTTATTTCTGATGTGCTATTTAGTTTAGTTATGTTTAGGTTTGTGTTAGTGACATTTTGGTTATTTTATTTATTTATACATAATATTATTATTATTATTATTATTATTATTATTATTATTATTATTATTATTATTATTATTATTATTATTATTATTAACGTTATTTTTGCTAGACAAATAATATACTTATTAATATTCTTATTATGATTATCAATATTAGTATCAATGTTATTATTATTATTGGTATTTTATTTTTATAGTTTTATTATTATTATTATTGTATATCGTTTTATTAAAAATATTATACTTATTATTATCCTTATTATAATTAATATTAAAATTGGTAATTTTATTTATTTAAACATATTATTATTTTTATTATTATTGTTATTATTATTATTTTTTTAACGTTTTTTTTCCTAAAAAAATAATATACTTACTATTATTCTTATTATGTTTATCAATTACCAGTATCAATGTTGTTATTATTATTGTTATTTTTAGTTTCATAGTATTATTATTATTATTATTATTATTATTATTATTATTATTATTATTATTATTATTATTATTATTATTATTGTTTATAATTTTCATTGTTATTATTATATTTAATGTGATATCATTTTTTTTTTGTGAAATATTATACTTATTATTATTCTTATTATAATTATCAGTATTATTATTGGTATTTTTATTTATTTAAACATATTATTATTTTATTTTATTTTTATTTTTATTATTATTATTATTATTAATGTTATTTTTTCTAGAAAAATAATATACTTATTATTATTATTGTTGTTGTTGTTATTATTATTATTATTATTATTATTATGGTTAACGTTATTTTTTCTAGAAATATTATACTTATTATTATTATTATTAATTTAATTATTATTATTATTATTAACTTTAGTATAAAGATATTTATGCTTCCACATTTTATTTTTGGGTTTGTTATTACAATTACATGTTTCAAACTATGTTAACTCTATTTACGCTAAAATGCTTAAATTTGAAGAAAATGGCGCCATCAGAAAAGGTGGGAATAATCGTGCACCGTGGAAGTGGTGCTGAAGGACCACCTATTGGTGGGCGCAGGGTGTATCGTTCAATTGGCTACCCTGGCCTAATTTCGCTGTTATACCAAATGTTGCAAATTGATGCTGAACGACATATATTGAAAGTATGTGCAGCCTTTTCTGAGGATAATATTTTACAATTAATACCGATCAATAGTGACGAAGATTTGTGGTTCTTCTTTGACCCGGACGTCGGAAATCGTTTCGTTCACTTTCACGTGGAAAGTGTTCCGCTGCAGACGTTCACCGAACTAAATGTACCATTGACGGATGACTATCACCAATATGCGGCATATCTAAGTGGTGATAGTCCAACTAGTCTTCTTTTCCCTACACAAGGCCCTTCTACTACAATTCCTATTAACCCTGAAACTCAAGAAGTCGATGGCAGTGACACTGAGGCGGCGTTATCCGGGGATGATGCAATTGATCCCTTGGTTGACAGTTTTGGTCCTAATCAAATTGAAGATTCCGATTCAACTAATAGTGATTCGGAGAGTGACGATGAACCAGATGATGTGAATGTTGAGGACCTCAATGGTCTGTATAATCCAACGGCCAATGACGCATCAGTGGGGGGCCATACTTCGCAATCAGTTGGCGAAGCACGCCAGATAACGCAACCGGTCATTCCATTTTTCAACTCATCCTGTCCAGAGATATTGGTAGATTCGTATGACAGGCCAAAGAAGAGTAGACTGTATGACGCAAACGAGGGAAAACTGATCAAGGGCATGGTATTCACTGATAAGAAGAATCTTCAATCAGCTGTGAAAGATTTTTCCGTCCGCATTGCACGTCGGGAATATGTAGTTGTCGAAAGTACGCCAGATTTATGGAAGGTCAGGTGCAAGAGAGGCGGGGAGCACAATTGCTGTGAGTGGGGTTTGCGAGCTGTCTGGAAGAACAAGACCAATATGTGGGTGATTACCAAGATGTCGGGCGATCATTCATGTCTTATGAATGCCGTGTCTGTTGACCATCACAACTTGTGTAAAAACATGATCGCTATGTTGCTCACAGGGATGGTACAGATAGACCCAGGATACGAGGTGAAGTTGGTACAACAACAAGTCAGGGATAGGTATCAATACGAAATCTCGTACCATAAAGCTTGGCACAGTTTGAAACGTGCAAGAGAGACTGTGTACGGAACGTGGGAGAGCTCTGTTGTTAAATTACCGAAATTTTTTAGGGCAATACAAAAGTGGAACCCTGGCACTGTGGTTAAGTGGCGTCACGTGGATAAGAGAGCTCCTGGAGTTAAGATGCTTAAGTACGTTTTCTGGGCGTTTAGGCCGTGCATTGAAGGATTCCGACAATGTCGGAAGGTCATCAGCGTTGATGGAACGCATTTGTACACTAAGTACAAGCACAAAATGTTGATTGCAGTCGGAGTGGATGCCAATCAACAAGTCCTACCGTTAGCGTATGCTATAGTCGACCAAGAAACGTTTGCCGCTTGGAAGTGGTTCCTAAGGAAGTTAACGAAATACGTTGTCTACGGAGTAGATGGGCTATGTCTCGTATCAGATCGATGCCCAGGATTAATCACAGCTGCTAAGCAATTCACTCAATTTACGTCTCCTGGTGGGGTGCACCGGTTTTGTCTAAGGCATGTTTGCTCCAATTTCAACACCGAAATGAAGAATGTGAAACTAAAGGATTTGTGCTGGGAGGCTGGTTCGGCATTTACAGTTCGGCAGTTTGAGAATGCGATGACAAAGATTAGGGCTATAAGTGAAACTGGCTACGCTTACTTGAACGCGATTGAGGCATGTCAGTGGACTATTTCACACGATGGTGGATGGAGATGTGGAATACTAACAACCAACCTATCAGAATGCATTAATGGGGTGCTGAAAGGTGCACGAAGACTACCGATATGTGCAATTGTTCAAATCACCTTCTATCGGTCGACGAAATACTTCTTTGATCGCTTATCTATGGGCCGTCAAATGCAAGCAAGGTGTCAGCCATGGGCTGATGAGATATTCAAGCAATACGATCAGAGACAGAGAAAAGCACTTCATCACGCGGTATTCCAAGTAGACTTGTCAGAACAATCAGCATCTGTTAAGACTTTTTCACCAGGTTCAAACAATACATTCACGCATGTGGTTAAGTTGTCTTCTAGAGAATGTACGTGCGGAAAGTGGAAACAAAATGGGATTCCCTGCTCACACGCAATGCAAACATGTCGTCATTACGGGGTGGACCCAGGAATATACATGAGATCATACTACAACACCAGTTTCTACGTCGAGACATATACCGGCAGATTTAATCCCATGCCGGACGAATACTATTGGGATGAACCGTCCTTTGAGTTATGCCATAACCCGGCGTTACGGAAATAAAGACGTCGGGGAAGGCCTAAGAGCACAAGATATCAGAATGAAATGGATTGGCCCCAAGTTCGGGCAAGACAACATTATCAGGCAGCAACAGCTGCTACTAATCAAGCGGGACCTTCTACAACCCGAAGATGATGAAGCTGAGAGGAATTTTATTTTTGAGTTGGTTATTAAGTGTTGCTTATGTGTTAAACATTTAAAGCGTAATGTAACATTGAATGGTTAACGTTTGTTCTTTAATCCTTTAATTATCAATTTAGGCCCATCATAACTTCTAATCATGATCTTAGTAATATTATGTGTTACATTAATACAGCTATTACATTGCCCTCTAAGCTTTGAATTGCTTAAATTGTTGTCTCTAATCCCCTATTTTGGTTGAACTTTGTCGTAATAGCATGGACCACCTTGGACACTATGGTCCCATCGATAACAGGGTATTGACGGAGCAAGAAACACACCGTTCTGCAGAGGTATTCGAGGGAGAGATTAGTAGGACTTTGAAATGTCGGCATGGTAGCGGAATTTTTTGGAGAATCGATGACTACGCTGACCAGTACGACGACGATGATAGTAATGGGAAGTTGAAGCGTAATCAGAGGTTGCATTACCGAGTTATAGCGATGTTACATGAAATGGGATTCTATGGAGTATATCGATGTGGTGATTACGTCATCAATACAGCTATCATCACAGCCTTGGTGGAACGATGGAGGCCGGAGACACATACATTTCACTTTAGACTTGGGGAGGCCACCGTCACACTACAGGATGTAGCCTTTATTTGGGGACTGAGGGTGGATGGAAGACCGGTGATTAACGAAGTTACAGACTCCACGTCTGAATACTGGAGAAGTAGATGCGAGGCTCTATTAGGTTGGAGTCCAGACAATAATGAAATTGTGGGTTCTAGATTCTCATTGACCGCCCTTGAACGACATTTGAGGGATAACCCAGTTGACGATGAAACTGAGGACATCGAAGTTGAGCAGTTTCGCGTGGCATAGCATTAATTCTTTTGGGATCCATTATGTGTCCCGACACGTCAGGAAATATGGGATCATTGCAGTACCTTGTAGAAATGGAAGATCTCTCGAAATGCGATGAATATAGTTGGGGAAGTGCTGTACTTGGATTTCTGTACCACCAATTATGTTGTGCAGCACGAAGAGATAGAAAGTCCATAGGAGGGGCAATGCAGTTACTTCAGGTACATCGTAAACTTCTTTTTATATTTTCATTGTAAGATCATATTTATTGCATTATATACTTACAATTATGTTACGATATATCGTTCAGATTTGGGCATGGACGCGTATAACATTTCTGAGCCCCAGAAATGTGGGGAGACGATTCGATTTAGGCCCAATCGATGGTGTGGACGGTGAGCTCCCTATTGCACCCTATGGAGCTGAATGGTTGCAATATCACACTTTCACACACAGTCTTAACAGCAACGTGAAGACTATCCGAGAGTACTTGGATAGACAAACCTCGGAGGAGGTATAATCTTTCATTTCTTCTATATAACCCTAAACTGTAACTGATGCAATAATTTAACGTTAAGTTTATGTAAATTTACAGTTTATTGGAGACCCTATGAACCAATCCCACAAACAGTCCAATCATATCTTGATGACAATCTCATTAACGTGACGTACTCATGGATATCGAAGTGTCCACTTATCCATCACTACATTGTCGAGTTGTCTTATCCTGACCGGGTGTTCCGACAATTCGGTATGCGACAATTAATCCCTACGTCGATTTTAGCTGAACACAGAAATTTACATGGAAGAACAGATCGACGCGGACGTTCAAGTCAAAATTGGCTTGAGACACACGCACAATATGTGGAGCGTTGGAACACTAGAGCTCAGTATATTGTGATCGCTCCCCAGATCGGGCCACAAGGTGACGAAGTGGACGCTGGCTATATGGGTTGGTACCAAGAGATCACCCGTAGGTTGATAACTCCTGGGATAGGCGTGCAAGAGGGATCTCAACCGTCAACTCATGCATACATCGAAAACTTGGTGGGTAAACAACTTCTTATTGACTTCACACTTAAATATTTAAAATTCAAATCATATATGTTAATTTGTAACCTTTATTTTCAGGAAAGAATTCTTGGTAGAATAAATCAACTAGCTATCGGAGAGCGGGACTATATGAGAGAGCCATTCCGAAGATCATTTGAGGAGTTATACCAGGAAGCACAACAGAATTTTCATGATCATCGTGCATCCTACCATCAGCCAAGGCCGACCGCACAACAACAAGCGGCTAGGATGCCCATGCCACACGACGCCCCTCATCAAGGAAGTAGACGTAGTACATCTACACGTGCTAACTCCGGACAACGAGCTAGTGGTACTACCTCGCGTGGTACCCATCCATTTGGGTATGTGTCAGGCGATGTCCCTGAGTCTTCCCGTTCTACAGTGCATGAGCATCATAGTGTGGACTTGCAGTCGGGCTACTATGTGCCACCGATGGTGAACGAACAAGACTTTATCACTCCTCATAGGGATTCAATGCGGTTTGATCAGTCCTTCACTTCGCTCCTGGATGTCGGCAACTATACGACGCCTGAATCACTTTATCCACAACATGCAAATTTGGGAGGTTATTCAGGACAGTTCAATACGTCGCCAATTCCATATTTAGGCCAAACATCATCTTCGTCTGGTCATCCAACATTCAGTTTAAATATCAGCACCCAAGATGATGTTCAATCACAACGAGCCCAGGACACGGAAGCCGATGCCCCTATCGAGGAACGGAGGGGGAGAGCAAAACGAAACAGAAAAAAAACTAGATGTGACTGGTCATGAATATTAGATTTTGTAGTTTTCAAGTTATTTGTAATAGTTGCATAAAGTTGCGTTGATATATTAGATTTTGTTTTACCTAAAAAATATATTAGATTTTGTCTTACCTAAAAAATATATTAGATTTTGTCTTTCATGTTATTTGTAATAATTGGGTAAAAAGTTAATTGATATTTCAAATATTTATAATTAAACTAAATATTATAAATTTTAACTAATCGAATTTATTGCATTGACTATACGATAATCTTAATCTTACATAAAGAAAAAGTTGAATGCGAGTTAAAAAAATAAATTATTCCTTTTTAGGTAATATATATATACACACAAAATAATTTTTTTAAATTTTTAATATATTTTTCAGAAAATTACACCAATATTCCGATATCTATTGATATCTCCGCGACTACCGATATTTTCGTCCTCATGGTTAAAACCATAAACCCTAAACCCCAAAACCCTAAACCCTAAACCCTAAACCGCTGCATGCATGTGAAGTGTGAAATAATTGAACTCGCCCCTGCCATGGGCGAGTTCAGGTACATGATAAAAAAAAAAAAAAAAATATATATATATATATATATACTTGAACTCGCCTCTCCCAGAGGCGAGATTACGTATTTGTATACGTATATACTTGAACTCGCCTCTCGCATAGGCGAGATCCAAAAAAAAAAAAAAAAATTCCGAATTGATCTCGCCCCTGGCAGGGGCGAGATCACTGTTGGATTGTCAGGGAGAAGTGAACTCGCCTGTGGCACAGGCGAGTTCACTTACTTTATCAATTACCAAAAAAGAGCACCTATAATTTTAAACACGACGTGAACAGTGCAATAATTTGTTAAAATTGCCCATGGCGTGCGAAACGGCCAGATGATTTGGAGATTGTGGAAATATAGTATAATTTGAGACGTGGGTATAAATAAATTGAGACTCTTTATTCAAAATGGAAAAATCATGTTTAGATACTCTTAACTCGATCCACGGTTCATAGTCATGTTCGTTCTTAAATGTATTTTTATTGTGTATGTTGGTTGCATCTATATCTGATGGATCTCAATATAGTTGGGATATATATCTGATGAAATATTTAATATCTTATCATATATATTCCCGATAGGGATGGAGATCTTATCCATAATAGGAGATAGATCTCTCCCATAATATTATATAAACGAATATACTGGTATTCGTATACTACGAGAAAAACAATAACACAGAATATATATTTCTCCCTTTTCTCTCTAATTCTCTATCTTGGAGAATCACCAGTCCTCCAAGAGTCTAAGGTGTGAAGTAGACGGCGAATGCTCTAGTAGTATTTGTCCAGATGGGCTTGTAGACGAATCAGTGTACGATCCATCAATTTGGGGAATCAACCGAATACGTTCCGCTGCAACTCACTTGAGGTATATCGATTCCCATATACGTGAATATGTGATTTACGTGCTTTAATATCTAACAGTGGTATCAGAGCAAATATAGATTCGTTCTTGCCTGTGTTAGCCTCTTTATTGTCCCTCGTCGTTTTTTTTAAAAGGATTGATTCTGTTATTCCTCATTTTTTTTATTGGAAGAAACTTCCTGGAGTAACGTAAATAAAAAAAAAAAGGAGATGGGGCTTAGAAATGATATATTTGTCATCTCACCGATTCAAGATACCTGTTTTTCCCAAAATTGAATAAGGAACAATTAAAGAGTACTCCATCCCCGTTTTATTCATTTGGAAACCTGAAAAAGTAATTTGGGAATGAATTTTTTCTGTACGCACTTAAGCCTTCCATGTCCTCCGGCCATGGTGGCAGCCGGATTTGAAGGCGCGACGACGACGCAACCAAGCTGCTGCGCTTCTACTGGCCCGACGGCGGCGCGACTGACCTGCGCGCGGCTGCCGGCACCGCTGCACGTGCCCTTGCTCCTGCTGTCGCTGCTGCGGCGGCGCTTCTCCGGCGGTGGCGGTGGCGGGCGGGGGGGTGGGGGTGGGGGGGGCAGCGGCGGCAGGCTAGGGTTTGAGGATTTTGGGCTGGGCCCTTTATTTATTTTTTTGGATTAGGCCTGTTTTTATTTTTTAGAAGGGCTTAAGTGAAGGTGAATGGGCCAATTTTAATTAAACTAAAATCTGCTGTTTTTTTTTGTGTATTGGGCCTTATTTTTTTGGGCTATAATTAATTGGGCTTAACAATTCAGGATTTATTAGGCCAATTTATTTGGTGGGCCTTAATTAATTAAATAAATGATTTTGTGATTAGGTCACTTTAAATTAATTACATGTTATGTGAATTAATTTAATTGTTTGCGTATTTTTACTACGTGATGTGATTGATGTATGTGTGAGATGGTTGATGACAATGGTGGTTATACGATATTACGATGTAATTTTTTTTTAGAATCATGTAGTAGGAACGAAAATTGTAATTTATTTATTTATTTATTTATTCGTTTCTCACTAGGACACATGTATTAGAGGACCATTTTTAAGGCCATGTAATTTTTGTTGTTTCGTATTTACCACCATAGGTTATTAACATCTTACTTTATTATTATTATTATTATTATTATTATTATTATTATTATTATTATTATTATTATTATTATTATTATTATTATTATTATTATTATTATTATTATTATTATTATTATTATTTTATGAATGTTCTTGCAATGAACAATTTTTATTCGCGATCATTTAATTTTTTATTATCGTCTTCAATTGAGTGGGAGATGATTATGAGCCTATGCGGCGAATTTTTGATCCCATTCACTTGTGAGAAATAATAAAATTTTATTTGGACCCGAATAAAAATATTAAATAGACAACCTTCTAACATAGTTTGCGCAAATATTAACAGAAATGGATGCCCAAATAGCTTTTTCTGATCTTTACGGTTCTGGCAAACTAGATGGCCAGAACTATGCCATGTGGCACCGTAAGATCAAGTTTCTGCTACATAATATGAAGGTCCTTGACCATCTCACCGAGACTATGGCCGCGCCGGTTGAGCCAGAGAACGGTCAAAATGCCCAATATCGTCGCGATTTGGACGCGTACAATAAGTGGGCGAATCAAGATCGGTCTGCGCGCTATACTATGCTTAGCTGCATGCAGGATCATCTGATTCGTGAGTTCGAGACGTTTGCTACAGCTAAAGAGCTGTGGGACAACTTAAAGGTCACGTACGGCACTACCTCGGCAACGAGACTAAGGGCTTTAACCCTTAAATTCAATCAGTACGTACTTGACCCTAAGCACACCATGGGCCAGCATCTTGATATCATGAAAGACATGATTCGAGAGCTTCAAAATGCTGGAAATGAACTCAATAACGAACAACAAGTTTTGGCAGTCCTAAGGTCGCTACCTGAGCAGACTTGGGGACAAGTTAAACTTGTGCTCACACACAACGAGCAAATCCAGACCTTTGACAGCGTCGCCAGTCATCTTAGACTCGAGGTTGACCGTCGAGAGGCGGAAAGAGCACAAGCAGCTGCTTTCGTCGCACATGCTGGGCAACGCAAGCCTAACACAGGCAACCGTTGGAAAAAGCAAAAGAATGCAGGACAAAGCACCGCGAAAAGCCAAAACTTGGGCCCGCAAGGTGAAAAGGCTAAAAAGCGTCACCGTGGAAAAATGGGCGGAAAGAAGAAAGACACCTGCTATAACTGTGGAAAGACGGGTCACTTTGCTCATAGTTGTACTGAGCCAAAGAAGGTAAGACCCGCTCCTAGCTCTACTGATTCATTTGTCTGTTCACATGTGTTAGTTGCTAATTCTCTCCATGGTTGGATTGTAGACTCAGTAGCAACCAAACACGTGACAAGAGATAGAGCAGGATTTGTAGATTATCATCGAGTACCAGCGGGCAGCCCCTACATTGCTATGGGAAATGGCGCGCAAGAAGAGGTGGTGGGAGTTGGTGCATACCAGCTCAAACTTAGCACTGGGCGCGAGCTGCTCCTTAGTGATGTGCTTTATGCGCCTAGTATTCGATGTAATTTACTATCAGTTTCAGCACTTTTGAGTCAAGATTTTTCTTTCTTGTTTGAAAAGACCATGTTATCTATTTTTCTCGACAACAACCTTTATGGCGTAGGACATATGGACAATGGATTTTTCATGTTAGATTTATCTATTGAATGCACTACTTTTATTTCTTCATCTGTTGATATTTTGAATGATTCAAATAAATGGCATGCAAGGTTAGGACACATAGGGCGTGAAAGGATGACTAGGTTAGCTCGAGAAGGCCTTTTAGGCAATCTCGCTAAAGTCAACCTTCCTGTGTGCGAACCATGTCTGGCAGGAAAAGCCTGCCGGAAGCCTTTTGAAAAGGCAAAAAGAGCTACTCAACCTCTAGAGTTAGTTCACTCGGACATATGCGGACCCGTAAATGTGAAGGCACGACACAGTGCATCCTATTTTCTCACATTTATTGATGATTATTCGCGCTATGGTTCAGTGTATCTCCTGTCTCACCGCTCGGAAGCGCTTGATTGCTTTAAGCGATTCTTAGCGGAGGTTGAGAACCAAAGAGATAGGAAACTTAAAACTTTACGCACTGATAGAGGGCGAGAATACTTGTCTGATCAGTTCAGGCAATACTGTGAGGAAAAAGGGATTATAAGGCAACTGTCAATTCCTTATACTCCGCAACAAAATGATGTTGCAGAGAGGAGGAATAGGACACTTCTGGACATGGCCAGATCAATGATGGCGCAAGCAAATCTACCAATATCATTTTGGGGAGATGCAATCTTAACTGCTGCCTACATATTGAACCGTGTGCCGTCTAAATCAGTTCCTTCGACTCCGTATGAGTTGTCGCATGAGAGAAAGCCCAACTTAGAAGGTTTGCGCCCTAGGGGGTCAGCAGGGTTTGTTCATAATACTTTCCATAAGCATGGGAAACTTGGTCCTAGAGCAGTCAAACATATCTTTATAAGATATTGTGACCACTCGAAAGGCTATGTGATGTATGGTGAACATCCTGACGGAGGAATGACAGAAATTGAGTCGCGCGATGTCAATTTCCTCGAGGAGGAATTTCCAACAATTGGAGAAGTTAAAGGAGATCTTAAACTTTATGAGTTACAAGACCCCGAAGACAACGCTGGAATTCCTGGCGAGGATGCGGTTTTACAACCAAATCCAGTAATCGACGGGAATAATGAGAGCGATCTTAGAGTCAGTGGGAGAATTCCATTGCATGAAGACTCTCAAGATCTAGAGTTGCGCAGGAGCAAGCGTGGAACGGTTCCCCGAAGACGTTTTGAACTCGAAGGGGAATCTTTCATGTGCGCAACAATGGATGTTGATGAGCCAGCCACTTATGAAGAGGCTGTAACTTCTCCAAATGCTAAAGAGTGGATAAGTGCTATGGAGGAAGAGATGAGTTCGATGGCTAAGAACCAAGTTTGGGAGTTAGTCGATCTACCGTCTGGACGCAAGACAATTGGGAACAAGTGGGTTCTCAAAGTCAAGCGAAAAGCAGATGGCTCGATAGACAAGTATAAGGCTCGCCTAGTGGCGAAAGTCTTTACCCAAAGAGAAGGTGTGGACTATGAAGAGACATTCTCCCCGGTGGTAGGTTTGCCTCTATCCGTCTCATTTTAGCAATTGTCACCCATCTTGATTTGGAACTGTTCCAAATGGATGTGAAGACAACATTTCTCAATGGAGAACTGGGTGATGAGATCTATATGGATCAACCTAAGGGTTTTCAGGTAAAGGGACAAGAGCGCAAAGTGTGCCGCTTAAAACGTTCCATTTATGGACTGAAACAATCATCCAGACAGTGGTACCTTCGATTTCATCGAGCTATCACTTCGATAGGCTTTACGATGGTTGAGGAAGATCACTGTGTATGTCAAAAGGGATGAGAAGAATTTCACAATTCTCTCATTATATGTGGATGACATTTTGCTGGCGGGAAATGATACGGAGATGATTGTCGCCACTTGTTAAGAATATTACCTAGTATATCTTATTCTATTTTTGTTGTATATTTCTTCCTTGTATAACTTGATATGATCCTTAATTTACGGATCTGATTGTTGTAATCCTGTATTTTATATAGTGGTAATAATACTCAATCACCTCATTAACGGTGATCAAAATCTTCTTCTCTCATCCTTTCATGGTATCAGCCTAACCACCGAAAAACCCTATTCTCTCCATGGCGGCCACTTCCTCTCCCTCTTCCGACTCTCTTCCCATTGCCACCATGATCCACATGGTGACAATCAAGCTTTCTTCATCAAACTTTCTGCTATGGAAACGTCAGGTCATTCCCATGCTCACAAGTTTTGATTTACTTAGATTTGTGGATGGGTCTCAATCAGCGCCGCCATCTACTATCCTTACTGATTCTGGAACGTCTTCTCCCAATCCAGATCACTCCAAATGGCTCACCACTGATCAAAAACTTCTGGGTATCCTCTTCTCCACCCTCTCCGAAGAGGCTATGGCTGAAGTGGTTGAGTGTACCACTTCCCGTGATGCTTGGCTCGCTCTTGAAGCCGCTTTTTCTCACTCTTCTGTCTCTCGTGCTCATCAATTACGCGAAGAACTCCTCTCTCTTCGTCGTGGCTCTCTTTCAGTCAAAGAGTATGGCAAGCAGTTTAAAACTCTCTGTGATCAGTTGTCCGCCATCGGCCGTCCTATTGATGACTCCGACAAGAGTCATTGGTTCCTGCGAGGTCTCGGTGCTCCGTTTGTGAGTTTTGCAGATACGCGCATGTCCATGAGTCCAGTCCCTAAGTTTTCCGTTTTGTTACACCAGGCCGTCCAGTTTGAATTAATGACAAAATCCATGGATTCCTCTCCCACACCTCAGGTGGCGTTTCATGCCTCTACTTACCAATCTGCTCCCACCACCTCTCGGCAATCTGACAACCAATCTCAATCCGGTCGTTCCACATCTGGTCGAGGCGGTCGCGGTTCTTCTTCTGGTGGTCGTGGCAACTATCGGAAGCCCCGTTGCCAGATTTGTCGTGGCGAGCACTACGCGGATAAGTGCCCGAAATACCTTGGTCGCAATATGTCCACTCCTGCGAATCTAGCTGAAGCTTTTTCTTCCTCCTGCAATGTATCTGGGCCTTCGTCAGATTGGTACATTGATTCTGGAGCATCCGCACACATGACTGCTGATTCTTCCAGCCTTGATAATGTTCAACCCTACACTGGTAATGGCAACGTGGTTGTTGGTAATGGCAATTTCTTATCTATTTCCCATACTGGCTCTACATTGCTTAATAATGATGTTCGTCTCCTCGACGTCATGGTGGTTCCTCACATCACTAAAAACCTGCTTTCCATTAGCAAGTTAACTCATGATTGTCCTGTTGATGTCTTATTTTCTGATCGTATCTTTGTCATTCAGAATCGAACCACAAAGAAAACCATAGCACAGGGGCATCTTGATCGCGGGCTGTATGTCTTGGACCGCGGAACTCCCGCTCTTCTTGCTGCGGTCAATACACAACGTTCAAAAGCTAGCTATGATCTTTGGCATCTTCGTTTGGGGCATGTCCCGTTTTCTATTATTTCGTTTCTAAATAAACTGGGACATTTATCTGTTACTTCTTTGTTACCATCCCCTCGTCTTTGCTCTTCGTGTCAATTGGCTAAGAGCAAAAGACTTACAGAGACGGGACTGTCAATGTTATTTCATGCCCATGCCCCGGCTCACTTCTGGTTTGATGCATTTGCAACTGCGGCTTATATTATTAATCGATTGCCCTCCTCCGTCCTACATAACAAGTCGCCTTTTGAGACTCTCTATGGCAGCACACCACATTATCCTAATTTTAAGCCGTTCGGGTGTCGTGTTTTCCCTTATTTACGGGATTACTCGCCGCACAAAATTGCTCCTCGCAGTGCTCCCTGCATTTTTTTGGGCTACAGCTCTCTTCACAAGGGTTTTCGGTGCTTTGATCCTACAACCTCTCGTACATATATTACGAGGCATGCTCAATTTGATGAGCTTTTGTTCCCTTTTTCGGAATCAGGCTCTTCCACCTCTCGCAATATACTGGAAGTTTCTTCATTTTTTGAATCCGCTGCTGTTCATCTTCCTTCTCAGTCACTCGCTCCGTCACCCTCTTCATCAAGCACAGCATCATCACTATGCCCGTCGTGTCTTCCTGACGCTTCTTCTGCTCCACCAGTGGCCTCTCCTCCTGCAGCTCCTACGCCACCAGCTCCTGCAGCTCCTACGCCACCAGCTCCACCAAACATCACCTCACCTGTTGCCACGCCTCCAGCTTCTGCCGACCGATCTCCAGATCCTGTTGCACCCCCATCCACTCATCACATGATTACCCGGGCCAAGGCAGGTGTCTTTAAACCACGCTATCCGGTTCATCTTACTACTTCACCTCTTCTATCCGCTTTAACTGCTTCCACTGAACCGCGGGGTTTCAAATCTGCCGCCAAGCATCCTCATTGGTTGTCTTCCATGCAAGAGGAGATGGACGCTTTGCAACATAATAATACATGGGATCTTGTCCCTCCCCCTCCGCAAACCAATATCGTCGGCTCTAAATGGGTGTTTCGGACTAAATATCGGTCTGATGGCTCTATTGAGCGCTACAAAGCGCGTTTGGTTGCTCAAGGTTTTACGCAAGTCCCGGGCTCTGATTTTCATCATACCTTTAGTCCTGTTGTCAAAGCTGCAACTGTTCGGGTCGTTCTTGCTCTATCTGTTCATTTTCAATGGCCTCTACATCAACTCGATATAAAGAACGCTTTTCTCAATGGTGTTCTATCTAAACCTGTTTATATGGCTCAACCACCCGGATTTATCAATCCCCAGCACCCCTCTCATGTCTGCCGCCTCAAGAAGGCACTCTACGGTCTCCGTCAAGCGCCTCTCGCTTGGTTTCAGCGGTTTAGCACCTTTCTTCTTGGACTTGGTTTTCATCAAAGTCGCTGTGACTCATCTCTATTTACCTTCCATCAGGGTGACTCTGTCATTTATCTCCTCCTCTACGTAGATGATATTATTATCACCGGTAATAATACTACAGTGCTACAGCAATTTATCTCCCGCGCTAGCAAGGAGTTCGCTCTCAAAGATTTAGGCGCACTTAACTATTTTTTGGGTCTTGAAATTACTTCTCAACCGGGGGGCCTTTTCATCGGGCAAGCAAAGTATGCCCACGATATTCTATCTCGTGCGCAAATGTTGGACTGTAAGTCTACTTCTACACCATTAGCTGCTGGTGCCTCATTAATTCGAACGGGTACACCCTTTTCTGACCCGACTCTTTATCGCTCCTTAGTGGGTGCCTTACAGTACTTGACCATCACTCGCCCCGATCTTTCATACGCGGTCAACCTCGTAAGTCAGTTTCTTCACTCTCCTACTGAGGATCACTTCGATGCAGTTAAATGCATTCTACGCTATGTGAAGGGCACTGTTCATCTTGGTCTTTCTTTCACTCGCCAAAAAGACCTCTCTATCACTGCCTATTCGGATGCCGATTGGGCTCGATGTCCCGACACTCGTCGTTCTACTTATGGGTATTCCATTTTTCTAGGAGGCAATCTCGTTTCCTGGAGCGCAAAGAAACAGCCGACTATTGCTCATTCTAGTTGCGAATCAGAATATCGCGCTCTCGCCAACGCTGCTTCTGAAGTCGTATGGCTTTCAAATCTGCTTCGTGAACTTCGTGTTCCTATCTCCACCAAACCCGTGCTCTTATGTGACAATAACAGTGCCGTTTTTCTAAGTCAGAACCCTGTTGCCCACAAACGAGCGAAGCACATCGATATAGATTGCCACTTTATTCGTGAGCTCGTTGCTTCCGGAAAACTTCACACCAAGTTTGTTCCTTCACAACTTCAGCTTGCCGACATCTTCACTAAAGTCTACCTCGGCCGTCCTTTGAGCTCTTCCGATCCAAGCTTTGCGTTTGTTTCCACCCCACGCAACGCTTGAGGGGGGGTGTTAAGAATATTACCTAGTATATCTTATTCTATTTTTGTTGTATATTTCTTCCTTGTATAACTTGATATGATCCTTAATTTACGGATCTGATTGTTGTAATCCTGTATTTTATATAGTGGTAATAATACTCAATCACCTCATTAACGGTGATCAAAATCTTCTTCTCTCATCCTTTCACCACTCAGCAGTGGCTATCATCTACTTTTGAGATGAAAGACATGGGAGAGGCAGAATACATACTTGGTGTTAAGATACACCGAAATCGCTCAAAGAGACTCTTAACTTTGTCTCAAGAGACTTATATTAAGAGGGTTCTGGAGCGATTTCGTATGCATAATGCTAAACCCGTTGACACGCCTATGGAAAAACATTGTGTTCTTAGCAAAGAGCTATGCCCAAAAACAGATGATGAAAAAGAAAGCATGGCTAAGGTTCCTTATGCAAGCGCGGTAGGGAGTTTGATGTACGCAATGATGTGTACTCGACCAGACTTGTGCTTTGCAGTAGGGATGGTGAGTAGGTATCAAAGTAATCCTGGACGCGCTCACTGGGCTGCAGTCAAAAGGATACTTAGATATCTAAAGGGGACAAGTGATTTAGCTTTGTGCTATCACGGTGGCAGTTTGAAGCTACTTGGTTACAGCGATGCTGATGGATCAACGGATAGAGATGAACGCAAATCCACATCAGGATATGCATTTTTGTTAGGTGGCGCTGCTATCACTTGGAGTAGCAAGAAGCAGCCTTGTATATCTCTATCCACTATGGAAGCAGAGTACATTGCTTGTACATCTGCAGTTCAAGAGGCTATCTGGTTGAGAAGATTTCTTCAGACTTTGCGCGTCACGGCGCATGTAGATGATGCAGTAGTTGTCCTTTGTGATAACACAGCTGCACTGGCATATGCTAAGGACCCCAAGTATCATGGGAGGACCAAGCATATTGACACCAGATACCACTTTATCCGAGATAATATTGCGCAGGGGCAAGTGGTTCTCAGGCACGTTCCCACTGGTGAAATGATAGCTGATCCTTTCACCAAGCCTTTGAGTAGAGATGTATTTTAAAGGCATGTTAGGAGTATGGGACTTCGTAGAATTTAAAATTCTTTTAGCCTGTATGAACAATTTTATTTATCAATAAAATGTGCCCTTATTATATGTTAAAAGTAATGTGTCTATTATGTGTGATATGTCACAAGGCTTGGATTGTCCCACTCACACGGGAAATCGCCCTGGCGCTTTGGTGAGCGAGCGGGATGAGACTGGCGGATCAAACACTTGAGTGATCACCTTCGTGAAAGGAACAACACGAAAGGTTGTTGCCCATAATCGCCTTGGCAAGAGGCCAAGATGAGATCATACTTGATCGATTATGAAGAATGTCCTAACTTCATAAAAGCTTCTTAATAGCCGAGTGTGCGAATCATTAGGAGTTGTGTTGGAGACAAATTCCTAAGTGGTCCACAGGTCAGACGCTAGAAGAGCGACTGGACTAAGACTCGTATGATGTTCAGAGCGTGACATGCCCAAATTTGAGTGGGAGCTCCATCATAGCATGTATTCATGCTACATGTGCTTAATGACGACCTTAGTAAGAGGAGTGACCGAATAGATCCCTGCTTCGTCACTGTGTGAGCTCTTATAGTGTTTTATGTGCCCTTTGGGACTTTGGACTTTGTCATGAAGTGTAAGCTTGATGACGTTACTTTAGCATGTGTTCAATGGCCATGGTTGATACGGTATGTCGGAGCATGACTAAGAAAACTGTCAAGTCCAAGCAGATTGACATTAGAGGCCAAGGAAAAACTAAGCTGGTAATGCACTTGTGTACTATGGCTCATAGGCCGGCCGACTAAGTCGAATTAGTTTTGACATAGTCATGAGCATAGATACAAGTTAAGGGGTCAAACATGCTCTATATGAATACGAGGGGTCAGAGATATTTGGTCTAGTGCAACCACGTAGTTTGGGGTACACAGCGAGTCTCCTGAGTTGATGAGTTATGTTAGTTGGGTGATAACTTAATATAACTCTCCTCACTTTGTTCCATTATCTTCTCGCTCGGTCGCACGCCTTAGTCTCTGTATGAAAGAAGAGATATGATGATGAGAATTGTGGAGTCTTTCGGATTCGAATAAGTCGGATCAGATTTGTATGAGTGGGAGATGTTGGTTGCATCCATATCTGATGGATCCCAATATAGTTGAGATATATATCTGATGAGATATTTAATATCTTATCATATATATTCCCGATAGGGATGGAGATCTTATCCATAATAGGAGATAGATCTCTCCCATACTATTATATATACGAATATACTGGTATTCGTATACTACGGAAAAACAATACCACAGAATACATATTTCTCCCTTTTCTCTCTAATTCTCTATCTTGGAGAATCACCGGAGTCCTCCAAGAGTCTAGGGTGTGAAGTAGACGGCGAATGCTCTAGTAGTATTCGTCCAGACGGGCTTGTAGACGAATCAGTGTACGATCCATCAATTTGGGGAATCAACTGAATACGTTCCGCTGCAACTCACTTGAGGTATATCGATTCCCATATACTTGAATATGTGATTTACGTGCTTTAATATCTAACAGTGTCAATCTCAAAAATAAAAATAAAAAATATAATTTCCTACGAAGATTGCCCTGTGTAATTTTGTGTTAGATAATTGTTCATGGGTTCGAACTGATTCTTCCTAATATTATTTTCACTACCAAGTTGTATATCTTTGCGATGCATGTGTCAGTGTGTAGTTTGAATAAAAAATTAAAGTTAGTAATTGAAACAACAAAAATTCTATAAATGGGCAAATATGAGCAAAAAACAAATACAATATAATCATATAATATGCATATTTAAGGACGGGAAATAATAATAATAATAATGAACAATTAAGCATAAAAAAAATACAACAACGTACAAATTATTTGGTGTTGTATCCACGCTATGAATTTCGGAAAACTTCTTTCTACTCAACATTCAATATTGTGTCGACATGTTTCTTTTCATCATCGCAAATCATTATCTTGAGTCCATTTCGATTCGTGACTCTAGAGAAAGCAACAAATAGCTGACCATGACTAAACGTCGGCTTCCGCAAAAAGAGACCAACATGTGAAAGCGATTGACTCTGGCTCTTGTTGATAGTCATTGCATATGAAACAGTTAGAGGGAATTGTCTTCGTTTGAAACTTAAAAGGTACCTTGGTATCAGATGGAGTCATGGATAACCTTGCTATGAGACTAATTTTCCAGCACTTGCTCCAGTGATCAATTTTTTCTTTCTAACACATGATCTCCAAGTCGAGTAAGAATCAACCTTATACCGTTGCACAATTCACGACTTGGATCAATGTTTCTTAGAAGCATAATGCGAGTTCCATTTTTAAGTTTTAACTCATGATTGGGCACACCTAAACAATTAATTGAGTCCAGAAATTTTGGAGTACGGACATCTGTAATGAAAACACTTGCTAAATCTGACTTGCTTGCGTTATCAGAACCAAAGTATGATCAAGCTTCTCCACTATTATTCTCAATCATGTGGTCATTTATTGAGTCAACAATATCAAGTATTGGAGCTAGAATAGATTTTTGTTGGAGATAATTTGGATCGTATAGTTTTTCTGAAAGATTTGGATATATGGCCTCAACAATTGTGCTTATCGGATCAACAGAACTTTTCAAAAGCATATCATTTGGAATTTCAACAGTGGAATGTCCCTCTTATTCTTCTTCAATCATTCCATATCTGATGCCAACCAACCAATCAGAGAATTCTTTGAGTTGTGATGTTTCACACTCTGATCCAATACTTTGCAATCTCATGTTCTTTGTTAACCGAAGAACTTCACAGGAATTTCAAATGTAAGAAGAGTTAATAGTTGCATTCATAATATCTGACCTTCGATCTTTTGGGGTAACCGGCAAGACATGACGAAATTCCCTCTAGAAACAATCATTTTACCACCAAAAGATTTTGTGGCATTTGCAACATCAACACATTTCATCACATCTTTTAAACTTTTATTTAATGCTTCTTAACAATGTTTATGCATCATAGGAGCCTCATTCCATATAATGAATTTTGCTAAACAGATTAGTTTATCAAGCTCACGTCCAACCTTTATACACATGGATTCGTGATGTACCTTAAGTGGAATTTTGAAACGTGAGTGTGTTGTTCTTCCTCCGGGTAAGAGTACATGATGCAACATTCAACACAATTCCACCCTTGCATCTTATAGCTGCTGATAAAGTTCGCCATACAACTTTTTTACATGTACCACCATAACCATAAAGGATGTATATACCCCCTTTGTTTAATTCAACAGAATCAATGACCTTATCAGATACAAGACGTTGCTCATCTGTAAGTTTGGGAAACAACGATTGAAGCTCGGTTTGTAATAAATTTTGATCATATTGTAGTTCATCACGTAGCAGACTATTTTGCCTTGGAGAAATACAAGTGGCATTATGTCGAAATGCTTCAAAGAACGACCGCAACTTAACAACAATCTGTCTATCTCAATTAATGTCAGGTTTTTAATTTGTAGTTCAACTAGAGATAACGCTGAAAAAAACCAATAAGGACGAATTAAATGTCATGATAAAAGAATATTAATAGAAAAATTGTAAATAAAATATAAAATAAAGCATGAAACATTGTAATACGTACCTTTGTTGTGATATAACTTACGGTGACGATATAAAACATCATCAGACGGATGCTCCCAACATTTCTCCCATACAACCTCTGGTCTACCCTCAATTCTCTGTTAGCAAAAGTTGCAAATAAAGTTCGTAAAGAATGTGCAAAAGCTCAAGTGCTCGCCTATTTTATTTCATCAATGTACTTACTGTCACCCTCTAGCAAACCAAATGCATAACATGCATCCCTATATGAATCGTGCCATATATCATGTGCAACCTTCATATCATTATGACATTTTACCCCTCGACCAACATTGATTAAACATCTTAAGTAGTAAGGATCACCATCACTTGGTGGTACATAGTCCAGTCTTCCCAGACCTCAACCTTTAGTTCACGAAATCTATTCGGTTGTTGCATGTTTCCAAACATGATGTTGAGGAAATTCAGTATAGGTCAAGTTATTTCCATGCGGGTATTCAATGTTTGGTTGGAACCAAGCCTCAAACTTTGTCTTTCTTATCTTGTGTAGTACTACAACTGATTCCATTATATCCGCTTCATCGAAAACTACATGTTGCTCACCGAGAAGATGAAAAGGTGTCCCTCAACAGGTGTGTCTCTGTACGCAATCTCAAAACTAAAAATTATCCACAGCTTCACACGGTGATACATATCTGCAATCATAATACATCAGGACTTCATCAATGACCTCTCCAGTTTGTTAGTTCCTTTTTGGTTTTTAGGAACTATGTAGTTTCTCTATCACATCTTTTGTTGATGTGCTTGAAAAGATATTTGATGGATCTTGATGATTGCACCATTCAATGTTCATATGTGCATCATATCTAAGAAGTAAATATCGGTTATGAGGTGCAACAAACCTACTATCTACATCAAGACCGTTTATTCGCATTGTTCGCCCACTACCTATCCTTTTGTATATAGGAAAACCTTCATCACAAAATATTATCTTATCAACAAAGTTAGTTGGGAAGTACTTTGTACACCCTTTATCGGACATGCATGGAGATTTCATGTTTGCCTCTCCACATGGGCCATGTATCATAAAACTCTTCACAACAACATAAATATTGAAAATATGTGCTCTTGTCTGGAATTTCATTGGATGTTATCCGATCTATTTTTGTTCCAGCAGGAATCCTATCCTCAGGTGCCAAGAAATTAATATGTGTGCGTGTGGCAGTCCATATTTTTGGAATTTAATTGTGTACACAACTCGATAAAAATAAATACTCCCTCTGTCTCGAGATAATTTGCACACTTTCCTTTTTGGGGTGTCCCGAGATAATTTGCACACCCTTAAAAAGGAAATTTCTCTTACAATTTCCACCTTTGAAAAAGTCAACTAAAAAGCAAAAACCAGCTCTTTCTTATTCCACGTGCCGGGAGGGGTGTGCAAATTATCTCGGGACGGAGGGAGTAATAATTTTCATAAAAAGGAAAAATATAAAGTCTTGTAAGATATTTAAAATAAGTTCATTTGTTGTGAACCTCGTCAGTCCACACTTGCAGAGCCCGACGGTAGCTCATGTTCAGGCCCTGAAGCGCATTATTCGATATGTCAAGCAAACTCCGTCCTTCGGTCTCTCTTTTTCTCGAAGCTCTTTGCCATCCTTAGTCGCATACTCTGATGCTGATTGGGCCTGGTGTGTGGACACTAGGCGACCTACCTATAGATTTTGTATCTACCTTGGTGGTAATCTTGTCTCTTGGAGTGCTATAAAACAACCTATTATGTCTCGATCTAGTTGCGAATCTGAATATCGTGCCTTGGCAAATGCTGCTTCCGAAATAGGTTGTGTGCTCAATCTTCTTCTAGACCTTCACTTTGAAATTACTTCATGTCCTACATTTTACTCGGACAACAACAGTGCAATATTCCTCATTCAAAATCAGAGTGCTCACAAACGGGCTAAGCACATCGATGTTGACTACCACTTTGTTCGTGAGCTTGTGTCTTTTGGGCGCCTTGATACACAGTTCATCCCTTCTGATTTTCAAATTGCGGATATTTATACAAAGGCATTGTCTCGACCTATGTTTGAGTTCTTTCGCGCCAACCTGCGCGTTGGACCTCATCCCACGTCTTGCTTGAGGAGGAGGGGGGGGGGGGGGAGGGGGTAATAGTGTAAAATAAGTAAATATTATATCGTTGACTATCCCTTTAAATTGGAGATTATAATATTTTAGAGTTGACCTACCTTGTATAGATAAGGTTGTAAAGACAAGAACAACAATACATACAAAAATATTCAATATTTACATTAACACACACGTCACACACACTTCATATAGTACACACATATACTACATGGACACACTACACACACATTGCTACACACATACTACAACACACTTCACACACATGCACACTTCACACGCACACACACTTTCCTTATCATCATCTTTTAAAAAATGCTAAGAAAAAAACTGAAAAAGGGAAAGTTCAAAATATTCAAATCTACTTATTTGAATTTAAACATCCAAACAAAAGATTTGAAATGAGTGGATTTCCAAATACAAAGAATTGAAAATCAAATCTTTTGTTTTCCAAATCCTTCCATCCAAACACAACCTAAATGTTTTCCTGATTTCCCTTCTTTGATCGTAAATGATTGATACCACTTGTTAAGTTGGACCTCCATCTCAGTTATAATATTATCTGTTTTGGACCGAGCTGGCATAATTTTACTTTTAGACTTGTTCTCAATCCTTTTTTATATACACATAATCCTTCGTGTGTATATGCATGTGAAGTTTGTTTAACTATCCCACCCTTAGACTTTTATAAAGCTCATTAATTGTAAGTGCAAATGTTCTCCAAAAATTGATATAATTTATATCTAATTCTTAGTAATTCAACACTAAATCCAAAAAAACGAGTAGAAGAAATTCATCGGCTGCATTGCATTGCATGTCCTTTTTCTCCATGTGATAAGCTCTGAACTGAAAGACTGGTAGGCATTGGCAGAGCAGAAGCTGTGTAATGTAATAAATTACAAAATACCATAAGGGACAACTTTGGGCCCTGTTCTTCTACCCCCATAAATCCACCTGGAGGCCCACTATAGTACCAATGCCTGCAATTTTTATCAGATCATTTTGTAACGCTGCTTCTGTTGGGCCTGGCCCAGCTACAGACTCAATATTATCTTGTTCGTTTTTAATTGGTTAACGAGAAGTAGTATTTAAAATAAATGCATAATAATTAATTAAAATTTCAAAGTTGTACCACAAGCGTCCAAACTTTTTGAAATAGCACATGTCCTAATAGCAATCCACCGTAGGGGCCTCTTTGTGAACACCCTAACCTTTTCCTTTTTCCTTTTATCAATATAGCTTACCTATACCTATATACTCAACTAATTTATTGTTCAAAAAGCAAATTAACTATCTACTATAATTCCTACATTCTAAATCATTTTTTAAAATACTATCTCATTATTTATTTATTTGTTTGGGAACACAAAACTGTCTTAATGATAAATCGGTAGGACATCTTTCAAACTACTGATAATAAATTTATCTACTATATATCTGTTTCCTAATATATAGGAATATAAATCCGCCTCTACTCATCTGTCGTAATTGTTGACATGACTTATCTGAAACTTGAACATGCTAACGATTTCTTTGCATATGGCGAAATTGTTGGGGCCAACCGCTCATCACAATTTGTGGGGCATTGGTTGTTAGTTACATATGCTGAAATTTGAACATGCTAAGGATTTCTTTCTGTGCAAATGGGTAAATTGTTGGGACCAACAAATCATTGCGTTGGGTCATTAATTTTATTTTACGTCTCAGCGAGATAATGTAGTTAGTTCGAATTTCAGTCTCTTCTTATCAATTGACGCAGTCATAATATATAACAAAACATAAGCAAACACAAACACAAATACGAGCAACACACTATTCCGCTATATGCGGAGAGCATGATCAAGAAGCGAAAATTCCCCGTCTTTCATTAAAAAAAAAATATGTTGTGTATAATTTATAAAGTCACACGACTGTACTGGATCATGCCACTATTAATGCAAGTTATTTTAGGACTAAAAAAAAAAATACTCTCCACTTAAAAAGAGTGTTGCGTTGGCATTTTTTAGAAAAATTAAGGATAAATAAAAATGACAAATATATTCATATATAATCTATTTAATTGGAATGTTTTGTAGAATAAGAAAATAATGAATTAACTTAAACAAGTTATTTAAGGTAAAATTAGAAGAATTGTACATTTTCTAAAGCAATATTCTTTTAGAAAAATATTCATCTTCTCTAAAACGATATTTATTATTATTATTTTTTAAAAACGAAGGGAGTAGTATAATTGATGCTTGAGGTTATAATCTCTCATTCGTCGTTCAATCTCACCCTTGCTTCTTGCGCATTGCTCAAAGAAATCTGCAATAATATTATTACCAGAAAAAATGAGTATTCATTACACACGTGTACCATAATCCATTAATTTCTTACATCAATCTTAATAATGATCTCTGGAAGTCAATGACATAATCAAACTTTATTCATAATTTGATCAAATATGCCACATCTTATATATAAGGAAACTTTTTAAATATATTAAATTATTAATCTTTTTACGATTTTTAATTTAACATTCATATTGCATGTATCAAAATAAATTATTGCTTTAGAAATAATCAACTGTTTGTTGATTGATTGTTTGTGCTAAATATGAGTAATTACTGTGGGTTAAATTATTTGTATTTGTTTTTTTATTTGTAAATAAAAATTAACTAGTTATTATTATTATTATTATTATTATTATTATTATTATTATTATTATTATTATTATTACTTTTTTTTTTTCATTTATAGTGTGTTGGACTATTGGTATTTGGTACTGAGTTTAAGCTACTAATAAAAATTATTTCAATATTTTTTTATAAATATAAGATACTTCCTCCGTTCCTTTTTAAGCATCCCATTTATTCAAAACCCGTTCCTTTTTAATTGTCACAATGTTATTATTGATGTCAGTTTACCTTATTTTTTTTCATAAATAACCATAATAAATAAGCAAAGAATTCTGAATTTGATAAAATAAATGAGTTCCTATAATTAAGGGAGTGGTTAAAAGGTTGCAGTTGTGTTTTGGAATGTTTTGATATCCTAATTGATGAAAAAATTGATTTATGTGAATGGATAAAATGAGAAAGATAAAATAGAACGGAGGGAGTACTTCCTTATAATATTCGGAAAGTTTTTATTACAACTTTAAGTGAGAGAGATTGATAGAAATCAATCTCAAATTTGTGGGTTAGATTTCTTGGGACTCAACCAACTGAACTTCATTAGATTTCTTCATATCTTTGTAAAGTTGAAAATCGAGATGCAAAGAAAACCGCAACATCTCCAAGACAATATGCTCCTGAATTTTTCAACTGGCATTTCTCCCCATTTTCTTGAAGCAACCTAAAAGTCGTAAATCTTGACAATTTTATAATGATTAGAATCACCGATGTACAATGATGAAAGAAATATGGATATTTTAAATAAACGATATGATTATTTCATAACTAACTCATATCTATATATTCTTAATATTTATTGTTGGTCTTTTCTTTAATTAATATACATAGTGTTTACTTAAGGTTGAGGAGTGTTGAATCAAACTTGACTGATAGAGTTAATGTGTATTTTATTGAGATTTGGTCCCTCAATCCAGTGAGAAAACCATAAACAATCACACCTTTCATTCCTTATATATTGATTATAATATTTCACTATATTATTACCTATAAATTTATCAACCCTTAATATCTATGATCAATTTACAAACCGGACATTGCACGAAGATAATACCAGTTCCATTGACAATAAAACGAAGCAAATATAAAAAACGAAAATTTATGAAATTGTAACTATAAATATGTTTCCAAATTTTCTTTAAGCTTAAGTCACTTGATGAATCTTCCTTCCCTAACAATATACTCCCTCTATTCCATATTAATTGACGTTTTAAGATGAGAGGGAAGAATTAAAGATTGAATATTTTGATAGATATACCCTCAACTAAAAATTTGACCAAATCAAAATTTCTTTGATGGATTGAAAAGTAGAAATATTTAGGATTGAGTCCAAGGAAAAAATTGGTAGAATTGGTGAAAAATATGTAAAACGTCAATCAATTGAAAAAGAAAGGAACATCCTAAAAGGTCAATTAATATGAAATAAAGGAAGTACTTCATTTTGCATTTTTCAGTAAAAATGCTCTAACTTATTGTTTATAAATAATTAGTTTCGATTTGTGTAATTATGTATGTGGGCACTTGATAATTGTATAAGTTCTATACATTAAAATAGTTAAAACATAAAATAAATTGATACAAATACTTTAATATGACCAATCAAAATCTAACTAATTTTTTCTTTAAATTTAAAAATTAACCATTTTTGTTTAAGTTGACATATATTAAAGTTTGAGGGGATGCAAGAACACCCAGCTCCACCATATTATTATTATTACATGAGTCGTCACTATCAAGATCATATGTAAGTCATTGTCAACCTAATTAACTCTTCCTAGGAAAGCAAGTAAAGGTATCAGGATACTGGTTCATCAAATAATGGAACAACCAGGTCTCTTTAAATGCCATATCACATGAAATTAATGTTTATTACATTTGATTGAAAGAAAAACAAAATTAGTGTATTTTCATAAAAAATACTAGTAATTGATGAAGTATAATTTAAGTATTATTCACTTATATTTATATATTTGCTGTGTTTTAGCACTTTATATACACTACAAGTAAACTGCCAAATTCCAACGGAGCATAAATCCGTTGGAATTTTTAAACCTTTTAACGGTAATTCCAATGGCAAATGAGCCGTTGGAATTTTAGAAATAATTCCCACGGAAAAAGGCCATTGTAATAGCTGTTGGAAAAAAAATCCAACGGCAGAAGCCGTTGGAAAAAAAATTCCAACGGTAAAAGGCTCCGTTGGAATTATTTTTCCATTGAAATTTAATTGTTGGAACAAAAAAATTCCAACAACATAAGAACCGTTGGAATTGAAATTCCATCGGAAATTTACCATATTCCAAAGTTTTTTGGTAAATTTTCGTTGGAATTTTAATTCCAACGGTTCTTACGCCGTTGGAAAAGTGGCTGTTAGAATTTCTTTCGTTCCAACAATTAAATTCCAATGGAAAAATGATTCCAACGACAATTCCAACGGAGCCTCTTACCATTGAATTTTTTTTTTTTTTTTTCCAACAACTATTCCAACGGTCTTTTTCCACTGAAATTAATTCCAAAATTCCTAAGACTCATTTATCGTTGGAATTACTGTTAAAAATTTTAAAAATTCCAATAAATTTATGCTTCGTTGAAATTTGACAATTTTTTTATAGTGATATACATATTAGATGGATAAGAAAATTCTAATATAACAGTCTCTCTCTATTTTCTTGTTTATTTTTCTACTTCTCTTTTAACAAACTTTGCTTATTTCATTCAAAAATATAACGGGTTTGTTGTAAAAATAAATGACTCATTTCATTAGTTAAAGCAATGCACAAACAAAGGTACATGTTTTAGAATTTGATATTTGGTTATATTTTCAATTCTAATATTCAGTTTTTAGCATTTCCACCATCATTTATGATATTTTATTTTGTATGATTAGATAAACGTGGTTTTGAAACTAAATAGATGGGGATCCATATAAATCTTATGGTTAAGTATGAATATTTTATTAGAATAGTAATAAATTGTGGGTGTCGTCAAACATATAATGATTGAATTTATCTATTATATCAAATGAATTAATTTCGTGGGCCCCATGAAACAAAGAAGATTGAATCATTATATTGGATGAATGAGTGGTGGTGAGATCCAAATATAGTATTTTTATTTAAATATAATGGTTGATTTGAAAAGATGTATATAGACGAAAATAGTGAAACAACCAAGATTTGTGTATCAAGCATTAAAAGTGGCAAAAAATAATTTGAAAACATAAACAAGCCCTAGTTTTTAGAAAAATATATATTAAAATAAAAGATAAAAATTACACAACCACATATAACATGACTCGTATTTTGTTATGACCGAGAGTAATTAACTGAAATTGTCTTATCATTATTTATCTTTTATGAAAATAATAATCATATTTGTTGGAGAATTTTGAAAATTATAAATGTCACGTGCATCACTACTTTAATTTAGAGATAGTTAGAGATGACTTTTTCCATCTCTAATTTAATTTTTTCTTATAGTGAATGCATTAAATTCATATAACATTATCCGTTTCATTATCTAATAAAAATCAATTTAAGATTCAAACATGTATACTCCTAACTAAATAAGAGCGTATAGTACTATATATCGTATCGAATCATCCATATATGATATCGGCAAGTAAATATAACATTTATCATGCACTTATAGTGCATGATAACTTAAAAGAACTAACAAAAATATAAATGTTATTTTTTAGAGTGTATGATAACTTAAAAGAACTAATAAAAATAACAGTTAAAATTGAGATTTTTAATAAAGATAAGAAAGATTACGGATTATGAAAGTTTTGATTTAACGTATAAAATTCGATTTATTCAAAAAAATGTGTCGAATTTGGTTGATCCGACGTAATTTTTTTAATTTTATCTATTCTATTTCCAAATAAACCCGAATGACGAATAATTAATAGAGCCAATTACAATTGGTCCAGTCTTCCAGAAATAACTCAAAATGGGGATTGAGAGAGCGGGGGGGATCCTTATTATATTATGTTACACCTACAATATTGCAACAATATTTTTCCTTTTTGGAGGAAAATTTGTAGAAAATAATATACAAGGCTAAAGCGATTGAAAGGTGTGTCTGTTTTGTACCATACCAGAATTCAATATCTCTGTCCCAACTCAAACACGACAGGAAATTTATTGTCACTGATATATGTATATGTATACATATATATGTAGGTGCATAAAAATGCAAGCACTCTCAAAAAGAAAAAAAGAAAAAGAAGAACACATCACTTAAATATCCCTACATCACATTTTGCATTTCCATCTACAATCTACTCTTTGTTTGCACTCAAAATTCATTAATTTTGGGCAAAGAAATCATTCCCAGCAACTCTCCATCAAGTAATAGTTATATATTAGCTGAAAGATGTCCAACTTATGCCAACCTTTGGAATAAAAACTTCACACAAAACCCCGACTATTTTACTATCATACACTTAAAAATTATTTATGAGATCATTTGTTACGTTTATGCATTTCATTTTGTGTTTTACAATGCTCACCAAATTACACATTTATTGAATAATGTCACCAATTAATTTGTGCTGTGTATTTAAGATTGTGTAACAAAAGATAAAATATGTATTGTAACCGAGGCTCCGAATTGTGGAAATTATTAGTTTATGGATTGATTAAGGCATGACAAATCCGAGTGTAAATCTTAGAACGCGTGAATTAAAATGGTGGTGGAAATCTTGTATTTGTTTTAGGATGGAAAATAATACTCCCTCCGTTCCGGTCTAATTGGCCTACCTTGGCCGGGCACAAAGACTAAGAAAAAACTGATTTTGTGGAATCTTTGACTTTTTCAAAGGTGGAGATTAAGAGTGAAGATTTAGAGGGTGGAGATTGTGAGAGAAATTTGTCATTTATGGACTAGGTCAATTAAGTTGGGACAAATAAAAATGGATGGTAGGCGAATGAGGCCGGAACGGAGGGAGTATGATTTATTAAAAGGTGCAAATGCTGAAAATAAAAAGAGTGAATAATGAAAAGATAAAGTAAAAATTATATATGCACAAATTCAAGTGAATTAAAAATACTAATTTAAAGTCTAAACCCAAACACAAATTGCCCATCGTCCATCTAAAAATTAAAAAACAAGCATATCCTTGGCAAATTTAATAAAATGATGCACTGTTCATAATAACATTAAAATTACAAGTGGATTTTTTTTAAATTTATCAAACTAAGTGAAGTCGCCTGTGCCACAGGCGACTTCACAAAAAACACATTTCCACTATTGCGAGGGGCGACTTCTAATAATATTTTTTTTTTTTTGTGAATTTTGTATTATATATTGTAAATATAATAATAATAATAATAATATTAATAATAATAATTCATACCAAACTTCGGTTATTTAAAAAGTGAGTATTCATTATCGATCCGAAAAATTAGGACGGCACGGTGCGGTTATTTATTTTTTGTAGGACAGTTCGGTTCAGAATTTCGGATCGTTCGGAACAGTTCAATTCGATTCGGTTCAAATCGAATAATAATAATAATAATAATAATAATAATAATAATAATAATAATAATAATAATAATAATAATAATAATAATAATAATCCAAATTCATACCAAACTTCGGTTATTTAAAAAGTGAGTATCCATTACCGATCCGAAAAATTAGGACGACGCGGTGCGGTTATTTATTTTTTGCAGGACAGTTCGGTTCAGAATTTCGTATTGTTCGGAATGGTTCAATTCGGTTCGATTTAAATCGAATAATTGAATATTTGAACCGAACCGAATTGAACCATTCCGAAAGATCCGAAATTCTGAACCGAACTGTCCTGGAAAAAATAAATATATAACCGCACCGTGCCGTCCTAAATTTTTGGATCGGTAATGGATACTCACTTTTTAAATAACCGAAGTTTGGTATGAATTTAAATTATTATTATTATTATTAATTTTTTTTATTCGATTTGAACCGAACCGAATTGAACCGTTTCGAAAGATACAAAAATTTGAACCGAACTGTCCAGCAAAAAATAAATAACCGCACCGCGTCGTCCTAATTTTTCGGATCGGTAATGGATACTCACTTTTTAAATAATCGAAGTTTGGTATGAATTTGGATTATTATTATTATTATTATTATTATTATTATTATTATTATTATTATTATATTTTTTTTATTCGATTTGAACCGAATCGAATTGAACTGTTCCCAACGATCTGAAATTCTGAACCGAACTGTCCTACAAAAAATAAATAACCGCACCGTGCCATCCTAATCTTTTGGATCGATAATGAATACTCACTTTTTAAATAATCGAAGTTTGGTATGAATTATTATTATTATTATTAATACTATTATTATTATTATTATTATTATATTTACAATATATAATACAAAATTCAAAAAAAAAAAAAAATGAAATCAATGTTGCCTATGGTATAGGCGTTTCCTAAAAAAAAAAAAAAATTATTAGAAGTCGCCCCTGCGAGGGGCGACTTTAAATAGTGGAAATGTGTTTTTTGTGAAGTCGCCTGTGCCTTAGTTTGATAAATTTAAAAAAATTCACTTATAATTTTAGTGTTATTATGAACAGTGCATCATTTTATTAAATTTGCCCGTGTCCTTACTTGTAGAGAAGATAGTACTAATTTATAGGTCATGTCATCATTGAAATTTTGTGTTTACGACGTCACGGTAAAAATGAAAAAGATATTTTCACCCTTGCATAATATAGACGAGGAAAAAAGAAAAAAGAAACGAAAAACGGAAGATATACATTACTGGTAAAACAAATTCACCATCCATCGTAAAGAGCAACTTAAAATGGTAAAACAAACAGATAGTTTCCGTGCAAATGACGCAGTAATATAATCATCTGATCCACCGGGGCCGCTTACATTTCACTTCTCCGGGAGGAGCTCCTCCAAAAACCGCCGTTGCGAAACTTCTCCAACATCTCCGTCTCCAGCTCCGTAACTTCCGAGTTTTTGGGGATCGATTCCAAAGCACTCTCTAGGGTGGTTGTGGTTGGAGGCGTCAACGGACGGATATGGAACTCCTGCTCGTCGCAGCTGCATCTCCGCAGCGGCGGTGGCGGTGTCTTCTTCATCAGCCTACGGCGCCGCTTTGCCTTCCGGCAGATCCCCGCCGGCAACTTGTACACCGCCAACACTACGACTTCGACGAGCACGCAGGGACAGCAGCAGCACACCGCCGCGCATTCCGCCGTGGTCCGGCCCGCCACCTCCTTCGCCCTCGCGCTAGCTCCCCGGAATGAACAGTCCGAGCCGTCCAGGAAGGAATCCTGCCGGTAAACCGCCATTTGATTTGCTGTTAATAACCTGAGTTAAACCGATCAACTTCCTTCGCGTCGTTTCCTTCACAAAAAAATGCAATCAATCGCACGTGGAGAGATTTGAATGAAAACACAAGTTTGACGATGAGATTAGTTACCTGAGAAAATGTTAGAAAAATTGAAGTAAATATGTGAAGAGGGAAAGAGGTGCCATGATGAGATGAGAGAGGTGGCCGGCAGCGGAGAGCGGTAGAAATGAAGAATAAAATAGAGGCGGAGGGATTTAGAATGATTGAATAAAATGTGTTGCTCTCCGGTTTCAGCGGTATTGAATTGATTGGTGTTGACTGTTGAGAAGTAGAGCTTCTCGTTTCCTTGTACTTTTCCTCTTATGATGGACCTCAGGTGAGGCTGAAATGGAAGTGACATTTTTTGTGCGCTTGCGCTGCACATTTAACGATGGGTAGACAGAGAGAGAATTTTATTACTTATTATTGTCGTTGTTGTTATTATTGTCTCTCGCTCAATCTCCGAGCTAGTGAACACAAAGCTGCTCCTACTATTACTTTTACTATTACGATTGTTATTTTTATTGTTGACGGCGAGACACAAACATGCATGATATGATAATACATAAGTGTCAATATCGAACTACTCGTTTTTATTGCATTGTCTACGTTTTTAATTATGAAATTCGAGTGATTATCAGGTTTAAGTATAAATTCGTGTTTAATTGCATTTTCGGATTGAATTTTATCTTTGATTTGATGCGGTTTTGAGAGTTTTTGACTCGTATTATGAAGGTTAGGAAATTCCGAGAGCTCAAGAAGGTCGTTTGCACTCACTTCCTCACTTCAGCTAGCAAACCGAGGCCCAATACTCGGAATAGGGCCGACTCAAAATTCGTCGAGTCGTGGACAAAAGTCGTAAAAAACATGGGTCGAGAAAATGAGTGCAAAGAGGTCAAAACGACGAAAAATGGAGAGGAGGTTGTTTGCACTACATCCCCCACTCCGGATCGTAAATTGAGGCCAAACGGGTCCAAACTAGGGCCGGATTAGGCCCAACTCGATGATTGTTGAGTCACGAGCAAAAGTCGTCAAGAAGTCAGGTCAAGAAAATAAGTGAAAAGAGGTCAAAATGACGAAGAACGGAAGAGGTATGTAAAGAAGAGAGCTGAAATACCCGGCGCCCGAGCTCCGGGAGCAATACTACTGTGGTACCGGTACCGCGCCTACGAGTGCGGTATTGTGGGGGGGAATTCTGGTCGGGCGTCGTGCATTTGTATTTTGGCCATAAATTTCTCATACGTTGTTCATAGGGGTGAGCACGGGTCTCGGAGATTATTCGGTCCGCATCGAAACCCGAACCGAAAGCACTCCAGACCGAAAAGAACCGTTGACTTTTTGACTTTATCCGAACCGAACCAATCCGACATTTTTTTGACAAAACCGAACCGTTCCGAACCGAGGAACCGAAATCAGAACCGAGTAGAATCGAAATCTGTATATAAATAAATGACCACTATGTCGGGTGTAGTCAAATTAGATTTATTTTTGTCTATTACTTAACTTTCCTAACAGTAGTTAGAGCAAGTCAGGGTCAATGTAGTAAAAATATCATTTTTTCCGGTAAAAGTATCACTTTTTCCTGTAAAAGTATCAATGTTTTTTTGTAAAAGTGCATTCCATCATACGTGTGACCATTCACACACAAGACTCACTCATTGGAATAGGAAAATAAGTCTAAAACTCTTTTTTGAACTTGTGGGCCAAGTAATGGGTCGATACTGCATTCATTTTCCAACTTCAAAGCTGTTTTTGAGAGTCTTATGATCATTTTTGGGTTTTTCTTCTTTCACAAAAAGTTGTAGCTCTTCAAATCATCCTTCCAACGCCACCAATTTCACCTCAATCGGAGTTGTAGATCTCAGGATATGACCAAAATACTAGAGGTGTGTCAATCTGTCTCGGCCGAGAATGAATGTCTCGGCCGAGACTCTTCTACAGTCAGAAATCCGAATTCTCTCACCTTCTAGCTCGGCCGAGACTTACGAGCTCGGTCGAGCTCAGTTTCCTGCAGCTTTTGGGGCCATTTTTCTTTATTTTTGGCTTGTGGGACTTGTTCTCAACATCCATTCTCAGTCGAGTTCGACTTTTTTTGTCTAAATTCACCCAAATAACTTCAAAACAAGTCACTAATATCAAATTGCCCAATAATGTAAATACAAGCAATACACGGTCAATTACGCATGCAAATATCATTAAATGAACACTTAACTCGACCTATTATGCATGCATAAATACTACCAATAAACATATTTAATATTTTTTCATTATAATTATATAATTGAATTATATAAAATATATTATATATATATATATATATAATAATGATATAGAACCCACTAGAGGTAATTGTGGTTTAATTGCTTTGTTATTTAATAGTTTAAATATAAGTTTACATGATTGCTTTGTTTTTGTTGTCATACTAGCTAGTTGTAAATGTAACTTATTAAACTTATTTAATAGTTTGGTTTGATTGCTAGTTCTATGTTTGATACAGTTGGATTGATTGCTTTGTTGCAAATGATTAAACTTATTTTATAGTTTTTTTAATTTCTGTAAATGTAGGTTGACTTTGAAAAATGTGCATTGGGTTTGTCTACTAATAGTTGATGTAAATTTAAAGAGGTATATGAAACAATATTTGTGTATTTTGTTGTCATACTAGCATTATTTATGGGATCATGTAATTTCTGTGCATATTTATTTCCATAGCATAATGACTTAAATAATTATTCCTCTTGCTTTTGTTAGCTGTCAATGGGATCACGGACCGGAAGGATAAGTTGAGGATGAAAGTTGAAGATGAAAGTTAATGTAAAACTGTTGATTAAGAAGTGGAAATATTGATAATTTTAGACGTTAATGGTTATTGTTTTTTTAGCTCTTATGTAATATGTGAAGTTTATTTTTGCTTAATTTGACTCCTAGACTTGTATTCACATATGAACTATGTTATGTTGGTCAATTTTAGTGTCTTTTATTGAACTATATGTTGTATTATCATTTGATATGATATAGTCATGTTTTAGGAAAATACTATTATTTTGAGTGAAAAACTCCGAATCTCCCAAATCTTCGAACCGAACTTATCCGCTCCATTAGACCCGAATCTCCGAACCAAACCGACCCGATTTTCGGTTCGATTCGGTCCCGGATATTTATTTTTTCGGTTCGGTTTTGGAGCCAGAAATTCGGAGATCTCCGAATTTCGGATCGGTTCCAGAGCAACCCAGATCCCCGGTCCGCTCCGACCCGTGCTCACCTCTAGTTAGGGGTGGATCGATACGGTATACCGTAACGAAACGCCGATACCGAATACTATACCAAAATTTTCGGTATAGCATAATTCATACCGAAACCGTACCGAAAATTTCGGTATACGGTATAGAATTTGGTGATACCGTACCGTACCGAAAATTCGGTATGCCGAAATGGATATACGGTAACGGTATTACCATTTTCATACCGATTTGTTTAATACCGAAAATACTGAACTTTATTTATACCGAAATTACCGAAAAAATACCGAAAATTTACTAAAATATTACATCAAATTAGTGTCAATACAACAAAAGATTATAACAAAAGTAGTCTGATAAGTGAACCATAAAGTCCAAAAAATACTCCATCAAATATAAATCACAATAAAAGAACAACCAAAACAACTTAGGGTCACTACAACAAAGCGCACAAACAAATTAAGTCAAGGATTGAAATCCTTGTTTAAAATCCACTTCGAAGCTATCTTCACTTCAAATCCTTGGAATGAACTGCCTGCATTCAATAAAATTCTTATAAACTTACTAGAAAAAACTCAAATGACAAATCTATATTAATCAATGATTATCAATCCAACACAAGTCAACTTAAACGAGTTATTCCGACGAATGCCACACAAAATTCATATTAAACAATATCAATCAAACACAAGTCAACTTAATCATGCACAATTTTCAATGTAGAACCGAGTTATTCACATCAATCCAACAATGATATTAGTTAATCTATTCACTCCAACAACTTAACCTTGACAATGGTATAATACCACATAAAGCAACTTAATTGTTCTAAAGTATGTTGAATATAGTGAGAATCTCAATAAGTGATGTAATGCCACTACACAACAATCATAAATCAACTTCTCATATGCAATTACACTTTTAAACTACTTCAGCTAAGCCTGTTTTCATACTTAAAAAAAATATTACCTTAAAATGCTCCACATCCAGCAGATTAAGATGTGGTAAACAAACTCAAACACAAGTCCCTAAACCACTGAGTTCAAGAATGTAATATTTACCTTGACATCTTTTACACCATAGATAATGTGGAGGCTGGAGAGAAAGTTTGAGAGCAATCTTGATTGGCATTTACCGCTGAAAAAAAAAAAGACGTGATTAGAAGATTCATATAAGTGTAACATAAATAAAGGATAAAAATTTAATGTGCTTAATTAATAAATAAACACTTACTCTTTTCAATTTCTTCAATTTCCTTATATAACTCAAGGTCATTGGTGCACGTGGTAGTGCACACACTTTTAGGTCAATTTAAGTGTCTTTTTACGGACTTTTGTGTGCATTTTCATGTGTGTTTTGTGCGTTTATTTCTCAGTGGGCAATTTGACGTGTCTGTTTCATTTTCATGTCAAGACAGGTGAATTAAGGCCGAAAAACAGGTTTGAAGATCTCAAATTGACAAATCGAGCTCAAAGAAAGAAGAAAACAAGGAAAAACAGGGGATCATGCCCGAGGTGGTGAGGCCACGCCCGTGGCTCAAGCCACGGCCGAGGTAGTCCAAGGCCACGGCCGTGGCCATTCCTCCAGAGAAGGCCACATTTCAGCATCATTTGCCGCGATCGAGGCAAACATACACCACGACCGTGGCGATCCAAACCCCACGACCGCGGTATGAATAAGCCGCGGCCGTGGCCAGTCCTCCAGAAGTAAAGGCAAATTCAGTCCAAGAAAGACCACGGCCGAGGCAGGAGATATAACACGGCCGCGGCCCCAAACTGGGCCCAAAACCCTTGTTTTCACCACGCCCGCGTCCAACTTTATGCCACGGCCGCGGCGGGGTTCCCTGTTTTAAAAACCCAAACACGTTTTTGCCTAAATTGGAGCTAACACTTTCTCTCCTTATATATATATCATCCCATTCGAATTTAACCTAACTTAGAACAACCTAGAACCCATCCCCCACACATAATCAACCACTTTTATCCATTGGAAGCAAGGAAATGGAAGGGGGTTGAAGATCTTGATCTTCAACCCCTAACCTTTGGTTCTTTCTATCCTATGTTCATGTTTTTCTTTAATTTTCTGTTAGTTTATCTTTGTATTAGGTAAAATGGGTGGCTAGCACCCTTAGTTCACTCTTGATTATTGTGGAACCTTGAGTCCAAGACATTTATGTGATTATTACGGTTAATGTTACCGAAAATATTGTGTATTCAAGTGTTTTGTGTTATTTGCTGTTATTGACTCACATTTATGAATTTATTATTGGATTGATCACCCTTTAAGGGATTTGTGAATGTGTTGCTAGAATAGGAGGTCACTATCCGTAATTGTAGGATTTCCGATTCCCGAGTAGCAAACAATAGATTTATTTATTGGTGATAACACAAAGTTCAACCACTAAAACCGAGCTTGCGAGTTTTATGTTAAATTTATCTCGTTGTCCTAGTGTTTAATGCATTTGGTGATTGAATCTAAGAGAGCTTGTTCGAGGATTCGGTTAAACTGAATAGGGTTAGTCGAAGAGCTTGTTTTGATTAACTAAGATTAAGGGACAACAAGGCTATTAGAGCTTGTTAATAGCCTTGAGATAAAGGCTAGAATCACAATTGAATAGGGCATTGACAATAGTTACATAAATCGTCCAAGACCTCGGTGAAACATGATCAAGGGTGAATCGTTTTGTTATTTAAAAACCAAAAACCTATAAAAATCTCTTTATTTGTCTTTGTTTATTTAGGTGTAGTTGTTATTTCATTAACCCCCCACTTCTTTATTGTTTTCTAGCTTATTTACTTTATGTTTCTTCATAATAATAGCTTAACACAATGAAGCAAAATTTGTTCGACCGTTCCTCGTGGGATCGACCCTTGCTTGCCACTCTACTAGTTAGAGTAGTCGGTAAGGTTTAAGTGTATCTTCATACACGATTTAATTTGGTAGTCGGAAACGACGCTACCAAGTTTTGGCGCCGTTGCCGGGGAATGGTTTAGAACGATTTTGTTTTATGTGTTAAGCGTTTATTTTATTTACCTAGATAGTTGTTTGTTTTGTTTATTTAAAGAGCATCCGTCGAGCCAACGACGTTAAACAAAGGCGCTTGTCGGGAGGCAACCCGACGTTTATTGCTTTTCGTATATTCAATTTCGTAGTTTAGGTTGCTTACTTATATTTAGATATTGTCTTATTATCTTCTTTTAGAGTGCAGAGACTATGATGATGAGGAACCGACCAATCCGTGAAATTCAAGGAGATAGCACCAAATGGGATTGAAGAAGCCCAAAAATCACTGTGAGTTAGGACACCAATTCGTACCCTTTCTTCCTCACAAACTTTGGTTTTTAACCAAGTTTGGGGAAGTCTTGGTAGGTGTACGTATTGGCAGCCCAAGAGTTTAACTTTCCATATGCTACTCTATTGTCTTTTGGACTTATTAGACTTGAAATGGTTTGGTATCTTTGTATGGATTAGTCTGTTGCATTTTTAATAAATTGTAAAGCGGTGAATAATATGGTTAAATTCGGTGAGCACCAAATTGTACTCCTCTTTTCAATTTCTTCAATTTTCTTATATAACTCAAGGTCATCATCGGTCGGATCTTTATAAAGGCTGAACTTCTCCGCTTTTAGCCAATCATTAGTGCACACCAATGCCTCTACCATTTTAGGACTCAAACTACTCCTAAAAGGATCCACAACTCTTTTGCCCAAACTAAAAGCGGACTCACTAGCCACAGTTGAACTTGGAATTGCAAAAATATCCTTGGCAATAATTGAAAGAATCGGGTACCTAGTTTCACTTCCTTTCCACCAGTCCAAAAGATTAAAAGACGAGTTAGATCGTTTTTCAATCTCATCGGCTAGGTACTTATCTACTTCATTAGATATCTCTTGAAGTTGTTCTTCTTCATTTTGTGCTTCCACTTCATTACAGAGTTCATCCCATAGGCCATCACCATCACCGGTTCTAGTACCCTCTCCACCATCACACTCTATCTGCATACTTTGTTTCTCAATTTTCAAAGTATCATTTATTCCCTTATACTCCATCCACAAAGTTACCAAATTTTTCTTAACCTTATCAATGAATTCTTGGACCATTTCCGGAGTACCTCCCAATTTCTTGACACTAACTTTAAACATTTGAAGCTTGTTTCTAGGGTCCAAAACATTGGCGATAAAAATCAATGGGTTCATGTTAGTCCAATTTCCCCAATACTTATCGAATTTTATCTTCATGGCACTTGCAACCTTTTTAAGAATTTGATCTGAATCATCATTCTTTCTTTTCTCAATCTCAAATTGTAGAGCAATCATTGATGGATAAATCAATTGGGAGGTAGGAGTCTTTGATGCACTTAGTTCTAAAGTGGCATCATAGAACTTCTTTAGAAAGTGCACAAAGGCCTTTGCTTTCTCCCAATCCTCTTGAAGTGGAGGCCCCATTCTTTCTTTGCCCTTTTCATCCTTCTCACGGAAATAATTCACAAAAGGCAACCATTCCTCAGACATCCTTTCAAACACCCTTCTATACTTCAATGCAACTTCAAGCATTTTGTAAGTTGCATTCCACCTAGTTTTGACATCCATAGGTACTGTTGACGTACTAGCAAATTTTGCTAGCACGACAAACTCCCTAAACTTATTCAACCTAGAGGGGGAAGAATGAATAAAAAGAACTGCATTTCTTATGGATTTAATTGAGGTACTAAGCTCCTTCAAACCATCCTTAACAATTAAGTTAAGAATATGACATGCACACCTCAAATGCAAATATTTCTCATCAAACAATAATGTATTCTCACTTTTCATTCTTTTTTTCAAATAATCAATTGCAGTATCGTTAGAAGAAGCATTATCGACTACTATCGAAAATACTTTTTCTATCCCCCACTCTCTTAGACAAAACTCTACCAACTTCCCAATCTCTTCCCCTACATGACTAGTGATTTTTGTGAAATTTATGATTCTTTTATGCAATTTCCAATCACTATCCAAAAAGTGAGCAGTCACAACCATGTAATTTATGTTTTGAATGGATGTCCAAGTATCGGTTGTGATACTTACTTTTTGACCGCTAATCACACTTTTAATCTTAGTTTTCTCAACTAAGAATAAATCATAAACCATACCTGCCACTTTTTTCCGATCTGGTATTCTGAACCTGGGTTGTAGTTCATGCACCATACCTTTATATCCCTTCCCTTCCGCAGCTCTAAAGGACATCTCATTGATAATCACCCACTTTGTCACCTTTAGCTCACACCGTTTTTTATTAAAGGAATGAGAAACCATGGCATTTCCTTGCCCCATAGTCTCATTCATCAAGACAGCTTGATTTTTCTCACTCCCACTTACTTCGTATAGCGGGCTTCCCTTGCACCTCTTCTCTAAGTGGTTCTTTAACCCACTAGTACTCCCGTAACCTGCCGGGATCTCGGCCTTACAATATTTGCATATCCCTATTTGTTGTACATTACCATTGGCCAAGGTCCTAGACCCTTCTTCACAATGCAACCAATACATACTCCGTTTTATGGACTGCTGTTTGGGAGCTACTGGAGGCTTTGGTGCAGAAGGAGTTCTTGCTCGTTTTCGACTCGTAGACTCATCATGTGCTCGTTCCCGACTCGTAGACTCATCAAGTGTTGAAGTATCTACTGTATTTGGTGTTTTGGATGGACTAGGCAATGAATGTGAAGATTCAGATTCCATTCCTATCCTGAAAATAAGTAAAAATAAATAAGAATTTGTAGAGCGTTTCATGATATTTGTATATACACAGATCAACGGATAAATTCTGAAAAAAATATTAGCCCTTGCGAAAAATTATATAAGTGAAAATCATTATGTGATTGTCATAAAACTATTTAACTTTAAAATTGAAAACTTAGAATTCATCCGTTGAAAACATAGTTAGACAACAAAGTTTAAAATTAAAGACAACAAAGTTATACTCAAACTTAGAATAAAAGGTTATTTATACCAATTTCTACAATCAATTGAAAACTTCATGTAGTTTGACATGAACTAAAGAGTAATCGCAATCAATAATTTTATGTAAAATGAATTTCCCTTATTTGTATCCCTTTATTTTATGATAATATAAAGTTTGACTAGTTAAATTCTAGTATTATTAAATTAAAAGATGATTAAGCTCCCGGACAAATGAAAATAATATTTATAAATATATACCAATTAATTAATGATTCAATTGTAAAACTCACTTCTAAGAAAATGATTATTCTTCATTATTGTTATGGTGCTGTACAATCAGGCTTCACATACCAACCAATATTACATTACATATTAACAGAAACACAGAAAAAAAAAAGGAAATCTAATGAAGATTGAAAACAAGAATGATTAACTATGAATACCAAATTGTAGTTTGTGTATTCTACAATTGCCATTTCAAGCCACAGGCACACATCTGTTACTTTTATAATATGAATTGTACTAATCATTGTTATTAGAATTTTTATCAAACTGTTACTTTTCAAACAAATTCAAGATTATCACAGACCTCTCTATTCCACCATCAAAGTATCACAATAATTTCGCATCTCGGGAAGACTTAATACTATATCAAACTCTAAATGTTTTAAAAATACATGACAAATAGAAAATCAGTAAATGAACTAACAGAATAACAAATAATTCCTTAAATTGAATCTGCACATCAACATTTTTTTTTTCAAACATTCAACTAAAAATATCACATTATGAAGAAATATATTTTGAGCAGTATTTCAGCAAGAAAATAATAAGACAAACTTTTACGATATGCCGAATCAGTGGCGGTGCGAGGTGGCCGGTGACAGTGCGAGAAAGATGGTGTCGAAGAGCTGGCGGTGGGGCAAGCGGCGGAGCGAGTGGCGCGAGCGGCGGAGCTAGTGGCGGAGACGTCGGAGAGGAGAGCGGCTAGGGTTTTAATGTTTTAAAGATGAGACAGAAATCAGACTTTGATTTTGAAATAAACTAAACGTAACTCTCTCTAATACAACATTTCTTATTTTATTTTTACTTAAATTTTAAAATATCTGATAAAAAAAAATTAATATTAATTCGGTAATATTCGGTATTACCGAATTACCGAAAATCTTATTTACTGACTATTCGGTATATACCGATTTTTACGGTATATACCGAAATACCGTTATTACCGATGAATTCGGTATATACCAAAATACCGTACCAATTTGCTTCGGTATTCGGCATATACCGAAATACCGAAAATTTGACATTCCTATACCGATACCGTACCAAAAATATCGGTATACCTAAAATTTCGGTATTTTCGGTATTTTTCGGTATGGTACGGTCGGTATACCGAAAATTCGATATTTTTCCCCACCCCTACCTCTAGTTGTTCAATTGAGATGATTTAAAATATCACGAGTAGCCGAGACGTAAATCTATAACTTTGTAGGTGAAGTCGAAGACTGATTTTGGACAAGGAATTTCCAGAATTACCGAGAAGAACGAATCGAGCACGTTTAAGGACATTGGCCTGATATTTATGAAGAACTAACAAGCTACTTATGTAATTTATGTGTTTACCCTTACGAAGGGTTTATTTTCTGCAGATTTGAGGGGTGAAGGTGGAAGTATTTCCCATGTAAGTATCCCTTTTCTCCCTTTTTGGACATAAAATTTCATTTACTAGAATTTGGGTCTTGTAATTACTCTCTCTCTCTAGCTCTTCTCACAAGAATTAGGGTTCTTATCTTTGAAGAACAAGAACCTAACCTAGGTTCTTGTGTCTTGAAAGAATTTAGGGTTTTTGCTGAGGGAGTTGGTGAAATTGTGCTACTAAATTGAATTTGAAGCTTTCCACCTCATTAAATACAAGACTAATCATTTTCTTCTCTTTTATTTATTTCAATTGCATTTATTGTTAATCTCTCATCTCTTTCTAAATGTTTAGGTATAGCCCAACCCTAGAATTATGATTTTTAGCTAATTGCTTCTTAACTTTTGGGGATTTTGTGGTGGGATTGACATTATAGAAATGTATGGCTTATACCTTAGGCGTAGCTAACTGTCGGTATATTGGTTCTCTTCAATCGGCTCATGGGGGAAGACGAGAGAACCTGAATCATATATAATTGTCAATCTTGTAGGATGTCTCAAGGCCTCGCTCCTTAAGCAAGATTCGCTTGGGTTGGGGATTGTTAGGTTGATTTAATTGCTTTATTAATTCACTTGGCTTGCTTTAATTAACTTTTATTGTCGGTCTTTAGTAATAGGAATTGAAATAAATTGTATTAGGATTTGGTTGATTTATTGATCTCTCTTGTTTGCCCACTTGAATTTCTATATGGAATATGACCTTCCTTTACAACCCATAAGTTATTTAATCCTTACTAAATTGTAATCCTAGGATTAAGGTGAAACATATACCTTGAGAACCCCTTACTTCGTCCTTTAGTTGTTTAGTTTAATTAATATTGCTTAGCGATTAATTAATTCCCTTCAATTCTCGTTTTAGCCTAACTTAGTTGATTAATTGACCTTGAGTGTGTTAGACGACAACAATCTCCCTGTAGTTCGACAATATTTTATTCTACGTATCTTTGTCACAAGCTGTACGCTTGCAGTTTGAAAAAGTCGTTCTAATCCTAGTGATTTAAAGCGATTTCCGTGACAAGTTCAATAAGCAGACCAAAATCTTTGATCAAGGTTGCTCCCATCTTTTAAAGGGTTAGGGCACCTTAAAATATTAATATTACATTATTACTAAAAAATAATTTTAATCAACTAAACATGAAAATAAGGGAAAAATTACTATACATCCCATAATTATGACCTCATCTGCTTTATATCCCAAAATTTTATGCTTTTTCAATTTCATCACATAATTCTAAGAAAAGTCCAGTTTTAGTCCCAAAATTCACATTTTTGCCGGAAATTTCCACGTGTCGGCGAAATTAAGGATTTTCGACTGTTTGGAGTGATGTGGCACCGAAATCCTACATAAAAATTATTATTTCATTTTTTATATAAAAAAATACACATCACCCAAATAACTGTCCAATCACCTAAATATAAAAAAAATGGCTTAATTGCGAAAATAAATATGAACTTTCATTAAATTGTAAATTTAACACAACTTTTTAAATTTTGTAAAATAAAGCACGAACTTAACATAATTTTGCAATTTCAATCATTAGTCATTTTTCAAAGATAAATTATCAATGTGTATAGCTATTTATGTCATGTAATGCGATATAGGATGTTATGCTGAGCTACAAAATAAAACAAAAAAAAAATAATTAATGAAATTACGGATCAAGTTGTTCTTGATTAGATAGGAAATCGCGACGAACTTGTATTCTCAACTTGATGTCTAATTTCTCATACCTTATTGATTACTTGATACTAAAATCACTTATCTTAGAGAAAATAATCACAAATAAAAAATTTATGTCATGTTTGTGATAAAGCGAAAACTAGTTTTATGACTCACACAAAAAAAATTTGTCCATATAATTGGATAATGCTCATTGCATTAGTAAAGAGAAAAAATGATTCGTGTTGAGAAGAAAAGTCTATTACGACTTGTTCATTTATGTACCACATGATCCGGATTTTTATTATTATTTTTTTAATTTTTATACCAACATAACACCCTACATGGTGTAAATAATCAACATATTGAGAATTTATCACTAGAAATTGGTTGATGATTAAAATTGCAAAAGTTTGCTAAGTTCGTGATTTATTTTATAAAATATGAAATGTTATGTTAAATTTGCAATCTGGCGAAAGTTCGTGTTTTATTTTGCAATTATGCCAAAAAAAATTTACAAATAATTAAAAGAAAATCTATAAAATCAAAAATAAAAATAGAAAAATGGGTTTATCTTCTCCCAGTTCTAAAATGATTCCAAGCACTATTCATCTTCATAAATTTGTTTCAAAAATCTGTTCATCTTCTTCATTTTTCATAAATCTGTTCATCTTTTTCAATTTTTTCGAAATCTGCTTTAAAAATCTATTTCAGAAGATTCCAAGCATTGTTCATCTTTTTCGATTTTTCTAAAATATGTTTCAGAAGAATGGTTCTTGATTAAAAAATCTAGGCAAGAAGAGGGGACACGCGTGCAAAAAATCGAGGGAATAAGAACCCATTTTGAAGAACCAGATTTGAAACAGATTTTTCAAGCAATCCCCCACACCAGGTTCGATTTTCTGCACAATCTTTCACAAGCTTCGATTTCACTTGGAGTTTGATTTTTGAGTGGAAAAAAACTCCAAATCTCTTGATGAAGAACAGAGTGACACTGCACCGCCATATATTTTGAGAACGATGAATAGTGATTGGGATTGGGGAAGAAGATGATGAACATGATTTTTATAGAATTTTACAGATTAGATAGGAAAAACGATGAACAATGACCAACATTTTACATTTTTTTTTTTAAAGATTTGTATTTATTTATTTATGAGGCAATTTAGTATGGTTTTAATTATTGGTTTGACTTTTTGGCATGATGATTTGACAATTGAAATCTGATGTGGAATATAATTTAACGCAATAAAACTAAATAAATTCTACCTGAGAATTTGGTGCCATGTCACTTAAAATCCCCAATTTTGACCCGCAAGTGACGGTTTCCGGTGAAAAATTGATTTTTTGGACTAAAATCGGAGAATTCTTAGAGTTATGGGACAGAATTGAATAAGCAGAAAATTTTGAGATATAAAGCGGATGAGGCCATAGTTATGGGACGTATAATGATTTTGATATATAAAATTCTCACTTTTCAATCTCATAAAAATAAATATACATAAGTGATTTATTAGAAATTGGAAAAACAATTAGTACAACCAGCCGCACAACATTGATCTTCTTGCACTTGATTAATTTTTCTTCCCTCTGCTTATCTGTATATATGATTTATTGAGTTTGCATGCCTCTCCTTGTCTAAATAGGGTTTGTTTTCAAATGAGCCAAAAAACGAAAAGAAGTTTCAGACACCAAAATTTGGTCCACAATTGCAGGAGAGTCTAGAATTTGACCCGGAATGGCTTAATCTAACAAAAAATGGGATAAAATAGTGCTAAAATAGAGTTGGCAAAACAACCTCGCAAACCTGTGCATTCCTCTCATCAACAAAAGTGACGATCTCAACCTTCAATTCTTCAGTCTCCTTCATATCACCTTCCACAGTGTGTCCTTCTCTTTCGTACTACTTGACCTTTGCATCAAGAGTTCTAATAACTTTGGCACCTTTGCCTGCTCTTTGATACTTCCTCATACATGGCCATCAGATCCTCTACCGTGGGTCATATACTATTGATAAATTTGTCCATTACTTGTAGTCTTCATATTCTGACAAGTCATGTCCTTCTGATGTCCCGACATCCGCTATCAGACACAAGGTTGTCAAACTCGCGATTTTAAGTAGAATCAGTGACGTGTCAGTAAAATCGGATCGTAATATCGAATCGTAAAATCGTAAGATTCTATTACCTCTACAAAATAACCATATATATAAATTATTCTAAATATATTTTAATTACAACAAGTTCTGAATAGATATCCCATATAAAACTGCACATATTATATACACAATTAATCAAAAAGGAAAAAAATACAATCTAGAGAAATGTTCTAAGCATCATGGTTCATATATACATTTAGTAAGACATTCCTAAATTACAATTATGAAAATTTTAATTTTAAGAGAAAATTAAAAAGTAATCTTAGTGAAATTAAGTACTACATAAAAAAAGATATATTTTTTATGAAGCTTAGATTTTAATTTAGAACTTGATAGTTAGAAAAAGTTTCAGCAAATTTGGTTCTCTTTGTGTATAATTTGCTCTAGAAAAGTTTGAAAATTCCAATTTTAAATTGGTATAACTTCTACAATTCGCATTATATATTTTTTAATTGGTAAAATAGAATAAAAAGTAATATGTTATAAAACTGTTAAACTCGTACACAAAATCGTAAAATCGTAAAATCGCATGAGCAAACTCGAGATTTTACTCCGATTTCATCAGATCTCGATTTTATCACGAGTTAACTCGTTTAGGGAGAAATAACTCGTAAACTCGTAGAATCGTAAGAATTAACTCGAGATTTTGACAACATTGATCAGACATACAAAATCGCTAGGAGATGAATGAGCAACAAGGTGCTGAATTATATCAACAGCCTTGTAATATCCATTAGAATCCATGTCGCTCTATATGACTTTATATGCCTTGTTTTTCCTTAGAAAAATTGGACATTCAAATTGATAATGTCCAAGGCCCATGCATTCTCGATTCTATCCATTCTTTGTGTTCCCAGCGGGTTTTAAGAAAGAAGTTTTATTATTAGATTGTGCTTTGAAATAGTCAGTGTTTTTACCAAAAAAGTACTTCTAGCATTTTTTTATTTTTTCATAATTTAGTTATAGCTCCTAGAAAGACGTGCTTTTATCTCAACAAAAACTCTAGAATCCATCACTTCTTCTTCTTCTTCTTCTTCTTCTTCTTCTTCTTCTTCTTCTTCTTCTTCTTCTTCTTCTTGTTCTTCTTCTTCTTCTTTAAATTGTTGAGACATCCAACATGAAGACCAATCCCTTGGGCTTTGATCGCATCATATCCATTGTTTATCTCAAATATCCGCAATTCACCCATGAGATCATCAAGTGACATGTCCTTAACTTTCATGAAGGATTCAAGCACAATGATCTTCTCTTGAAATCTCTTCGGAAGCGTTCTCATGATCTTCTTATATATCTGTCCGTCTTCTGAGATTGTCTCACCAAGAATATAACACTCGTGAACAATATTACTGGAAAAAAGTTTAGTAGACATCAATATTATCATGATCATATATGCGAATGTTGTCAAATTGTAAGGACAATCTTTGAAGTTATAAAAATTTTACCGATGCATTACCCTCAAACTGGGTTTGTAGGATCTTCTAGACTTCTTTTGCTGAAGTGCATTTGATAATCATCTTATGTCGGGTCCGATGATCAACTGATTTAAGATGGCATACAAAGAAGTGAAGTTTGTCTCTTCTTCTTTTCGGTTATTATCATCGAGTGATAATTTAGGCTTCAGAATGACCTCTTTCTTTTCGTTGTGCATTTCAAGTATTATCAATCATTCTTGATGGTATTCGAGCATCTGATCTTGGTCGTAAATATACCATCATTATGGACTTTCAGTAAGAATAGTTTGCTCCATTATGGAATGGGATGCTCAACAAGCTAGGATCAAATGTCATTGAAGTTCCTTATATCTACCTGTCAAACAAACTGAAACCTACTCTGGTGCCAATTAAAATATCATATTTCGTGCGCGTGTGAAATGTTCCTGAGAAGTAAGAACATAAAAAGAACAGTAACATAAATATACAATGTTCTTAAGAAGTAAGAACATAAAAAAACAGTAATAGAAACACAAGTTAAAAATTTATGTCTTCCTCTTAGACCTCTCTCATTAGAGAAAATATTGAACATGCTGGACTTACAAACTTGCAGACTCTTTTCTAAGATGTCAATCTTTTACTCACTCCCCCTAACTACTTTCCTGGCCACCAGATCTCGCAGATGGACTTGATGCGCGGGGTCCATTCGTTTGCACGACGTGCTCTCCCGAACTCGTCTGACAATATTCTTCCGAAGTTGCCTAAAGTAACTATTACAAATTGATGTTATTATATAGAAAGACAATAAAATATACTCCCTCTATCGAATTATATAGTCTTGCATTCCTTTTTTGGATGTCCCAAAAATATAGTCCAGTTTCCATATATAATAGCATTTATTTATCTCATATACTAATATAGCCCTATTCATATGAGCATTAAGTAATATATTGAATAGAATAATACTCATTCAATATGGGCATATTAGGAAATTGATTATATATTTGTATTTTTCAATGATTTTTCTTAATCCTTGTGTAAAAGACAACAAGCTTATATAGTTGGGACGAAAGGAGTAATATGATTTCTCTTCTCAGGGTATATATAATATACTATGCTCAGTCGCTTGCGTCTAAAACTTTGAATGAATATATAACAAGGCTTCGGAAGACCATTGGACACATGTTAAATTGAATGAGATTTCTTTCTTCTTTACATACTTGAAATCTTCACTCATATGATAAGTTAGGCAAAAAGTTTTGTGCATAAGATGCACAATAAGCCTTAATGTACACTTGCCTATTTTTAGTATCTCTCACAGCCCATTTTACTACCCCCACCCGACCCGCGACTCGTGGGTCACGCTCTCTCTATATATTTTTTGGTTTTATTCAGCGAATAAGTTTATTACTAAAGACCGTGTTTGGTTTTACAAAAGCTGGTGTAGCACGGACGATAAGACGCTCTTCTATGTAGCGATAGGTTGTGGTTTGAACCTCAGTTCTGCAGCGTTACTATCATTTATTTTTTAAAATTCATCGCGCATATGATAATATAAAAAATAGGCTGCATTTGTTCACACAAGAGTGGCATGAGCCTAGTGGATAGGTGCTCTTTTATGTGGACGCAGTTTCGAATCCTAATCTCGCTGCCAATTTTGTAATTCTTTGATTGAATTGTGATATTATTTTATATATTACTTAATTTAATTTATATAATTAATTATTAAATAATATATAAGTTATTTAAACAAAAAGATAATTTGTTTACGTGGAAGATATAATTTTGCAATTCTTAGATTTTTATTTTTTTTACCTTTTTGATGTTGTGGCGTATTCAGTATAGTATAAGCTGTGCTACCAAATAGTATAATTTGCTTATTGAAAGTATAATTTAAAACTCTTAAATTTTTATTTTTTGCTTTTTGTTTTGGCGAGTTTGATACAATATAATTATTGTTCCCTTATTGTATATATTATTTTGCTTAGAAGTATTAGTTCATTTAGTACACTGTTTACAATTTATAGTATATCTATATATTCTTTCTATGTTATTCTATAGTTATTTTTCCAGGTTTCAGTATATTTACTGTTTGCTTATAGTATATATTATGTTACCCGATAATATAAGTTTATTAGTTATAGGTATAATTTGTTTATGTTGTATACTATTGTATATTTACATTTTCAACTTACAGTATAATTATTATTCCCCTATAGTATATATTATCTTACTTAAAAGTATAAATTCATTTCATAATACAATGTTTACAATTTACAGTATAAATATTTATTCTTTGTATATTACTCTATAATAATTATTTTCCAGGAGACAATATATCTTTTATTTGCTTATAGTATATATTGTGTTGCATAATAATATAAATTTATTAATTACGGTATAATTTTTTTGTTGTTGTATACTAATGTATATTTATTTTTCCATCTTACCGTAAGAAAAAAGTTACTCCTTCCGTCCCGATTAAAGTTGCCACTTTGACCGGGCACGATGTGAAGAAAAAACTGTTGACTGCTTTTTCTTTGACTTTTTTACAGGTGGAGATTGAGGGTTGAGATTTTGAGGGTGGGGATTGTGGGAATTAGTTTTCTTTTTTGGGGCTGCAAGTTTAATTGGGATGGACTAAAAAGGTAAATAGGCAACTTTAACCGGGATGGAGATAGTATAATATATCTAATCTGAAAAAGTAAAAAGAAAAAAGAATTACAAAATTACAAATAATGTTGTTAGGGTAAACAACTTATACGTTTTGGTTAAAAAGCTATACTATATTGTATCTACAATTGTAGGAAAAAAAATCATGATTTGATGTGGATGGAGATTTGTGTTCTTCCTCCTTGAAGAAAGGGAAGGGAATGGTTGGTTCTGGTGTAGGAGCTGGACTTTCTGAATTGGCGAAAGGGTAGGTTGATTCAAGAAAGATTACATCTCTTGATGTAATGATTTGGTGGTTTGCCATATCATATAGTCCGTATCTCTTTTGATGTGGTACATATCCAACAAAAATGCATAACTTGCCTCTTTCTTCAAATTTAGTTTTGTGTGGGTTGGTGTCTGTAGCATAGGCTAGGCATCTAAATGGCTTCATTTTATCATAAGATGCCACATTCTTGAACATGATTTCATAGGGGACTTCCCAGTTTAAGACCTTGGTAGGAAGCCTGTTGATAATGTGAGCAGCAGTGAGAATCTGAGTAAGACCACAAGAAGTGTGGTGCACATGATTCTTTCATAAGTGCTCTTGCCATTTCCACGAGGTGTCCGTGTTTCCTTTCAACTACTCCATTTTGTTGTGGGGTATAGACATATGTCCTTTGATGTATGATCCCTTTATTGGACAAGTAGTTTTGACAGTCTTTGCTCAAAAACTTTGCTCCTCTATCAGTTCTTATCATCTTTACTGTACATTCCAGCTGTGTTATGATCATATTAATGAACTGTTGAAGGGATGAGACCCCCTGCTTCTTGCTTGCCATTAGATTCACCCAAGTCATCCCGCTGAAATCATCTACAATGGTAAGGAAGTAAGAGGTTTCTGTAATGCTTGGCTAGGAGTAAGGACCCTAGATATCAACATGCAGCATCTTTAGTACCCTTGAACTGCTGATGGAGCTGGTTGGGAAACTGAGCCTTGTTTGCTATGAAATATGACAAACTTCACACTGTATATGAGCTTCCATCACAGGTGGAGTGCACATGTTCTTGAGAAAGTACAAGTGTTTCATTGAAACAGGTGAGGCATGTCCTAATCTCTTATGCCAAGTTTTAAAAATATTTGGTATAATGTGATGCACTCAAAGCGTAAGCTACTATTGCTTCCTTTGAATATGTTGGTTGGACAATGTAGAGCTTGCCAACCAATTGTCCAGTTAACAATGTATCTCCATCATCACTATTCCTTACAATACAATAATCTTGATTGAACACAGCTTGTGCTCCATTAGCAGTGGTGAGCTGTGATATGGATAAGCGATTGCAAGTGAAACTTGGCACCAGAAATACCTCTTTTAATATCAGTTTGTCTGATAATATGACATCTCCTAAATGTGTGACTTGTTTCTGTCCTCCATCTGGCAGTGTTATCATAGATGTATGATGTATTGGAGTCAGATTTGTCATGAGTGTTGGATCATTACACATGTGTCGGCTTGCACTTGTGTCAATGATCCAAGTTCCATCATCAATGCCTTCTATGAGTGTAAAAGCAAAGTGAGAACTTCCAATATTGAAAGCATCTGATGATCTGCCTTTGGAGTTATCTGCAGCTCCCTTTGAATGTGATTGTGCAACAAGAATTTTTGCAACTTTGTTTTGCACAATAGTTGGTATGTCTGAAGCATTGTTCTCAGTGCTTGAGCTGTTTTCACTTTTTCTATCATTCCCTTGATTCCCTTCCACTGCACTGGCATAAGTCCTTTGCTCCTTTGACACATAATACCAATCTGGATACCCTTTTATTTTGAAGCACTTAGAAATCAAGTGTCCATGGATGCCACAATGCTCACAAACCAGCTTGGCTTTCTCTTCTTTGGATAGTTTAGGACCTCCTCTCCCCCTGCTTGAAGAAGATCCTCCTCTGAAGCTATGATTATGAGAAAATCCTCTGCCTTGGAACATTCTTCCTGTTCAATTTGATCTTGCAAACATGGCAGTGCTGTCCAAGCTTTTCATGCTTCCAACATTTGCATTCCTCTGCTTCTCTATCCTCAAGATCATAGAGTATGTTTTATCTACATTGGGTAATGGGCCCATCATTAATACCTGACTTCTTATTGGATCATAAGAGTCATTCAACCCCATCAGAAATATATCAACTTCCCAGACATTTCAAAATCTTCCCATTTCTTAGAGGCATCACAAATTCACAAGTACAAACTGGTAAGGCTCTAAACAAGGATAACTCATTCCAAAGTTTATGTAGATGATTGTAATAGACAACTATGGACTGATTTCCTTGAGATAAATTGCAGATCTCTTTTTGGACCTGGAACAGCTGAGGTCCATTGCTGTCCCCAAATCGACTAGCAACAGTCTCCCACAAATGTTTTGCAGTCTTTGAATACAAAAATGTTTCTGAAATTTCCTTTGCCAGTGAGTTAATAAGCCAAGCCCTTGCAATGTATGAATACAAAAAGGTTTCTGAAATTTCCTTTGCCAGTGAGTTAATAAGCCAAGCCCTCACCATTTCATCCACTATTTCCCATTGTTCCTTGAGTTTAGTGTTGAGGGGATTTCAACACTACCATTAATGCATCCTAGTAAGACTATTTGTATTAATCTACTCCAGGGAAGGTAATTGTTACCAGTCAATTTGCTTGATACAAGGCTTATACCTGGATGGTTTGAACCATGAAAATTCAAAGGATCATTTTCTGAAAGATTAAAAAACAGAAGTAATGGATGTAGCTTCTGTGGCCATGAGAGCGTGGTCTGCGGATCTGGATCCAAGTTGTGGTCACTCTTTTGTGCTATGTCTCCAAGGGGTATTACTTGAGCTCATAGTTTAAATAACCATGGCTCTGATGCCATGAAGAAAACAGTACAAATATATGCAATAAACATAGTAAGCTATCAAACTGAAAATTGAGATTTTAGACATTGTTTCTTGAAGTTGTCTAATCAAAGCATTTGAATGTTATGAATTGCGGCTTACAGCTTTGGAAGAAAAATGTATTCCACATATATATATGAATCACAGAACAACCTAGAATCAAAACCTGATCTTAAAGGAAGAGACAAAACATATTAATTAGTTTCCAGAAATGTTTCAGCATAAAATTGTTTTGCATAAAAGCATGCAAACAACTTTTCTGTTTTTGGCAAACTGCTGCAACTCTGTTTACTTTCTGTAATTAACAAAAGAAGCACATCGACGTGCTTAATCTTCATGCAAATAACTATGTCAATGACTAATCTCAACAAGATCGTCTATTTTAAATGATATTTCATCTATTATTGTAACTGAAATACATGTTACATATGTAAAATGATGTAATAGTGACATCACAAATAAATATGTAGCAAGTGATGATATAATTGAAATAAGGAGATGGGACCCTGTATGGAATATGTGAAAGAATAAAGGTGTACATTGGTCTTTTAACACCGGATAAGACCCTTTAATCCACAATTCTTATCCCACTTCTATCCCATAGTTAAAACTATGTTGATTTGATAACAAAATTATTTTGCACACTTTAGTCGGCCCTTTTCGAGCCAAGCCGCGTTTTCATTTCTAATCTGTCTTTTATTCTTTTATATCTTTCCTTCCCCTTTCTTAAACTTCTTACCCCTAAGCCATATCTTTGATTTCTTCTTTAATTCTTCTTTTTTATTAGATCCCTACGCCTTTCACGCTTCCAACATTCATTTAAATCCATAAGCCTACACTGCTGATAAACGCATCAGATTGTTTTTCACACTGCTGACCACCATTAATTGCTATATAAAACGAAATTAGTGTCCATTGTGGCTGACTCCAAGGATTAATTAATCAATGCCATGGCTTTTCTTCTCAACTCTGACTTGGCCAAAATAGATTACATTTTAAAATATAATAAATATATACATTATTCTTCCAACACTGCCTACCCCCAATATTAATATTATGGGTGTAGTTGGGAGTACAAAAATTCCATCTCCATCCTAAAATTTGGAAATGGTGTACCGTCGGAGAAGCTCTTAAAATGAAAATTATAAATACAAAAAATAATAATAGTTGTTGACAAACATATTAACATTTATACAAACTTTGGGATCTCTGATGGCCGCCGGAGACATGATCCTAGTTATAGCCCCTCTGGCTATGGAGGTTCCTATATTCCAATCTCCCTTTGTACATGGCTTGCCAATTCTGGGGCATCCCCTCCAAATTTTCTCCGTTATCATGGCGTGCCATTGCCGTCAATCTGGCCGTGTATTTCTTGCCACAATCACCCTCCATTTCGTCTGCGAATCTTACCTTCTTTTTCGTCTCTTCTTTCACCCTCCCTGTATAAAATATATGACGTCATGCATATATTTATCAAGAAGAGAGAGATAGGGAGAGAATTAACCTGTTGAATTTGTGATTTCAAATTCCATCTCCTCCATGAATTTGGAAAGAAGTCGTTTGTGAACCTGCATGGCAACGAAAACTACGCTTCCCGAAACTGCAAAAACTGCCATCAAACCGCTTCCTAAAGAACTATGATCCATTTTTTATTTTTTATTTTGTCTGTACAAAAGAATTATTTTTATTTATTGGCTACGAAAGAAACCATTTCCTGGATTTGAAGAGTCTGAGAAGAACAAAAGGGAGTTGCATTTCCTGTAATGAGAAATAAAAATCTGTAGGAAGGAATAAAGAAATGAATATTGAATTAAACAAACTATTTGTTATGTTTTTAATTTTGAGTCAAGTGCCTTGAATGGAATTTGGCAGTTGACTTTGCGATGACTCTCAAACCTTACGCCAAGTCTCTGCTTTTTCTTATGTTTTTCTTCAACATAAATTTAGTATGTGTTGTTCCTTCCTACCTTTGTGGCTTAAATCGACTTTCCATTATAAATGTGAATGGTATTAATCTTTTCCAGTAATAGTTCGTGTTTTCTGAAAAAGTGATCTTGAATTCACCAAACAATAGAAAACGGGCAAGAATCCTATGGTGACAGAATCCTTCCGTAATATAAAAGGGCGAATCTGTGAAGTACTCCGGGACACGTGTCTCCATCTAAGTTTAATATAATACAAAAAGAAAAAGAAAAAACAAAGTGTTAAAAGAAGCAAATAATGAGAGAGAACTGAATGAAAAGACGTGGGGTAGTATTTTGAGAACTGTAAAAAGACGCCGGGAAAAACAATATAATAATGTTTCGGAAAAAATTCATTTTTTTAATAACTTATGATCGGTAGAGAACAAGTTTTATATATTTATAATTATCAATTTTAATCTTGTATATTAAGTATCGAATTCAATTTAATAACATATTTTATCGAAAATTATAGAATTTATGGGGAAAATTATAAAGAATTTTCCCTAATGTTCCCAATTGTTTTGCAACTTGAGATTTGTATCAACAGATAAACTTGGCCTTATTTTATTTTTTCGTCGAATCTCTTCCTTCCTCCACCGTGCAAGCCCAACCAGGCAACCACCACTGCTCAGTCGCAACGTCGGCGGCACCGCTCTTGTTGTTGCCGTTCCACAAGACCATTACCATCCAACCCCCAAACATCTTCACATCATGAACCATCATTTTGATTAACGATCACGAACTCTCAACATCCCTATGTACAAAACTGCTTCAATCCAATTTTGACTGATAGTTCGTTACGAGAATGGTGGTTGTAAGTTATAATTTTAAGTTGTGGAAATGCTTATTGATTTCATAAAACATCATCACTGTACATTAACAATGCTTTGGATTGGTTACAGAATTATTAAACAAGAAAAGTTAATCCGACGGTCTTTTAGGGTAACCAGGCCAGAAGAATAAGGAATTCAGATTTCTCTTTTCTCATCAAAACACATATTATTCTCGATGAACAAGTAGCTCGATATCTGTCTCGCAAAAAGAAAAATTATATTTCGTATAAAGAGACAGATGAAGAATTGTTATTCAACGGGTGTATAAAATAAGAGGATAAAATTGTATACAGGATGAAATCATACATATTAAAATAAAATTTTAGAAAATATAAGAGGCCGCCGGCCCAACTCCCCGAAATCTATTGGATTGTGCATACATGCACTGTAACATACTGACTGAAGGCGGCGGCGTGGCGGCGGTAGTAACAGCGGCGGCGACTCAGGTAGTGAAGTAAAAGACGGGCTGGAGGATGAGGTAGAGGCAGAGGAAGCAGGCGCTGGAGAAAGTGAGGAACACGAGTCCATACACCAATCTCAGAGCCATTAACTGAGAATTTAGGAAAAAGAAGTTCCAATGGGAAAGCGATATTCAGTAGGGAAAAAATGGTGGATAATGTTTGAATTTTAAACTAATAACGAATTGGATAAGAAAGCTTCTTGCAAAAAATAAATTAATTACTACTGGTCAGCAACTCTCTGGACTCGTACGTGTCACTTGTACATCGAATGACCCCAAAAACCCAATTCCTACGTCGATTTGTTTACTACTACCATTACAAATTAAAGCAATCACGAAATTGTTGATCAGAATTGATCAATGAATAGCTCCTCTTAAGACTTTCCTCAAACAAGAACCAAGCAAGAAAATGATAATGAAGAACACAAAATAATTCAAGCAAGAAACACACCAGAAATTACGTGGTTCGGCCAATTAAGCCTACGTCCACCGAGATCGCCAACAACTCAGATTAAAACCACTAGAACAAATATACACACTCAGTCAAGGATCAATCGAAGAATGATTGCATCCCAATCTCCCTCTCCTTAGATTACACTTGATTGAATCTTGTGTGTATCTACTCTCTCTATTCTAGCAAGATTATACAAACTGAATCTCATGTGTATCTATATGGAATAAGCTGCTAAACGAGTACAAATGAGCCTCCCAACAAATCAGCTTCATAACTGAAAAACGGAAAGAAACAGAATAACAGAAACTTAACAAATTCTGGAATCAGCTTTGACAACGGTTTCTCATCTCTTCAACAACAGTTTTGGAGTCTTCCACAACGGTTTGTAACCGTCAGTAACAGAATGCCTCAGAAACTGAATAACTGCCTTTCTCCTTCCAGATTTTGCTCCTTCCAGCTCTCTTGCTTCCAGATTTCAGCTGATGAAGTTGTGTTGTTAGCCATTTCACTCTTATCACAACAGAAATTATAAGTTGTACAACTGTTAATTAGGGTGTTGTTTCTGGAGACACCTATCCTTAGAGGGGGGCAGGACAGCATGCTTCCTTTTTTTTATTTTCAAACATAAAAATTTTCATTCGAGTTACCAAAGGGCTAAATAGCCTATTTGAACTACTCAAGTAATTCAAACGAAGTCAAGGAGTTCTGGGGTTTAAATTCTCGTAAAAAGGAAAAATAAGACACTTCAATAGGGGAGATAAGAGATTCATACAAGAAAAACTAAGTTTCGTTCAAAATAAAAGACAAAGGCATAATACAATACAAAACCTGTCTAGTCGGAACTGATGCTAAGCAACTTATCACAAACCACTATTTTTTCTTGAATCTATATCAAAGGAATCGAAGGAAAGAGTCTAACAAATCTAAAGAAAAAACCCACAAGAACGAAATAACGAAAAAAAAAGAAAAAAGAAAATGGGTCATTCCGCCTTCCACAGCTTAAAAACTGCCGTCTTACAAGCTCCTCCATCCTTCCACCAATGCAGACCCCCAGCCTCTGCTGCAACGACCAAGGTGACCTCCAAACCATTCTCCCCGTGAGCCACAACCAACCGTTAGAGAAGAAAAAGCGAAAATAGCTCCAACTTCAAGTCCTGACAACAGATCCAGAATCGTCCAAAGCAAGAGGAGAGAGGAGGGCTGCCAACGTCTTCAAGTTGGCGCTGCTTGAATCTGGTGGGTTGGGGGTGGGAGAAGCAGTGGGCGGCAACCCAAGAAGAAGGGGGAGGGGATAAAGATTAGGATTTGGGGTTCTTTTCTAGAGAAATGGTAGACTCTCTAGAAAAGTTTTGGTAAGAGGATGACAACATGCTTTAAGACTAGAGTTTCTCTTAATATAACTAGATGTTTGTCCGTGCAATACATGGAATTGAATATTCTATTATATTAATAATATGTGATTAAGTTTTAATATTTTTTAACATTGCTATTTGCTACAAAGCATTTTAAAACGTACATAAGTCATAAAATATGTATATATAAGTGTGTGTGCGCGCGCACATTTGTGTCTATATATTACTATATGGTAAGTAAAGCCCAAGTTACCTAAAGATACAAGCCGGCCCAAATTGTTTATAGTTGGAAGCCCAAGAATTGGCCAAGTATGATAATTGGTTTGTAACGACAGCACAAGAGAAGGAAAAGATCTGACCCACGATTTCCTCCAAATCACGAAAGCGAGCTTCATGGCCTTGATTGTAGGAATATAGTTAGGGGCCTCAATTGTAGGAATTTATTGAGGGCTGTAATTTGTATAATATAAATAGTAGAATGAGGAATAGAATAGGGGTTGAAACTTTTGAAAGAGAAAAGCACACTTGTAAACACCAATAGAGAAAGAAAAAGGAGCCCGGTTGGGACATTATCTTCCCGTGGACGTAGATCTCCGGATCGAACCACGTAAACCTTGTGTCTCATTGCTTAGTTATTTTCCTGTTTAATACCTTTCGTAAAGACTTCGGTGATAGAACGGATCGCAAATCCAGGTGACGGATTTTTACCCCTACCTCCACAAGATGTACAAAACCCTGGTCCTGCGACTACACAACCTCCAGTTAATATCCAGATGACTCCGGAACTACTTCAAGCCTTTTTACAGGAACATGCTCATGTTCTCCAAGATTGGGCTGCCAACCGGCTAAACCCTGATGGCCCTGTTGGGCCTAACATCAACCCCGCAGTGCAACCACCTCGTCGGAATCTGTCCAACCAACACAATCCCGTACACCACGAGAGACAAGATCGCCGACGAGAACGACCTGGTTCTCCCGAGGACCATGGAAGTTCTAACGGATCGAGACAACGCCATGACGAACTTGTTGATGTTGATCGTCGCCGCCCGCTTAACGCAACTAAGAAAGCTCGATATACCGATCCCTATACTCCGGATCTTCGTGAGTATGAGAGGGTACAGCGGAATGCTGAACTGGACAGAATTTTAGGTCTTGACGCCAATGGAGACATTATCACTCCATTTTCCCAAGAAATTCTAGCTACGCCTCTTCCTGAAGGGTTCAAAAGGCCCGCCATACCACCTTATGATGGCACCGGAGACCCAGCTAATTTTCTTGGAGCCTTCAGGCATAACATGCTCAGTAGAGATCACACTGCATCTCTTCACTATTGCAAAATCTTCCCTGAGTACCTCTAGGATGAGTCACGAGTTTGGTTTGATTCTCTTCCTCGCAACAGCATATCCTCCTTCCGGGAACTTGCTGAACACTTCTGGGCACGTTTTGAAGCACGTGCCAAGCCTATGTCCACTTTGGCTGACTTGATGAAAGTCGAACAAAAAGAAGGAGAAACCATCTCTCAATTTTTAGAACGTTTCACAACTGAAAGTCTGAAGGTAGGCAATCAGCCAGATGATATCATTGTCACAGCTTTCATGAACGGATTACGGGCCGGACCACTATACACCGAGCTAGTCCGTAATACCCCTGTTACTACCCGAGCTCTTTATCATGTGGTTGGGCGGTTTGCTAAGGCCGATGAACAGACCCGACGTAAGAGGGAAAAATCTGTTGCCAAGAAACAATTAGATAAAGGACCATCTGGGTCTAACATTCGTACCAGTGCCTTTAACCGATTAGGCGGAGGTCGATCCAATACTCATCACGATTTACCCCAACTAACGCCCTTAAATCGGTCCCGAACCGAAATACACGCTATTCACAAGGCTGATCTAAAGCCTTGTCCTCGTATGACAGCCTCGGCTGAAAAACGGAACCGTACCAAGTGGTGTGAATACCACTATGACCATGGGCATGATACTGAAGAATGCCGGGAACTCAGCAAAGAGATCGAGGAATGTATAAAGCAGGGCTATTTCCGTCAATATATTGCTCAGTCGGACAATAGAATACAACACCGAGGTGGAAACCAACACCAGAACCGAGCTGGCAATAACAATCGTGGTTTCCAACAAGGCCGGTCACCATGGCCGAATAACCGTTCCGGGAATAACCATTACTCGAGACAAGATTAGGGAAGCAGACGCAATGTTCAACAACAACAACCTCGCTTATTGCCTGCTCCTCCTCCCCAAGAAGAAGGGACCAATCCCCCAGCTCGCGTTGTCAATAGCGTTATTCATATGATCTATGGTACACGGCCAGCAGGGGTGTCCCGCAAAGCTCTTATTGCGGAAGCTCGCCGACCTCCTCCCGAGGAACCCCGTCACAAACGTTTCCACAATAATGAGACAGTAAGTTTTACTGAAGACGACCCCGTACCAGAACGCACGCCTCACACCGATGCTATAATCATTGATATGACTGTGGCGAATATCATAATCAAACGGGTGTATGTTGATAATGGTGCAGCTGTCAGTGTTATTTTCTCAGATTGTTTCCAAAAAATGGGCATATCTCGAGATTTGCTTCGGCCTGCTCCAGGACCTTTGCAGACATTCACACAAGGGGAAGTTCACGCAGAGGGAATTATTAATCTACCAGCTTCGGTAGGTACTCATCCCGCAATCAAAACAGTTTTTGTTGACTTTTATGTGGTGTCATCTCTGTCTCCTTATAATATGATTCTTGGACGGGACTGGCTTACTCCTACCCAAGCCATATGTTCCACATTTCATTTAACGATGAAATGTCCTTCACCCTACGGAACCATAGCCATCCGTGGCGATCAGAAGATGGCTAAGCAGTGTATGCTTGTTGCCCTTAAACCACGAACTACACAGATGGTTCAATCGCAGTTTCAAATAGGTACCCCCGAGCTTGGATCAATACCAATTCAACCTCTTGGTGAAGAGGTAGTAGAAATCCCTCTTGATCCAAATGTGCCCGAGCGAACTGTTAAAGTCGGTGCTGTACATTTACCCCTACTTCACAGTGCCATCGTTCAAGTGTTGCGAGAATACTCCGAGGTCTTTGCCTGGTCACCTTTAGACATGCCCGGTGTTTCACCAGACCTGATTACTCACATGTTGAACATTGACCCCGCAATTAAACCAGTACAGCAAAAGCGCAGACAATTTGCGCCCGACCGAAAAGCTGCTATTCGTACAGAAGTTGAGGCATTGGTCAAGGCAGATATCCTGTTCGAAGTCCATTATCTGACCTGGTTGGCGAATCCTGTTCTAGTCCTGAAGTTTGATAATACATGGAGAATGTGCGTGGATTTTACCGATCTAAATAAATATTGTCCTAAGGATTGTTATCCATTACCTTCTATTGACCAGAAAGCTGAAGCCATTACTGGACATCCCGCGCTTTGTTTCTTGGACTTATATAAGGGATACCACCAAATTCATATGGATAAGAACGATGGGATCAAGACAGGTTTTATAACGGACTTCGGAATTTTCGCATACAAAAAGATGCCCTTCGGGCTCAAGAATGCCGGAGCCACTTATCAAAGGTTGATGGACCATGTTTTTCAGAACCAAGTTGGTCGAAATGTGGAGGTCTATGTCGATGATTTAGTCATCAAGAGTCGAACTTTTGATGCATGTGTTCGGGACATTGCTGAAACACTGGAAGTACTTCGACGCCATAATCTTCGTTTAAATCCAGCGAAGTGCACCTTCGGGGTTGGTTCAGGCAAGTTTTTAGGGTACATGGTATCTCCTCAGGGACTACAAGCTAATCCCTCTAAAATCAGGGATATCCTCGACCTCAAGACACCCCAGAAGGAAAAAGATGTTCAACGCCTTACTGGGCGATTAGCGGCGTTAAACAGGTTCCTATCCAAAGCGGCTGAACGGCAACTTCCCTTCTTTAAGGTGTTACGACATGTTAAGAAATTCGAGTGGACACCCCAGTGTGAGGAAGCTCTGACAGCCTTAAAGCAACACATCCGTCAACTTCCCATTATTTCCGCCCCGATTGCTGGAGAACCCTTGTATCTATATTTGTCCACTGCTGATGAAGCCATCAGCGCAGCCCTTGTCCGCGATGACCACGGAACTCAGAAGGTAGTATATTTTGCCAGCCGAGCTTTACAAGGAGCAGAAATCCGATACTCAGTCATTGAAAAGACCATATTGGCATTGGTTATGGCGGCCCGCCGCCTTCGTCCCTACTTTCAGGGACATGTTATTAACGTTCTTACAAACCTGCCAATCCGTCAAATCCTGAGTAAGCCCGATCATTCAGGTCGACTTGTCAAATGGGCAATAGAGTTGGGAGAGCACGATATTCAATTTCTTCCTCGTCACGCCATTAAAGGCCAAGCTCTAGCTGATTTTCTAGCCGAAGCTACTTATGAGAGTCCGGACTCCAACTCACATCCCGAGCACATTTCTCCTACTGATACCAGTGTTGAGACCGAACTATGGCGTGTTCATGTAGATGGTGCTTCTGCCACACGGGGAAGTGGTGCCGGGGTCATCATCAATGGACCTAACAACGTCGAAGTTAAGTCTGTTTTGCGTTTCAATTTCAAAGTCACGAATAATGAAGCCGAATATGAAGCAATCCTTGCGGGCCTTCGTTTGGCGAAGACTTTAGGAGCTGCACATATTCAACTATACACTGATTCCGAGGTGGTTTCCAGTCAGATCAATGGCATATACATAGCAAAGGAGGAAACCATGAAACGGTATTTGGCTTTAGCTCAAAGTCTCCTACACACATTTGCCTCCGCCAGTATTCATAAGATTCCTCGAGAAGAGAACACAAAAGCTGATGCTCTTAGCAAACTGGCCTCCGTGGCTCCCTCAAATATTCCTCCTGATGTAATTGTAGAAGAGATGTCTCATCAGTCAATCCATGAACAGCCTATCTCGGTAATCACTGATTCCCAAATTACATGGATGACGCCCATTATCCAATATTTACAGGATGGAACCTTACCCGATGACAAGTTACAAGCCCGACAGGTAATCTTGAAAGCACCAAAATATACTTTACATGATGGAGTTTTGTACAGGCAATCTTATCTTCAGCCCAGTCTCCGGTGCCTTGGACCGGTTCAGGCTCGTTATATCCTCGAAGAATTACATGAGGGCTCATGTGCAAACCATATTGGTTCCCGGACTTTGGCTAAAAAAGCACTCCGATGGGGATATTATTGGCCTACTTTTTTTAATGATGCGCATGAGTTAGTGTCAAAATGTGAGAACTGTCAACGACATTCACGGATTAAACACTTACCTCAAACTGAACTGACAGGCATCCAGAGCGCATGGCCTTTTATTCAATGGGGCATAGACATTGTGGGCCCTTTCCCTTTAGCTCCAGGTGGTCTTAAATTCTTGGTGGTTGCGGTGGATTACTTTACCAAGTGGGTCGAGGCTGAGCCACTCACTACCATTACTGGAAGGAAAATTCTTAACTTTGTTTGGAAGAACATTGTCTGCCGATTTGGCATTCCTAGTACCATTGTTTCTGACAATGGGAAACAGTTCGCGAATGATCCTTTCCGTTCTTGGTGCGAGGAGTTACATATCAAACAGGCATTCACTTCGGTGGCCCATCCCCAAGCTAATGGCCAAGTAGAGGTGACAAACCGAACACTTGTGGAAGGCATTAAGAAACGCCTAGGTGAATCTAAAGGACTTTGGGCTGATGAACTTCCTCAAGTATTATGGGCTTATCGAACTACACCACACTCTGCTACTGGAGAAACTCCTTTTAGCCTAACCTACGGTTCCGAAGCTGTCATCCCAGCAGAAATCGGTGTAGCCAGCCCTAGAGTGCTGAATTTCGATCCCGAACAGAACGAAGATGCTCTTCGTACCAACCTTGACGAAGTAGAATATCGCCGAGAACAAGTTTTTATCAGGCAAGCTAAAAATAAACAGCAGACAGCGAGGTATTATAATGCTCGAGTTCGGAATACACAGTTTAAAGTTGGTGATCTTGTGCTCCGGCGAAATTCCGCCAGCAAGGCCGAGCCTGAGGGTAAACTCCATGCAGCGTGGGAAGGACCATATCGTGTAGTCAGTGCTAATCCTCTTGGAAGTTACCAGCTTGCACGTGTTGATGGTACCCCGGTACCTCGGACTTGGCATGTTACAAACCTACGAAAGTTTTTCCTCTAACACACTGTTAGTTTTATTTCGATTTCCTGTCACTTGCATAATTTGTTCTTATTATGATAAGTTTGTTTGATTAATCATGTTATTTTGGTCTGACTATTACTTGTTTGTGATACCGTGGGGACGCCCCGATATCTTTATCTTAATGTTTCCGAACACTTATTTTCGATCCGTCGTATATCACACATGTCTCCGGACTTCATTAATCAATTCCCAAAATTGGTTGAAGTTACATGTTTACACCTCAGGGTCCTATTCAAATTCTATCTTACTCGATCAGAGACTACAAGGCGCTATTGATGTGTCTCCGGACTTCAAACTCACTTTCTTTACACCACTTCATAATTTATCTAAGTGTGTCTTTTTTAAAAAAAAAAAAAAAAATGTGTATATACACAAGTCATATATAATACAACAGACTAATTACTCTTTCATTACATTAAATTTGACTGAAAATTAGCTATGCTATTATCTACTTTTTTTCGGAGCCTTCTCCGAACCAGTACGCGAAACCGCGCCGTCTTGTTTCTGATCGAGCATATCCCGTCCTCCGGGATGATTCTTGCGCGTTCCGACGACGTCCTGCTTCGCTTCGGTCATGGACTCCGGTCACATACCTATGACTTATCGCTTGGGGACCCCGGTCATATGCAGTGTGTTCGGTTCTTGTTCTTGGCCCTAACATATTGGTCCATTCTGCATGGTCCCACTCTAGTGGTGCCAATGGATCCATCACCTCGGGGGTTCTATTTATACCTTCCCCGGTTTTTTGACGAGGAGGATTTAGTGATTTCTGAGGCATAGGGTTTTTTCTCCGTTCTCTTCCCGGAGTGTTTGCCCATTCTACGGCATCCCACTCCCCGGCAGGCATCTCATCAATCTCCTTGGCCAATGCCACAACTGTCGATCCACTGGCCTCCGGCTCCATCACGTGAGTTCCTTCCGGTTCTTGGGGTATTTTAGATATCACTTCGGGCGTGGTGTGGGTCTTCCCAACATTTACAGCTTGATCAGCCAACACTATATTCTCCTGGATATCGGACTTTGTTTTCTTGCCTCGACGCTTTTTCTTGCGGCTGTGTTCTTGTTCTTCCTGCTCTGCAATGTTCAATGCTTCATTCCGAGCCTCGACTTTCTTTTGCAGCTCTACCAGAAATCCAAGTACCAGCCGGTTCCTTATAACTTCGGGATCATTGGCATCACCTCGCTCACTCTGTTGTTGAACATTTTCCCGGATTTCGGCTCTCCGGGCTTGAATATCTTTCATTGATAGTCGTCCGCCGTCCACCAGAAGATGCTCACACTCTTGCTGGTTGATACGGAGTTGTTCTAATTCAAGATCTTTTAACACACACTGTGCTTTGTACTGCCTCATTTGTTGTGCAGATTCTTTCCATGAGCTCTCCGCCTCGACGTATCTCTTCTCTATTAAGGATAAATTCCTTGACAATCGGGGGACTTCATGCAACATCAACATATCTCGCTCTTTCTGTAGCCAAACTATTGATGATTGAAGTTGCTTTATTACTTCGTACGGGTTTTCAATATTTTCCTGGCAAGGGAGACACCTCGGGTTTTTAGACTTTACTAGTATACATACATTGCTTTGATAAGAAAGTAACAGCATTTGTTATCCATAAAAAAGAAGATTTTTTTTTCATTTCTCCGGAAATACAAAGTATATCATTACAAAGCAAGTAACTACAATGGAATTCTTTCTACAAGATCCTCTATCCTACATTCTGCTCATGAGTTGGGAGGTCACTGACCTCTCCGGGGGTAGGGTTGGCTTCTTTTCCTCCCGGGGCTTCCACAACATCACTTGTACCCTCCGCTGCCTTGCTAGGGCCTTCAATCATAACGGGAGGTCTAACAATCTCTTGGCGGGGAATGGGAGCTCGGTTCCTTAGCTCCCGTACATAAAAACCGTTGCGGAAGCCCAAGAAGTCCTTATCCTGGTCTTCGTTGCACCGTTTTATGATGTCGGGAGTGAGGATTGTGTTCTTCTTCGCTAAGGCCTCGATCAATGGCCACTTCGGAGCTTTCGTCAACGCCTCAAAATATGCGCCATCTTCGTTCCCGACTGCGTCGTAGTTATACCCGAAGTCCTCATCGTAAACATTGACCTCCGGGTATTTATCATATACGGCTTCCAACAGCTCGCTTTTGGTGGCCGTATCACCTGCAGCCACGAACGTACTCAGAAACTTCAGGAACGTCTCTGTTTGCATCAGTTTCTCGGCGAACGTTTCTAGTACAGCTCCCTGGCCCACGATCGCCTTGTTCAGCTCTTCCCGCGTTGCAATTAGGTCACCTCTCATAATGGCAACCTCAACGGCCTGTTCACGAAGTCTAGCCGCTTCTCTCTCGGCAAGTACTGCCCTATCTCGGGCTGCTTTAGCACTTTTTTGAGCCTCCACGAAGCCAGCCCGTAATTTGGCAACCTCGGCCTCTAGTTCAGCTACTCTGCCCTGGGTAGATTCTTTCTCTAATCTCCCCACTAGCCCGCGGATGGGCTCCAATAGTTTTTCAAGCTCGGCCTCGGCAGCAGATATCTCTACTCCTTGCCCCTGCATTAACTTACTATTATGATGGGTGTCTGCAAAGAATAATAACATTATTTACGGTGATACCTCGTGAGCCGGGGTCATGTGTGCCTTTTTGGGAGGCGGTGGTGTTGTCGGAGAGGTGATCCTTCTCTTGGTACTTGGTGTTAATCCGGAAAGGGGAATATTGTCTTCAGGGTCAGCTCCGCGGCTACCTTCCGGTGTTGTTCTTTGTAGCTCCGGGGTTTTCGAACTATCACCTCGGCCCCGTGAGCTGGCTTCGGTACTCTTCCTAGCGGCACTCATGAACTTACCCACTACACATGAAAAATAAACATTCAGGGTATTGACAAGGTTATCTTATACAACTTGTATAGGAATAAAAGCCCTACCCTCTACTTCTGCCCTGGTTTTTGTTCTCTCCCCCTCAGATATGCTCGGTGTCCTGTCAGAATCAGTCCCGGTGGGGGTATTGCTCTCTTGGGAATCCGAAGTCCCACCAGCCCATCTGGAATAATACGGACTCAACCCAGCTTCGTCTAGTACTTCTTCCGGGAATCTGGACTCCAATACACCGACTTTCTTCAGAACACTCACACCCTTGGGTTCCCCTGCCGGAGCACTATCTACCACCTCTAACGTTTGCCATTTGGGTAATATGGTTTTTTGCCTAACATATATGAATTTCCCTCTCCATCCTTCAATTTTACTCGGATTTTTAACCTTAAACCTTTTACCTGGCCTGGGGTTAAGGTAATACCAACCTTTATTTCTCCCCATCGTTTTCAGTTGGAAGAAATGCCTAAATAAACTAATACTAGGCACTAATCCTCCCTTACTGCACTCCACTAAAAAACCTACCACCTGCCTTACAGCATTAGGTCCTAATTGTCCTAACGCTATTCCATAATAATCCAATAATTTTATTAAAAACTCCCATAGGGGAAACCTCAATCCTACGGCCAGTTGATCTATATACACGGATATGAATCCTTGGGGAGGACAACAGGCTTTGTCATTACCTTCGGGAATAATGAATTCCAAGTCAAAGGGTAAGAAGAAATTTGGCACCCATCGCCTAATCTGAGTCTCAGTTACCGTGGGTCTTACCCCTGCTACCTCGAATCCCTCTATTTCCTCTTCACACCGGGGAAAACTCACTGCTTCTACTCTTATTTCACTAAGGTCACCGCGATGGATTTGTCTGCTTTCACTGTTCACGGGATAGATCACTCGTATGGGAGGTGCTTTGCAAGGCACTCCTTCTGGGCCTACCTCTCCTACCTTAGATGAAGATGAAGATGAGATAGACATACTTACTTGTTTTCTCTGGTTGATTGTTGAGAGATGTTCTATCGTCACGAGGTGGCTCAATAGTGGATTTCTCTAACACACGATTCAGATAACTGTAAAAGAAGAAGGTGAAGGGTTTTTGATTTCCCTCCTTTTCTTATGCACTCAGCAACGGTGACGATTTGATGGTTTAAAATCAAGGATCCTGATTTTCACGTGCTGCATACGCGCCTCGAAAAAAGCAATATACGTTGTTTCACACGCGCTTACTCGAATACCGTGTACAGCTGTTTGCCACGCGCCTCAGTGGTACTCATCACTCGTGTTGAGGAAGCTTCTCAACCCCGGTTGAAGGACTTCGGCGTTTTTACTTCTCCTCAACCCCGTTTGAAGGACTTCGGCGTTTTTATTTCTTCTCAACCCCGGTTGAAGGACCTCGGGGGTTTTAATTTTTCCCAATCACGGGTGAATGACTTTGGGGTTTTACTCTCTCTCTCAAAACTGTGTGAGGAACTTCTGGGCTTACTTTTTTCGACTCCGGCACCCCTGGCTTACTTTATCTACTTTACAAAGCCGAATCCTTCTGTTTCGGCTTCTTTTGGGGGGGGGGGGGGCATCTGGTAAGTAAAGCCCAAGTTACCTAAAGATACAAGCCGACCCAAATTGTTTATAGTTGGAAGCCCAAGAATTGGCCCAAGTATGATAATTGGTTTGTAACGGCAGCACAAGAGAAGGAAAAGATCTGACCCACGATTTCCTCCAAATCACGAAAGCGAGCTTCATGGCCTTGATTGTAGGAATATAGTTAGGGGCCTCAATTGTAGGAATTTATTGAGGGCTATAATTTGTATAATATAAATAGTAGAATGAGGAATAGAATAGGGGTTGGAACTTTTGAAAGAGAAAAGCACACTTGTAAACACCAATAGAGAAAGAAAAAGGAGCCCGGTTGGGACATTATCTTCCCGTGGACGTAGATCTCCGGATCGAACCACGTAAACCTTGTGTCTCATTGCTTAGTTATTTTCCTGTTTAATACCTTTCGTAAAGACTTCGGTGATAGAACAGATCGCGCTTTATCACTATATTTTATGTATTTAAATTAAACAAATATCAACATTTAATTTTTATGTAAGCAATATGAGTCTTGAATGTCCATAAAAAAGTGAGTTAAATTTTTTTTATTATGCATCATTTAATTTCATTGAACAAATATCCATATTTTTTTCTAATATAAATTTTTGTATGATTGGTCATGAATGTAAATCCTAAAAAATTATTATATACAATATGACCGTCTAATTAAAGATCTTGAATGAAGGATTAATTTGAAATATTTTCCATTCAGAATGAAGAATTTTTTTGGTTGGTAGATGGGAGTAAATTGTGAGATAAAACTCCCACAATTCACGAACATAATTTAAGAAGACATTTACCTACTATATATATATATATATGTATATATGAATTATAATTTTAAAATATTAAAAAAAACCTTAAAAAGACACATCATGAAAGAGACTTTTCAACGATTTTCCATTTATATTTAAGATAGATACTCCATCCTTTTTATAATGAGAATCTTGTTTGGAAAAAGATTACTTTTTTTATTGTTAGTTAATTTGATAAAAATATAGATTTCTAAAATTTATTATTCGGCACTATTATAATTATTTATTTTTATTAAACTTTTTCAATCATATGTAACTAAGTCATGAAATGAAAACAAGCATTTTTTTTACTTGAACTAGCAAAAAGACACACTTGCCTTAACATTGTTATAACGGATGCAAGAAAAATAATAAAAAAATGACAAGTAGGAACACATAATTTACGTGGTTCATTAACAATGTGTTAGCTACGTCGACGAGCAGAATATAATATTTTTATATTATGATTCATAGTGGCTACAATAATACATAATGACAGTAGGTCAAATAGGAAAGTTACATATAATCAATTCACAATAGATTGGGCCTAGAAGCCCAAAACAAAAGTTGAGCACAAACTCCATATAATTGTGTAGGTGGGGGGCGTTGCCCCCGAACTTGTCCGATTAGAAAGACTTTCCTCAAATCGCAAGTGTACGGCTTGTACAGTGGTAGTATAAAGAATGTCGAACTACATAGAGGATTTCTAAGTGAATCAACCAAATCATTTGCAAGTTATATGTTTAATTATTGAAAATTGGATTTGACCAAGACTAGATAGCAATTAAATAAAAGATAAAGTCAAATGATGGAAATAGTTCCTAAAGTATTGGTTTCACCCTAAGCCATTAAGGTTGATATTTCGATGATGATTGGAAAAAATAACAATGGATATGTGATTAAATGCAGGGGGCATCCAATGCAGACTACCTGCACTAATAGAAATTAACGAGTAGATCCCGAGTCTAGGGGTAGTCTTCGTTACATAAGGCTAGAAAAGGTTAGGCCAACTTCTCCCACACCAAAGACCAGTGTGAGGGTGTATTAATTTACACACAAAACTAACCTAATCTCACCCATCTCAACTACAATTCACTAAACACTACTTTCGTCTCCGACGAAGCTTCTCCCTTATGTCTCCCCTTGGTCAGTTAGGTTTTAATTAACATAAGGTTCCGGTGTTAATTCTCCACCCACATATTTTGAGGCATGATTATTAGCACCTAATAGCATTTTAGGATCTAGTCTGACGAAGCCTCGAACAACTAGCAACTTCCGAGCCTAGGGGCCGAACTATCCTTTTCCAAATGCACATTTAAGAGTCCCATTCTTAAGCTACCGAAAGACAAGCTACAAGTCAAGCCTGTGAATTTAATTACGAAAACCCTTGGAAATCATTACTTATTAATTAAACTCTAACCCTAAGTTATCATAACCCACATTAAATCCAAGAATCAATCAACTATCATCAACCCCAAAGGTAGGGTTACTCCCTTGCTTCCAAGCTTCAGGAAACAACGTAAACTACTCACAGATCATCAAAGAGAAATCAAGCATCCACATTATCAAGCACGAAGTTATATAAACAGAAATAGAGAAGATGAGGGTGAGAAATGCTCAATAATGGAAGAAGACTTGAATATCTTCAATAATCTTCAAGGTTGTCAGACTCCTTCGAGTATTTTCACAAGATTCCACCAAAAGACTAAGTTTCCCCTTTGTAGAAGGAGAAATCCTAAGAAGAAAATCTAAAAATCTAAATCTAAGAGAAGAGTAGTAGAGAAGATATATTAAAAGTTGAAAAGTGTCTACAAAGAAAGGAATATGGGGTCTTTATAGTACCCCAATCCTACAAATGTGAAACGACAATAATCCTGCTGAAAATGACCGTTTAGTAAGGGTAAATGGGTATTTTGGCTAACTAGCATGCTTGACTCCTTTATGTGTTGGGTCGAACCCCTTAAATACGCTCAACTCGATCACCTAAAAATTTCTAGGAAATTTTCATCCCAAATTAGCCTCCGACTCCAACTATAAAGTTGTAGATCTTGATCTCTGCTAAGCATGTCACTTTGAATCACCTCAATCGGACGGAGTATGAGGAACTCTTGCTCCATCTGCTCCTAACTATCGATAGAGTTGGCTTCTAAGTCTGTATACCAGTCGAATGCATTCCCCTTCAAAGAGCGGACAAATTGCTTCGCCAAATGATCACCATACGTCCCAGCGTCGTTGCATGTCTCGACGAAATGAGCGATATGCTGTTTGGGGCTGCCTTTACGATCGAAGAGTTGGAACTTCGGGGGTTGATAACCGGAAGGCATCTTCAAGTTGTCAATCCTTAGAGAGTATGGTTTGGTGTAAGTTGAAGATGGCTTAGACGTCCCGTCAAACTTGTCCTTTAGGGTTCCTAAGATGATCTCTTTTAGTTGATCAACATGGACCATACCATCAAAGGATACTTGCAGTTTATCCATGGTTCTCTCCTTCTCGTTTGGTTGATATTGATGCCCCGCAGATTCTTCAGCCTCGTCTTGATCCTCAACAGGTTCTTTTCCAAGAGCGCAACTTGTAGTACCACTATCAACTTTGCTTATCAGTTTTGCGATCAAGGAGTCTTGCTCTTATGCATGTCTCGTAAGCCCTTCAGTAGATTTAGTCAAGCTCACAAGTTGTTCTTCAGGGGTTGAAGCATTTGTTGTCATGATCGGAGCTGCTTCTGAACTTGATGAAGAACGAGGAGTAGAACATGATGAGGTGTCATTTTCATCTCTATTGCTATCAACAATGTCTCGCAGATCCTTCCCAGTAGCCCCGAAAGAATTATTTCCCTCTGAAGATGCCAACGATCGCGAGTTGCTTGACATACTCCTTGTGACAACATTGACGTCTGCAGCTGGAGAGTCTGTTGCAGCGACTTTCGTAATTATGATCTCGTGAGGTGTCATTATGTCGTCTTCAATTTTCTGGTTGAAGAGAAGAGATGAGAGGTAGAGAAGGTTCCACTGGGTGTGCCAAAAATTTGTAACAACAAATTTGTGTATAAACACAAAATGGTCCATACAAATTAAAAATCTCAAATCAAATAATATTGCGGTACAATCTCTAATATTCCTATGATTTTTCTCTTTAATAATTTGGTGCCTTCAAATTCAGGGTTGACTTCGGTCTTTCCCGGTTTTTGAGCTTTGACTTGAATAACGTTGACCCAAAGGCTTGAAAGCTTGATTTTGGATCAAACGGTCTTCTTGAATGATTGTTCGAAGAACTACTTCGAAGATTTTGATGAGTGTAGACGAACACCTTCGACTATCTATCTTGGAAACATCGTTTGGAGGGCTCAGCACCTTGATCTCGAATCGAAGGTCGTTTCTTGACGGACTTCTTGAGGAACGCTTGAAGTTGGTTGAAGAATGTCGAAGAACTTTGCTCTGGAATTCTTCACTTGCTTCTTGACTTGTTTTGTTTATGATTTTGGTAGAGAATGAGGCCCTATTTATAGTTGTAGGATGGGAAAACCCTAATGGGCTTGAGTCTGAATGAAGCGATATGATTGGTCCTTCACAATATCATTATCCATAAGATAATTATTAAATTAATTGTATTTAATTTAATAATTACTGCAACAACTTGACACATGGAGCATTCTGATTGGTCCACCATGACTTGATGTTTATCCTCATCTTCGTGGATAATTACTAAATTAATTTAATTTAGTAATATCTGCATCATCTTGACATATGGTGGCTTCCCATTGGTCAATAAAATATATAGTAAATCACCAACTAAATTGACTATTTAACTTAGGAATTTTATTTATCCAATTCCTAATATTAAAAATAATCAATATAAAATTGATATTTAACATATATTTTATTACGTGACGTATTTTAATTGAATACAAAATTTGCATATCAACAGACCCAAACAAGGTGAAAGAGCACAAATCTTGAAGATAGTCCCTAAGCAATGTGAAACAGAATCCAGATGAGTAATCATTGAAGGGTTGCAGGTGAAAATATGGAGCTAAGACGACCCCTATAGCACCTCAAATGAGTGGACCACCGGTTGCATTTCAATTACAAAGACAACTTTAGCAATCGACTGCACTCATGCCGGTACTAAGGATGACTCTTCACGAAGCACTGTGGATGCTTAGTTTGCTTTCCTTTATTTTTGTCCATTTATTTTCTTTGCACGTGCATAATTTATACTTGCTTCATTCGTGTTAGTCTTGAATTTTGCTTGTTGTTGGTTCCCATGGTTATATTTTTGTGGATTTGAGTATATGTTTATTGGTCTTACCGTGCACTTGAGTTTATATGCCTACTTAAATGATATGCTTGCATTTAAGTTTGTGGGGGATGAGAGATATTTTTTTCATTAATAGAGATGCTCTCCTCATATTTGCATAATCAATCATGAAATCTTGATTGATGAATCTTTGGGAAATGCATGTATTTCACCTCATTTGCTACTTGGGCTTGAGAATTTTGCCCAAGTTTGTGGGGAGGATGTAAGGCTTCTTATTTTTATGTGCTTGAAGAGGATGCTCCTAAAAAATTGATTGAATTGCTCGTAATTATAATCCACAATAGTCTTCTATGTTTAGTTTCTTATGTCTTTTATTGCTTTAATGAATAATGTTTGCTTGACTGAAAATATGTTTAGTTGATCAATTGTTTATTCATGAGGAAAAAGTATTAGGAGTGTCTCAAACCTTAAAATTCCAAAATGAATTCTCTGAAAGAAATTAGGGGATCCTTACCTAAAAATGAATAAAATTGATAGGTTGATGCGATTCACGAGTAAGGGACATTTGGGCATAGTAAATAGGATTGCAAGTGTAAATAAAATAACTTAGCCCAATGTTGTGTCACTTAAGTATTATTGTGATTCCAAAACACACACGACATGACTGATGATGTTCTTATGAAAATAGAATAAATTGGTTTTGGGTAGTAAAAAATGAAGGAGATGAAAGTCACGGAGTGAAGTCGTAGTGTTGTTTGTTTGATAGATTCTAGTTGACATTGTATACTCCAAATCATTAAGTTGAGCTTGTAAAGAAAAAAATAAGTTGTATAAAACGTAGAAAAAGGAAAACTCAAGAAAGAAATCGAGTATTGTAATGATTGAAAATCTCGCGTGTAACTCGAAAAGAGTGTTGAGGTCTCAAAGAACAAAAACTAGAATGTTAGCTTTCATTTCTTTTTGGGCCTAAACTGACAAAAAAAAAAAAAAAAGGAAATTGGAAGATAAAAATAAATTCAGTTGGCTCGAGGAAGAAAACAACCGCATTACCTACACCGGGTGAGTGCGTGGAATCTTCCAAAAAAAGAACCGAACCACCAAAAGTCTAGGATTTCAAAAAATAATGAGTCATCGAAATTCATGCACATAAGCACGTTTTAGGGTTGGAGCAAGAGCTTTTAGTGCACAGCCTAGGGTACTAAGTGAAATAAAAATATTACTTGCTTTCCTAATTCTTATGCCTCTCTATTCCCTTGTTTGTTTGTCAACTTCCTTGAAATCAAATGATTTAGGCAAGTGTGTTGAATTCTAAAGTGAAAAAATGCTCAACCGAAAAAAGAAATTCAAATTTAGTGAACTTCCAACCTCGTTTCTATTTTCTCTTTATTGTTAAATTTTCTCGAGGACGAGCAAAGCTCAAGTTTGTGGGGATGGTGAACGTAAAAGTACTCATTTTTCAAGTATTATTTACGTTCATATTCGTTTGCAAAATGCGAGTGTTTCATGTGTTTGGATACAATTTCGTGTTTTATTGCATTTTCGGGTTAAATTCCTTTTTGATATGAGTTAATGCACTTTTGGGTGTTTTTGAGTTATGTTTTGAAGGATAGGAAAATCCAGGAAATAAAGAAGGTCGGTTGCATCCATTTCCTCACTCTAGCCCCCAAAATCGTGGCACAAATCGAGCCTAGGTTAGGCCCAGTTCGGAGGAGATCAAGTCATGAATAAAAGTAATGCAGAAGTCGGATCGAGAAAACGAGTGAAAAAGCTTAAAAAAGGTGATGCGCGATGATGACGAGCACGATGGGAGCTGGGAACGCCGGGCGATCGAGCACGGGGCAAATGGAGGGACTACCGGCTCCAGTACCAGCCACATAGGAATACTAGCAAGCAATAGCCGGTGGCTGTACCGGCCCTTACAAGTCTGGTATTTGTCTCGGTCCACTTCCGATTGGGCGTTGTGTATTCATTTTTCGACTGTATTTTCCTCGTCCGAACTTTGATTTAGGTGATTCAACTTGACACGTTGATGAACGTGAAATTTTTTGTTTTTCTTACATATTTTATGTCCATATTTTTATGAGAATTGTGAGTATTTATCATGTCTAATTGCGATTTTGGGTTTAAGTCATGTATTTTCGTGTTGATTTTCCTTTTTGATATGATTTGATGCCATTTGGGTGTTTTTGAGTCATATTTTGAAGGTTAGGAAAATCTGGGATATCAATAAGGTCATTTGCACTTATTTGGTCACTCCGACTCCCAAATTGAGGACCAAATAGACTTAAACTCGGCCGGCGTCAGACCCAAATTGAAGTTCTCCAAGTCACGAACAAAAGTCGTGAGGATTCGAGCTGAGAAAATAGGTGGAAATGCCTCAAAACGACAAAAGACAGCAGAAGAGGTTAATCGCACTCGTTTTCTCATTCCCGTCCATAAATTAATACCCAAATGGGCCTGAATTGGACCCCACCAAAGCCCGACTCAAAGATCTTCGAGTCGTGAACAAAAGTTGTGAAGGGATCCGGTCGAGAAGACGAGAAAAAAGGGTCCACAACAACGACGGAAGATGACGGCGCGCGACGGGAGCACAACGTGCGGGCAATGGGTGCCGCAAAAGTCAATCTTGAGATTTTCAAGGCATTACAAAGCTAATCTCGAGATTTTCTACGTTTGATCCGAGATTAAGGTGCGATTTTCAAGGCGTTACAAAGCCAATCTCGAGATTTTATACGTTTGATCCCAGATTAAGGCGCTGAGCCCTCCGATTGACGTTTTCAAGGTAGAACTTCGAAGGTGTTCTTTGTTGTTCAGCAAGATCTTGAAATCGTTCTTCGAGAAGTCGACCAAGCATATACTTCAATCCAAAATCAAGTTTACAAGTGTTTGGATCAATGTTACTCAAGTCAAAGTCCAGAACGGCAAAAATCAAAGTGAACTCTGATTTGTAGGCGTTATACAATTGAAGAGAAGAATTAGGAGAACTAGAGATATACACTACAAAGTTGTAAAAGTTATTCGTTTGGTCCCAATACTCAATTTTGTACATATTTTTTGCGTTTATCTATTTAATACATGAAATTTGTTGTTACACACCATATTATGTTTAATATTTTTTTAAGTAAGCTATAATATGAAAAACAATACCTTTATTATATCAGATTAACTATAATTAAGAAGAAAGAGAAAAAGAGGGAAGAAAATAGAGGCGGAAACTGTTCAAACACCAAAACCTAGTTTAAGAAAGCACTAAAATTACGCATGTCCAACAAAAGTCTCCATGCAAAATCAATATAAGAACACCATAGGAAACTGAAAACAATGTGCTTTCCCACCTCCATCAATTTCTTATCAATTCAATAGAGAAGTAACAATGGCTTTCTTTAACACCCCTGTTGCCGCCATGCTTCTCTCTCTCTCGGTCGTCGTCTCCCCAATCACCGCCTACACCACCATTACCGCCGCCCCCGCCTCCGCCCCTGCCCCCTCCCTCGCTACTTTCTCGTCGGTGCCAGACTCGTACGATTATCCCCTGAATAACTACATCATCCCCATGGATGAACAAGACCAGGACCGCCAGTATCTGAAGGCGCACATGACCGCCGCCGCCAACCAGATGGAGCTCTTCCTCGCCAACGAGGTAGAGAAGCGGCTAAACGATCGTAGCACCACTGATTCCGATAAGGGGTGCTTGCTCGTGTGCAGGGAGGTGTACGAGAGCGCGGTGGACGCGCTGAAGACTGGGATGGAGAGCGTGTCTTCACGCGAGTTTGTGAAGGCCACCTTCGACGTCAGCGCCTTCAACACCTTCATTGACACCTGCGACGACTGCTTTACTGACTTTCAAACATTTGATGACTGGGCTAAGAGCCTCGCCGACGATTGTTTAGATAAGATTGTCAAGTATACTAATATGAATAATTAATTTTGAAATTATCAGAATTAATTCAACGGAATTGATTGATGGAAATCCATGTCATTAATTTATTTTAAATGAATTTGCCATGGTATTTTTAATTTGCATTTTCTCTTTGTAATAATAGTTGCATCCTCAATCTATAACGGGGAATTTTCATGTTACCCACAATGACAACAGTAGTATCTGCACATAGTTTGTCCGGCATATGACATGTGGTACATCATAAAAATTTTAAGAAAAAAAATTGATCAATAAGTTTTCTAGATATTTCAAATGCCATACATCAAATAGAGTACAGGCACCCCCACATAATTGCCCTCATTGCGGTTAGTGTTTCATATTTCAAATACCTTTTATGTGAAAATGATTTCATCAAATAACATACATATATTGGTGGTAATGGAATTGCCAAATTCCTCCATAAAGTCTTAAGATCAATTGTCATCCTGAACTATGCAAATCTTTTTCTATTTTATGCTTAAATTACATTTTGTTCCATTTTAGAACAGTTAAAAGAAAAATGTGGAAATTTATTCTATCCAGAAAAATTGGAGTAAATTGGAACTCCTTATTAAGAGGAGCACTTGATAAGGAGTTATCAAGTGTACCTCTCTTACCATTCGAGCCGGGGCGCACATGTCGCTTTAGAGGCGCACGTATGCCTCATCGCGGGGAGTTGGAGGAACCTTAAAGTTTTTGCAAGTTGTTTCGGACAGGTGGCTCGGCGATTCGGGTCGATGAGATGTCGTGGCACACCAGCGAGGCGGAACAGGGCGCACCGGGTCGGGACAGATCGACCCGTCAATGACCGAGTTGGATTGGGTTACGCACGAATCCTGATCCGCAAATCGGTGCATCTAATCGCCAACGGGTGCAGCCTAGTACGCGACGGGGCGCGAGTTTGGTTGCAGGCGCGAGCAACCGCGAATGGTTGTGTCCATTCCGAAACGATTCGGGCTTGGCCGAACCGGTGCCATCAAAGGTCAAAAGGTGCATTTTCAAAAAGGCATCACAACTCTTCGAAAAATATAAATAGACCCCAAGATTCTGCATTTTAATTCACTCCAAGCATTTCTCTTCATTTGCATTCTAGTTCTCTATATATCCCTCCCAATTTCCAATTTAAGAAAGTTTCGAGTATCGAGTAGTTCGCTAAAAGCTTTAGTTTTGTTGTGTTGCGATCCTAAACCTATAAGTCGTTGGATCTTGGGGACGATTGTCGAAGACCGAGTGCATCTCCCCGAAAACCAACAACAAATCACAGAGAGAGTCATGCATGCACTTCATTTTAGCTCAATAATTTCAACACATTACAAGGTTTCTTTTTAAGGGAATTGAATAATCTCAACATATCATTTTCCTTACAATTAAGTCGATGTATCCTAATCCTTATTTAACATGCAAGCTACATCAAAATTTCAAAACAACTGAAAAAGAGAGATAAGAAAGCTAGATCTAAAGAACATGCAGAAAATAAAAAACGAAACCTCTTCCCTCCACAAGTCCACTGCCTCCATTGTTGCATGCCACTTTCCAGCAAAATGAGGGAGAAGGGGAAATGTTTTACCGTAGAATAAATGAGGTAAGGGAGAAGGGTAAGAAAAAGGATTTAGAAAGAGATCCCAATTATAATTTTTTTTTTTATTTTATCCAAGATTTCATTAAAAGAGTAAACTAGCTAAATGATAGTATCTTATTTAGTCTATGTACTTCGTCTTAGTATTTCATGCGACGAATACAGGATTTTAAGATTGGAGATTCAATATATATATATAAAAAAAAAGATATAATATAATAAAAATGTAAAATAATATTATTTAATATATAAAGTCGTAGAATTAAAATATATTCGAAAAATAGAAAATAGTTCCCAAAAGTGAGAATTGCAAATTGGGATTGAAAATTTAATTTTGTTTGACATTTATTTTAGGGATTATAATTATAAAATTATAGGGCGTGATTTTAATTATAAAATTATAGGGCGTGATTTTTTATATTCATGTCGTATGAATATTTTATAGAATTTACATAATATTGTCAACACAATTGTTACGAGGAAGCTAAAAAAAATAAAATCACATATTGAATATGATGTAGAAATTGAAAACTTTCTACGCAACAAATAATATCATCTCTAGTCTATAAACTTAAAATTGTTACAAGAGAAAGTTGCTGCAACAAAATATCTTCAGTACAAATTCTGGCACCAATGTATTATATATAGTTGATAATGCGTTTTAATGACGTCATATTGGACATGCACAGTATAAGGAAAAATTAAATTAGAGATGGAAAAATTTGTATCTAATCACATGATATCTGTCTCTAAATTATAGTAGTAACGGACTTGAAACAAAATACTCCCTCCGTCCCAGCTAACTTTTCACAGTTGACCGGGCACGGAGGTTAAGAAAAAGCAGAAGATACCTTATTGACTTAGAAAATGTTACTTTATCAGATTTGCTTTAAGGAATTAATTAGGGACTTAATCCTAATTAATTTTCAGATTGAACAGTAATTTTTACTGTAGAAACAGTACATAAAAAGTAAGAAATCCTGTAAACCTTAAAAAATTGAAAAATTTCAGATAAAAAAAATTTGGAGGCAAAATACCCTCCAAATTCAAAACTGATCCTTATACAGTCAGCAAACTTAACCTGATTACAGTCCAAACTTAACAAAAAAATCCTGATTCAAATTCCCTCCTAAATGAAAATTCAAACAACCCAAGTGCCTGCTATATATATACATGCACCTGCATTTATTACAACCCCAAACAAGCAGCAAATTTCTCTCCACAAAAGTTACAGTCCAAAAATTTACAGTAGAAAGTTTTATTACAGCAGAAAGTTCAATGGATGAGGATCCTTATCGAAGGAAGGGGCCCAACCTAACTCCATCAGATCGACTCCTCATTGCTCAATTTCTTTTTTGTAACAACACCGATGGAGTTGTTAACCGGGGTAAGCTGCAGGAAGTCGCAACATCATTTGGAGTATCCACGAGGACGATTCAGTTCATCTGGACAGTGGCAAAAAAACTGATTAGTGAAGGTAAACCTGTAACATTTCCAGAAATTAAGCAAAGAGCAGCATCTAAAGTTCAGATTCCTCTAGACAAAGAAGCTTTGAAAGCCATACCATTTTCGAAGAGGGGGACTATCCGAAGACTTGCCAAAGAGTTGCAAGTGAGCAAAAGCACAGTTGGCAGATTCGTGAAAGCAGGAGCAATAAAAGCACACTCAAATGCAATTAAACCGTTACTCACCGATGCAAATAGGCTGCAAAGGCTCAAATACAGCCTTAGCTTCTTACATCATGACAGTTCAACAAATAAGATCAGGTATGACAGCATGCACAATACTGTTCACATTGACAAAAAATGGTTTTATATGAAACGGACATGTGAACGGGCATATAAATTAGCTGAGGAAGATGATCCATATAGGGTGTGTAAAAGCAAGAGATTCATCCCGAAGGTTATGTTTATGTGCGCCGTAGCAAGACCACATTACGCAGTAGACGGGACTCTATTGTTTGATGGGAAAATCGGAATTTTCCCATTCACAACAATGGAACCTGCCCTCAGAAATTCAGTAAATCGAGCTAGAGGGACGTTGGTCACCAAACCGATTGACTCTATAAACGCAGAAGTTATAAAAAACTGCATGTTGAGACAGGTGACTCTACATACTATCAGAAGATTTTCATCATCTAGTATTTCATGTGTTAATAAGTCTCCTAAGTTCTGACCTAGCACATTTAATTTAGCTCACTGGCCAGAACAGTTACATTATTAACCCACTGTTTTTTTTTTTTTCACTAAATATTGTTTCATCATTGGGCTATAACAGATTCTACCAGCAATCAAGGCCAAATGGCCGGAAGGAGCAAGTAAAAACATAATCATTCAACAGGACAACGCAAGACCTCATCTTAGCAATCATGACATAGATTTCAGAACAGCAGCAACATCAGATGGTTTCAACATTCAGATTATGTGTCAACCTCCAAATTCGCCAGACACAAACGTGCTGGACTTGGGGTATTTCAGAGCCATACAAAGTTTGCAAGTTGAGACAGCAAGCTACACAATACAGGAACTCGTAGATAATGTCCTCCAATCTTTTGAAAGAATGGAAGTACATAATCTGAACTCCGTATTTCTAAGTCTGCAGTCGTGTATGATAGAGATAATGAAGGTAAAGGGGGGAAACAACTATAGACAGCCACATATGGGAAAGGGATCACAAGCAAGACAAGGGACTCTTCCTACAGCATTAGAGGTGACAGAAGACATTGTGAGGGATGGAATTGATCATTTAATTGCAAATGAACATGCAACAGGTACGTATGATATAGGCGGTTTAATGACGGATTTGGGGTACATGTGATCTAGTATAGGTATGTGATAAAGAACTTTTTGAACAAGTGTTTACAGCATAAACACTAAAGTGATGTTTAGTTTTGCTTAAGCTGTAAACACTTGATAAGTGTTTATTTTCAGTATATAAAAAATGCTTTTGTTTTCATTTAAATTTTAAAACAAGCATAAATGGTTTGATCTTTTTCCCACACTTGCCTCAGAAAAAAAAGCATCATAAGGTTCATAAAAATATCAGCAAGCACAGCAGAAAGCACTAAACTACCAGCAATCTTAAAAAAAAAAAAAGGCAGATTGGGCAGAATTCATGCCTCAATTAGGACAAGTTTCCTCTTTTTTTTTTTCAATCATAGCATCAGAAAAAGACATCACAGGGTTCCCAAATATAACCAGCAAGCACAGCAGTGAGCACAAAATAATTCAGCAGTCATTAAAAAGCAGCTTCAGCATAATTCATGCCTCATTAACATAAGCTTCTTCTTTTTTTCCCCCAGAAAACCTTCAGAAAAAGATCATCATAAGGTTTCCAAAAAATAACCAGCAAGCACATCAGTAAGCACAAAACTACCAGCAATCTTAAGAAAGGCAGATTGGGCAGAATTCATGCCTCAATTAGGACAAGTTTCCTCTTTTTTTTTTCCAATCATAGCATCAGAAAAAGACATCACAGGGTTCCCAAATATAACGAGCAAGCACAGCAGTGAGCACAAAATAATTCAGCAGTCATTAAAAAAGCAGCTTCAGCATAATTCATGACTCATTAACATAAGCTTCTTTTTTTTTTTCCCCCAGAAAACCTTCAGAAAAAGATCATCATAAGGTTTCCAAAAAATAACCAGCAAGCACATCAGTAAGCACAAAACTACCAGCAATCTTAAGAAAGGCAAATTGGGCAGAATTCATGCCTCAATTAGGACAAGTTTCCTCTTTTTTTCTTCTTCCCACAAAACCTTCAGAAAAAGATCATCATAAGGTTCCCAAAAAATAACCAGCAAGCACATCAGTAAGCACAAAACTACCAGCAATCGAAAATAAAGACAGATTGGGCAGAATTTACTTTCTTTTCATTTTTTCACACCCGAACGTCAGTAAAAATTCATCAACGAGCAACCAACAATACCCATCAAGCACAGCAGAATACCATGACCCAAAAAAATCATGTCTCAGCAGACATGCAAGCACAAATCTGGGCAGTACAATAACATAACAGACCCTAGAACCAATGGGGTCTAAACCCTCAGAAAAAAATCATCATAGGGTTCTTTACTAAATGCCCAGAAACCCCAAGCTCATAATAGACGCAAAATCGAGTTAGGGTATCATACCAAAATTAGGGGTTTAGATAAACCTTCATGACAGAGGGGCACCAAATCGCCAAGCAATCATAAAAAAACCTTCGGAGTTCCTCCGATTTAAACCCTCCTACAAGTTGAGACCCTTCACCTTCCGAGGCGGAAACGCAAGCCACCGGAGCAGAGCTGGTCTCCAAATCCCCGGAATCGATTATCTCGTCGTCGTCGAAGACCGTCTCAGCCACATACGAATCTTCAGAATCAAACACAACCCTCTCATCAGAACTCGATTCATCTTCCATAGAGAAGATTCGAGTTACAAACACGCGAGAAGGGACTATATCTGATAGAGATTCGAGTTATAAGTGTGTTTCAATGAAAATCGGAAGGAAATTCACCGGATCTGGAATGGCTGCGCAAGAACAGGAAGAGCCGTGTTCTTAGTGAGAGAGGGGATAAATTAGGGTTTGATAGAGAGAGATAGAGAGATGATATGAGAACATAAAAGTGGGGATAGGTAATGAAAGGGTGGGGAGGGTTAATGAAAGGGTGGGTTAATGAAAGGGTGGGTGAGAGTTAATCATTAATTAAAAAGGTCTGATTTTTAAAATATGATTAATTAATGGCAAATTTGTAATAAGGGTTCATTTTTTTGGGTGTAATTTGTTGACTTTACTTTCCGCTTTTGGGTGCGAAAAGTTAGCTGGGACGGACCGAAAAGGAAAGTAGGAAAAATTAGCTGGGACGGAGGGAGTATTTAGTTTCTATAATGCTCGTCTCTAAAATTTAGAAACCGATTTATTCTGTCTCTAAATTTAGTGACGAAATTTCCATGTCTGTTATTAAATTAGAGTACATAATAGAGACGAATTATGTTCGTCTCAAATATTTGATTGTTTGTCACTAATTAAATATTAATAATTTTTTACCGCTTTTCATCATTATTCTATCTCTATTTTATTTATATTTAGTGACATATATTATTCGTTACATCTCTAATACGAAATTTTGTTGCAGGGGCATTTTGCAGAAGCAAGTGCAACAAAAAATGTTGCGTCATTTTATAGTAGGATTGCTTAGCATTTCAATCATTGTCGCTACATTGATTAAATGGGCCATGCAGTTAGTAAATGGGCTCCAGTCTAGGCCCAGAAAGTTGGAACTTTTTCAAAAATTCAAGGCTAGCGATGGGCCTCCTTACATACTCGTCCTTGACCTGAAAGATTTCGTTAGAATCATAATAGGGGAACAAGATCACAACTTAATAAGGTAGTCGAGGCACGGGAATCGATTATAGCTCGGTTAATAGAGCATTTTGCAATCAGTTTATAGATTGGAAAACAATTTTCACCGATCCCATTTCAATCAAGATTTGTACTTACAAAATAATTGACAATTTGTGCAACCCTCACGGAGGTTTAAAAAAAAAAAAAACTTGAAACGTCATACTTCCATTCAAATAACTTTGATCATTTTTGTTCTAATGGGTGTCATCCAAATTGTTTAGGTTTGGACCAATTAAGCTGAAGTCCTCTAGAGTGAGGGGTAGTCTTGTAGCTCGTACTTTTATCTTTTATTTTTTTTAATTATTTTTTTTAACTTCTTTTAAGTGTTGAAACATTTATATACAATATTTTGATTTTTTTCGTAAAACATAGTTTATATTTTAAATAAAATTTAATTTTAAATGTTAGAACACATTTATATACAATTTAAATTTAGAACATGATAACTTGAATTTAAATATTATAATTGGATGCACTAAAAGTCATATTTAAATATATTTTAAATTCTAAGAACTTTCAACTCACAGCGTTATATATATATATATATATATATATCACTTAAATGGTTGAATCTTTATATTTATTACAGTGATATAAAGATTTGAAATTGTATCTCCTCCATACTACCAACTATTTAGATTAATTTTTTGAATTATTATATACTTTTCAATATATTTGCGTTTATTTCGCCGTTTGATTAGTACTAATTCATAAGATAATATTCAAATATACTTATCAACCATACTATTACCCAAAATTGAATTCAACTAAGTCTATCAGATTCGAACATTCTACTTCTAAAGTGTCGTTCCTCGTATTTATCTGTTTCAAGAATCTATTCATACCACGTACCAAGTAACCATATATGATTTGGATGACCCTGAATTTGATGTTGGGGGCACAGGTGGATCCACTCCTAAGCTTGTACTCATGCATGTCTATTTGTCCATCCTCCTTCCACCTTTTCTACTAATAGGCATATCTATGTCATCATAATAAGGACACTATAGTGCGGAGACATCCTCTTGGGAATCTATTTCCATCTATGAATCCTCCGTCCCTCACTTTTTCTCTCACCTGTTATATTTATTTATTTTCACTACAAGAAGTTTTCTAAACAACAATACCTCAAAGACAATGCTTTTTGTTCAAAATCGTTGTCTATTAAAAAGTAACTGTTGTTGATTTGTTAAACAATTCGCTGAACAACAACAGTTTTATCAGCGTTGTTGTTAAGCTTTTGTTGATTTTTTTTAAATGTTTTTTTTCCTCCAAAAATTTAAGATTAACTTAATATCTTTTTTTTTTTTTGAGAAATGACAATAATATTTTACTTATAAGATTTTTAAAATTTTTACATTTTCACCCACTTTTCACCTTAAGTAAAAGTTCCCCAAATCCCGTAAACCCTAGCCACCGTCGCCCCACCGTTGTCTCGTCCGCCACCGCCCCGCCGTCGCACCCCTTCCGGTCGTCGTGCCATCGGCCTCCGTCTTCTCATCCTCCATCTTCCCACCGTCGCATCCCTCCCATCCCCGTGCCATCGGCCGCCGTCTTCTCATCTCCGTGCCAGTCTGTTGTCGTCGTCTTGTCGTTTCCGTCGTTGTTTAGCACCTCAAACATTTTTTTATTGAATCTTGGTTTAATAGCTGAAGTTGTAACGTTAACGATTATTTTTATTTTCCCCCCAAATACATTTTTACATTAAGGCTTAGGAAAAATAGACAGAAAAAATTCCTCAAATTGCAACCCCGAGAAACACTCGCCGCCCAGTCGTGCGCCCGCAGCCCATCGTGCACTCACTGCCCAGTCGCGCACTCTCCGCCCTGTTGTTGCTCTCTACTGTTTCGCTTTATGGTCGTGGAAGACCTTAGAGGTAAGTGTGCCTTTTTTTAGATGATAACCTTCATTGCCATTTTCTTTCTAATTATGGATAAGTAAATTTATGAGGCAATGCCAATTAGAATTTTGCAGTATGTCCTATTTGAACTGATCTAATTGATTTCGTGCATTTTGGAAACTAGGGTTTCGAGTTCTTCATTACCCGTAAATACTAGTTTAATTCCTTGATATTATTGATGATTTTTCTCCGTACAACGATTATCTCTCTTTCGCGATCAATTGGTTTCACAATAGCTCCATTCGATATTGTAATTTTGTGAGATTTCATGGAAAGTGTGAAGTTCATTCATAATTTTTTGATCAAGTGAAATCCATTCATATGTATATAATATTATTATTAGTGATAAATTTATACATTTTCCATATTTGAATCACGTTGCAATCTATCATAAAGACTCCCCGTCATATACATATTTTATAATCTTCTTTTGACAATTTTAACTCCAGTAATGTAGTGAGTGTTCTTAACCACTTATCGTCATTGACATAGGGCTATCATATCTCCAGTAAAATACCACAGCTTCAAGATATATTAGTCTCTTTTCTGCATTCTATATTATGCCTAAATATATCTTTTCGCTCAAAATTCGCCATGTATTTTGCAGGTGTTGATGACACCAATGGCCATATTGATAACATGTGTTATTTTGTGAGGCTTGGTGTTCTTTTGTTGTCGTGGACCGATGACGAATCAAACCCCCACTATGAGTGATCTGTGGAAGCCCTTTCTGTTCTTACCAACACTGTAGATGTTAATAGTAGAAGATTTGAAATTATCAAACTTGATATTTTTATATATGAGAAATTGGGTCAAGCTTTTTAATGAAATTCCAATATTTTATCTTTTAGTCTAGTCAAGTCAAACTCAAGCTTGAAAAAATTAAATTCAAGTGAATTCGAGTAGTGCTCATGGTTTGAGTTTTTTGGTCGAGCTTGACCTCAAGCCTGGAAGAGTTGGCTCTACTCAGCGTCATTATGCCTCAACTACGCTTAATTTTCCGGAGTTAAGAGATTTTTGCTATAATTTTTTTGTTTGAATAAGCTTTTATAGAGTTACGAGGTGTTTGGTTGAAGTTGATCTATGTACAAGCATTGCCAACAAAAACTGGAACATGATAGTAAACAATCTCTTACTTTTTTAGGCTCTTGAAAGAACTTTTTTGTTGGTATAGGCTGTGATGAAGGAAGGTGACGAGAAACTGAAAGACTTGAGGGAGAATTACGATGAAGACGTCGACAACATAGAGTGGCTATTTTTCAGATAAATGAGTACAAAATCGAGCAGGAGAGGCGTCATTTCAGAGCTTTGGATCTAAAATGAAGGTTGGAGAGCTAGTCTCAAGAAAGGATTCGCGATTCTTCTAAAGCAGTGGGAGATATTACAAGAAAAAAAGGGGGATAGGATGACGAGAAGAACATGGTTGGCATGGTGAGTTGTATTACTTAATATAGTTTCCTAATCAAATAATCTGAATTCTGATCAATTCTAATGATGAACCCTTGCATGGGAGATTTGAGTTTCTATTTAGTATTTATGACTTGACATTTGTTTGTGGAGATTCATGAAACCTGTGTTCACTTCATTATTCATCATTTCCATATGTTTTCCTTTATTTTGATTTAATGTAATTTTCATGTTTGGGTGCAGAATTGGAATGAAGCAGCTTTTATTATATTTGCTATGTACGTGGATTGTTAACAACAGGAGTAAATACATCAGTATAGTCAATACCAAATCGTTGCTCAAACCCTTTCACAACCAATCTAGCTTTGTAGCGTTTGCTACCATCTGCTTCGTTCTTGATTCTGTAGAACCACTTGCTGTGCAAAGCCTTCATTCTCTTGGGAAGCTCACTTAGTTCTCAAGTGTCATTCACACGAAGAGATGTCATTTCATCTTCCATGGCAGCCTTCCATGTTCGTCTATCATCAACCTGTTCTGCTTCTGCATAGCTCTCAGGTTCACCAGCGTCAGTAATCAATAAATAATAGTTAGAGAGTGAATACCTATCAGGTGCACGTCTCTCTCTAGCCAATATGTGCACTGAAACAATATCCTAAGGTGGTGGTGGAGTTCTTGGCTCATCCTCAAGTACCTCCTCTTCATTCTGACCCTCTTTACTCCCACTCGAGTTTGAGATCTCTAACTCGACTAACTTGGGTTTAGAGCTAGTAGAGCTTGATGCCTTCAATCTATCCTTGTACATCACCTGTTCATTAAACACCACATCTCTACTGCGAACAACCTTTTTATTATGTTTATCCCAAAGCCCATAACCAAACTCATCGCCACCATAACCAACGAATGTACATTTAATAGCTTTTGCATCTAGCTTACTTCTATCAACGGAACAAACATGAGTATAAGCAACACAACTATAAATACGTAGAAAGGACAGGTTTACCTCCTTTTCCGTCCATACCTCCTCCAGTATCCGATTCTCTAGTGGAACCGATGAGTCTCTGTTCATTAAGAATGCAGTCGTGTTAACAACATCCGCCCAAAACTTCTTTGGCAACATGCTTTTCAGCCTCATGCATCTAGCCCACTCATTCAGCGTTCTGTTCATCCTTTCTGCTACTCCATTCTGTTGGGGAGTTCCACGCACAGTCTTCTCCATGCGAATCCCGTTCTCAGCACAAAGTCTTTAAACTCCTTGAGGTCATATTCACCTCCATTATCAGACCTCAAACACTTCACCTTCAACCCTGTCTCGGTTTCAAACATGGCTTTCCACTTCCTGAAAGTGTCGAATGCATTAGATTTACTTTTCAGAAAATTAACCCGTACCTTTCTCGTGGAATCATCGATGAAGGTCATGTAGTATAATGCTCCTTCGGGGGATGTCACAGGCGTCGGTCCCCATAGATCACTATGGACCAGCTCCAACTTCTCAGTCTTCAAGGCTCTGCCGACTCTTGAGAAACTCACTCGCCTCTGTTTCCTAAACACACAGTCTTCACACTGACCAACTTCCATAATTTTCAGGTCAGGCAGTCTACCTTTCGAGCACATCAGTTTCATCACCTTCTCACTCATGTGGCCCAACCGACAGTGCCACAAACTCACATCACTTGCTGCATCTGCAAGATCAACATTCCCACATGAATGAAACGATGCTCCAGAATCTAACACCCAAGACTCCATGGGACTAGACACGCTTAAGACCAACGCATCACCATCATCCTCCTCTGTGATGGTGTTCGTTGTCCCCTTGTCTGTTTGATCCCTCTTGTTCTTCTTTGGTGCTTTACACTGATTTCTAAAGTGACCGAACTTATCACAATGTCAGCACTTGATCGAGCTCGTATCCTTTCTGGATTGACTCTTTCCCCTGGATTTGGACCTTCCCCGAATTTGTTGTCTTCCCTTCGGTCTGCCTCTGTTCTCGGTGTTCAGTGCTGGCCCCGAAGTAGATCCTGATTCTTTTATGCTAATCTCCTCGCTAATCATCAAATACCTTACTTTGTCAAACTTCAACTTAGCTTCCGCGGCGCTAACTATTGTCACTGTACTGACCCAATTGTCTGGCAGCGACGATAGCCTAATAAGGGCACGCAGTTCATCGTCAAATTTAATCTCCACCGATTTCAACTGCGAGGTAATCATGTTGAACTCGTTTAGGTGTTGCTGCACCGGTGTACCCTCCGACATTCTTAGATTGAACAATCTCCTAATCAAATGTACCTCTTTTGCCGTCGATGATTTCTGATATATCTCCTCCAAAAATTGCAAGCATCTCCCTCGTGGACTTTGTTGCAGTCATGTGATAAGCGATCTCCTTGGACAACGATAAACGTATCGCGCTCATCGCTTTCCTATCCAATAATGCCCTCTCAGCCGCTTTTCTTCTCGAGCTTTTCTTTTAGAGGCAAGTGCAGATCTTTACCGTAGAGGTAATCTTCCATCTGCATCTTCTTGAAATCATAATCAGAACCATCCAACTTCTCGATCGACACCTTTCCTTCCATCGTGATACTCCCTTCGAACCCGGAGCTTTTGATACCAGGAATTAAACCCACACATGATCACAAAATTGAAGAAAACAAGAACGAGAAAATAACACAATGATTTGGTGACCCAGTTCGTTACGATATGTAATTACGTTTGGGGGCTATACCAAGCCAGTGATTCACTCTTGTACGATAATTTTTTGATACAATGAAGGAAACAACTGTTTATAATAACTCAATGGACTTAAAATTGGACCTCAGCTTGAGGCCCACGCAACTCTGCCGCCTTAACTCGACGCAATTGAGTCCATTGTTGACGCGACCGCGTTGCCTGATTCTGCCAGCCTAATCCAGCACGTTCTGACACGACCTAGTCCTCCCGTGCATGGTCGCGTTGCATGCCACAGCTTCGCCAGTCCAAACTTGACTCCTTTTGACGCGACCGCGTCAATTCCCGACGCGTCCACGTGACTTTCTTCGTTTTTCAGGCTCCACTCTCAACAATTACATCTTGTTCCAACCAAGTTCCAGACAACAGACTTCTTTACCAAAATGGGCCAACACAGTTTCACTATCATCTATCCAAGTTGGGCATATGCGATTTTCACCGTGCTCCAACTTGAGGAGGAGTTGTTGGAATATATATGTACATTCCAGTTTGTATATTGTATACACATCATCACACACATTAGCTTAGTTGCCACATCAGCCAAAGTTAGTTAGAGTTGACTTTCATCTAGAAGTTTTCATTTATTGTATATAACTGACAAGTTGTAAACGTTTTTAATTGAGCTGTATCGCTAATCAAAGAAATGAATTCTCTCTGAGCTCTCAGTTTTTCTAGCTCAGTTTACATCTTTTATGTTCTTCGGTCGTGGATTCTGACCATTCTTGACCTCCATTCTCCAATATACTAAAGGAAAAAAAAATGAAAAAAAAAAAAAAAAAAATTAGCTGTTTCAAACTAAAGACAAAACGAAAAAGGGAAAAGAAAAAAACTAAAAATGTCAAGCACATTATAAACGGTAAAGCGCCAAACTCTAGTATAAAATAGTGGTTTTGTCTGGTTTTGAAATGGTATCATCATTCATCGTCCACAATTATGCTAATTCGTTGACTACCGAATCCCCCACTTCTGCTTCAAATCCAGCGATATCGCTGTACCAGTCCTAACTGCTGACTCAATTGATAACATCATCTTCCAAACACCCTTCAATTTTCCACCATTTCCCCAGCCCAGGTAGCTACAACTCAAACTGTCGTGTGCGTGTGTGTGTCAAAACTTGGATGCTGCGGCGCTCACTAGCTGAGATTCATCTTCCTTGATTCTTAATCATCACCAATTGCTATTCTGCAGTAATTACGAAATGAGCGTCTTGAGTTTTGGGCTTTTCTCTCCTCAGTCAATTGTCGATTACGGCAACGCTAAACCTTTGAACAACCTAAAACAAAGAAATCACTACCCACTACACAGTTTGAAGTCCAAGAATTTTAGTGATAACCGTGTCCATGGCTTGGAATTTGGGGTTAACAAGGCCAATTGTGGGAAAAGACACAATGATTTTAGGTTGAAATCGGTTGTTGATGTAGTGGAGACTGAAGATAGCTCTAAATTAGGCGAGAGTAATAGTTGCTTGTATGATGCCATTGTTATAGGTTCTGGGATTGGAGGGTTGGTGGCGGCGACGCAGCTGGCCGTGAAGGGGGCGAAGGTTTTGACGCTGGAGAAGTATGTGATTCCTGGAGGAAGCTCTGGTTTCTACGAGAGGGATGGATTCAAATTTGATGTTGGATCATCAGTCATGTTTGGTTTCAGCGATAAGGTTTGTGTTTTTTCAAGTTTGTTTACATGGTTTCCCTATCAGTTAATTTTTATACTATTGAGGTAATAAGGATTTCAAATGTAGAATTCTTGTGTTATTTCTTAGCGAAAGGAATACAAGAAACATATGTAGTAATACGTATAGAATGCCAAAGGATTTAGAATTAAGTTTTCGGTGCAGGAATAGTTGCTTATGGCTTGACTCATCAATGAAAAGCCAAATGGCGTTGTTAGCTCTTGCTGCAACTCTGTGAATGAATGCAGATTTGCTACCTCTTGTGTTCATGCAGAACAACATAAATAATTTGGCTAGATGTGTTCAAGAAACAATTGAACAGTTGTTTTTCTGTTGGCTTGCTCACATAATTTCAATAGAAGATTGTCCAGACACTGGAATTGTGATTCATGTAATCCTAGATTAGACGAAATATAAACTGTCCAAATGTCTGTACCCACATCCCAAAGTCCATATGTTGTCTCAATCAATGTGGTCTTCTTTAAATTCAATTAGCTAATGATCTGCATTTTGATTCGAACCAGAAGAAAAAGGTGCTCGTGAACTTCTGAGTTGCGTTTCTCCCGTGAGGGATTGATTACTCTGCTGCTTTAGCCCATTACTAATAAGCTCAGATGCTTTCTTTGGATTCAGGACAATACAAGTTAGTTTCTGTTGCAGCATTGAATTAAAAACTGTCAGAGAATTGGTCGTAGGCATCTTTACTTGGACTATATTTCATAGAACTACATAACGAGCATACTGGATGAATGGAACACCTTAAATGTCTATGGAGTGGCTAGCCCCAATGATCTGTTATTTGATCTGTCAACTTTACAGGTGGGTCTAATAGAAGGAGAAGACAAATGAACCAATATGATATTGGGTGTGATGTTAGTTGACATCCGTTATTTTTTTGCTGTGAAATCATTCTCCTGTTTTGATTGTATGCATGCTTGATGCTCGTCATCTGTTTAACGACATGCTACATACTCTGTGAAAGTGATTAATGGCTGTTAAAATTGGAGCCTCTTATCCTTATATTGTTTCCTGGGCATGAGTGGAGGGTGGTCTTCTTTAATGAAGGTCTGCTTAGAGATGTTTTCCATAAGAGTTAAGACATGATTGTAACTTGTTTCATGTGGAGAGCCAATATGATATGGAGCTTCAATGTTGCACCATCATATTTTGCAAGTATTTCCTTTGTAATTAGCCCTGCTCTGGTCATCCGTCTTTAGTCTTTAAACACAAATTGTCATACCTTTTACAGGGTAATTTGAATTTGATTACGCAAGCATTAGCAGCAGTGGGATGCAGGCTGCAAGTGATACCTGACCCAACCACTGTTCATTTTCATTTACCTAATGACCTCTCTGTCCAAGTACACAGAGAGTATAGCGACTTCATTTCAGAACTTATTCGTAAATTTCCCCATGAGAGAGAAGGCATTCTTAAATTCTACGGTATCTGCTGGAAGGTTTGTTTTTTATTCAAGGTCATTTCTGCTTGCTCTAGATTGCCACCTGTTTGAGGTAACGCAACATTGATCTGTTGGATATATGGTTAGGTCTTTAATGCACTAAACTCTCTGCAATTGAAATCTTTGGAGGAGCCGATCTATCTGTTTGGACAGTTTTTCAAAAAGCCGCTTGAATGCTTGACTCTGGGTAACTGATTTATTACATTTTATTTTTCATTCTTATACTCTCTTAATGACCATCACATAGAAAAGGCACAAACTTATTGCATTTGCTTTTTCATTCCATCTCAGCCTACTATCTGCCTCAGAATGCTGGTGATATTGCTCGAAAGTATATTAAGGATCCTGAATTATTGTCCTTTATTGATGCTGAGGTGTGCATTCACCGACCAACATATTTGTAGCCTGTCAACTTGTGGACCAACCAAGTTTTTCTTCATCTTTACCATTATTCTTTTTGTTTCCTTTTGTCAGTGTTTCATTGTAAGCACAGTTAATGCAACGCGGACGCCGATGATCAATGCAAGCATGGTAATCTAGTGAATTTGCTCCTTTTCTTTTTAATTCATACCCTATGCCTCTGTCCTGATCTTTATCTCTCTCGTAGGTTTTGTGTGACAGACATTTTGGTGGGATCAACTATCCCGTTGGTGGAGTTGGTGAAATTGCAAAGTCATTGGCAAAGGGATTGGCTACTAGGGGGAGCGAAATACTTTATAAAGCAAATGTGACAAGCATTATCATTGAAGATGGTAAAGCGGTGAGCTTAACTGCATTTGGTCTTTTTCCTTTTTTTCCCTGAGAGCTTCAAGCATGAAAGTGAAAGATAGAATTCACTGTGTCGTTCTATAGGTTGGGGTGAAGCTATCAGATGGAAGGCAATTCTATGCTAAAACCGTAATTTCAAATGCCACCAGATGGGATACTTTTGGTAAGTTTCAAAAACTTCATCAGAATGAACTGCTTGCACTAATTTTTTTCTCTTAGCAAGTTTTGAAATTGTTTAAACTATTTATATAGGCAAGCTCTTGAAAAAGGAAGATCTGCCTGAGGAAGAAAAAAGGTTTCAAAAGGCATATGTTAAAGCTCCATCTTTTCTTTCTATTCACTTGGGTGTTAAAGCAGATGTTTTGCCATCAGATACAGATTGCCATCATTTCATCCTAGAGGTACAGTTTGGATTTCTAATCATCTGAGTGCGTAGCTATTTTGGGCTCTCTCTCTAACGGTTTTCCTCGGAATATGTAGGATGATTGGAAAAATCTCGAAGATCCTTATGGAAGTATATTCTTGAGCATTCCAACTGTTCTTGATAAATCATTAGCTCCAGAAGGAAACCACATTCTTCACATTTTCACTACTTCTCCTGTTGAGGACTGGGAGGTATATTTTAGATCTTATTCTATTAAAAGAATTAATTTTATTTTTAAATTTTTTCTATAAGGTTTTCAAGATTTTGATTTAAATTGCCATTCACTGTAGGGTCTCTCACGCAAAGATTATGAGGCGAAGAAGGAACTTGTGGCAGATAAAATAATTGACAGGCTTGAGAAGAAATTATTCCATGGACTTAAGTCATCTATAGTTTTTAAGGAGGTATGGAAATTTAAGAGTTTAAGGAGGTACAGAGATGTAGAAATGGCACCTAACACCATATGCTTGTAAATATTATAAATTAGTGGAACCTTGAGGTTGCGAAAGAACATGTTAAAACTTTAGATCACGAAAACCTATTAAGGTGCTTCTGTGTACCTTGCTCGCTGAATGCGGCCATGCTTGCTTGTTTTGCCATGTCACTGATAAGCATTATGTTGGAAAATTAGGTTCCAAACCTTTTTCATCCCTCTCTCCCAAACACAGTACCTTTTATATGTTATGTGATGCTTCTGCAATATGGCAGGTGGGGACACCGAAGACACACAGACGATACTTGGCTCGTGATAGTGGTACATATGGTCCTATGCCTCGCGGAGTTCCAAAGGGCTTATTAGGAATGCCTTTCAACACGACTGTAAGTTAATCAGCTTATTGTTGCTGTCAAACAGTAAATCTAATTTTTGTACTTTTCACTGTTGTAAGCTATCAAGTTCATAATCTTATGTAATTAGCAGGCTGTAAATGGTTTATATTGTGTGGGAGATAGTTGCTTCCCGGGACAGGGCGTTATAGCAGTAGCTTTTTCAGGAGTCATGTGTGCACATCGAGTAGCAGCCGATTTAGGTAAAGGGTTTTACATTTTTCTTTCTTTTTTATTTTATTTTATTTTCTTAATTTTTCTTTTAATTTTTTATATCATTACTTTATATAATATCATCGAGCTGCCATGGTCATAAATTTGCATATCATAGATTGGGTCATTGAATTTGATGCTGTTGTTTGATGAGAAGTTGGCTTTCTGTTCATTTAGTTTGCTTGCAGCAAAGTATTTCTCAGAAAATACAGAAGAAAGTTGAGGAAATGTTTCCTGCTGATGTTTAATTGTCAAGATAATTACTATAGAAGAACTCTTTAGACGCTGAAATCATGCTTATACGTTATTTTAAATTTTATTGACGAACTAAAACTAGACAAAGTGATTTGGTATAATTAGCGGAGAAGGCCTTTTTCGAAGCATATGCCGAATCTTAGTTACAAACTCATCTATTGTCAATCTTAGCTTAGCCTATGCTTTATGTTTGAGGAGGCTAGGGAATTTTTATAGTTAATGTAGAAAGAATAACATTGTGTCATTTTCTTTCTGTGTGTTGGAGAAAGGTCCACGTTTTCTGTTGATTGACAATTGACGAGGGCATTATGTTTACTATGAGATAATATCTTGTAAAAACCTAAATTTATTGTAACGCAAGTTGCTTAATTTAAATGCAAGTAAACGTTAGTACCTTGGTTTTTTGTTCGAAACTAGGTCGGTATTATCTTCAAATACTCTCTTATTTGTACTAATGGGTGGACAACGCCAGTGGAAGTTATAATACTTGGAGCTTTTCTTAAGTGTTTGGGCTTTTCTGTCTAACTCAGACAATATTCAGATGGTCTCCACACACTAATAATGGACAAGTGATCACAGATCAGTGATTGCTTATTGCATTAATAGTTTAGCTGCTTACTTTGTTTCACTTTCAGTATTTATTAGGCTTATTTTCTTGTGACACTTGACGCAGGATTTGAGAAGAAAAACCCTGTGCTTGACACCGCTCTCCTCCAGCTTCTTGGTTGGTTAAGGACTCTAGCATGAGAACCTTGACGTATATGCAGAAAGCAACTCTGTAAGAAAATCATACTACCATTTAACAGCTGTGAAGATCAAGAGGATACCATCAAATGGTGATAGCCCTTTTATACTTGTATTCAATGCAGTGGGTAACAAAACAATTGAGGTACTTTACAGCAATCCATATTTATTTTAGCAAGTGAACTGTGGATAGCAGATTATGTACAAACATAGAATTTTGTTAGTGGTGTTTACACATATCAAAGTGACAATATTTGCTGGAAAGTACATGTATCAAAACATTGAGTACAATATATATAATCATTTCATCTGTGGTATAGCATACTCCATTGTTTCTCGTTACAATCAAAACCAAACATAGCCTCGACATATATGATATGAAAATCATTCACGGCACTGCTTCAACTTTCCTTAAATTGCTTCTAACATGATTTTTACATTCAAAAACATCTTAGTAAAAATCCATGCGATAATCTATATAAGCTAATCTTGGTCGAATTATGGATCTACCACCTCTCTTAGAGGCAAAAGTTCCAAGAGACCCTTATGGGATGACTTGTCAGCTTATCTGGTTTCGTAGACACCTAAGCACCTGGATGTAGCTTCATCCTTCTCAAAGATAGGTATGCTAATAGTCTGTAGCCTATCACCATGGCTCCTAGCACTCCTACTTCCTTGTAACCATTGTCTATTCTCATTCCATTGATCGAGTGGCTTATGTGTCCGTACTGTACTTTGAGAAGAAGTTTGTAGGTATGATAGTTGAAGGAGAGGTAACGAAGCCATGATATGAACACTGGGACATTCTGCAAAAATCATAAAATCTTGATTGTTAGCATCTATAAATCAATGTGTTTTCTTTCTAGATGATTAGAAATGCAAAGAATTATTTTTTCAGCTACATCTTAAGTATATAATTTGTAACATCTTTAACCTTCTTGCCTGTACCACGTACACCAACATGTATCATCAAATTCCATCCTACGGGCTGTTCCACCTACATCAGCCCCGAGCCCAAATAGGTACATTTTAAGTAAATTCTTTTTGGACATTTTTACCCTTCTACAACACCCATACCATCAAAACCTGGCTGTTCCAATCTAGTCCATACTGACAACCATCATTACACCAGGCGGGTCCACCTACACCAGCCCAGAGCACTGAAACCAGCAGGGCATAGGTTGCAAAAATAAATTTTAATTGGCAAAAAGGTGTGAAACTTAAGTACTGGTTCAAAAGTGGCTAAGCTTGGGGGTTCCGTCCTATATATACATTCATATTCAAGGTCACATCTTCCTTAAGAAATTGTGTGTGTGTGTGTGTGTGTGTTTCTTTCTCTTTTGTTAAAGCAAGTTTCTACCTTCACGAAATAACCACCAGCCAACATGAAAGTCATTACTGTGACTGAGGCCAGAGTTGTTGCCCTCTTCAAATCCATCAGTGTAGCACCAATAGCTAGTCCCAAACCCTGCCATCAATAGGATTGTAATTCAATATTAATGGTTTTACGTATTCAAATTACTAGAATGATCTCGTAAATGGAGAATCAGCATACCTGAGCAGCTATAATGCAGAGAAAAACTGTCACTATGGTGAGGAAAAAGGAACCAATATTCATTCTTAAACCTGCCATAAAATACACAACGACAAGGAAGAGTACTGGCAGTATAAGGTCAAGTGGGAGATCGCTTGTTGTTCTTGCCACAAAATATGCACTTAATCTGTACATATCAGCTGCTCTTTCCTTGCTAAGCATAGCTCTTTCTTGGGGAAATGTAAAGATGGCGGTGAAGACTGGAAAAAACCCCCAGAATACAGCAATGAAGAACAGTAGTCCTGCCTGCAAAAGTTTTCACATTTAAGTAAGCTTTATCCTATAAATAAAACAATGTGCAACAGGTCAATAATTTGAATCTTGTCTCTTTCCATCTTCTTGCAATTTTTTTTATTATGTTTCTATCATGCAGAATATAATCAGCATGCTATCACATAACCACCAACAACACAGTTACCTTTGATTTTATTTATTGGTAAACAATTTTAGGTTACAAATATGGGGTCTGAATATTATGAGGAGAACTTCAGTTGCTCAACATTGGAATTAGCCACCTATCCAGGAAAAAACAAATGGAATCTAGTCATTTTGTTCCTTATAAAGATTAAGATACCCTTAATTAGTTAATTTTTTTGTTTCTCAGCATGTGAAGCTCGAGAAATCTGCTGTTTCGAGCTTCTGTGCAAGTATTGGGGACGCTTATAGACTGAGCCAACTTTGTTATTTACGAAAGAGATATTGCAGTCTTTTTTATATGCCAAAGTGGCATTACCAGATTTTTGAATTGGTGGCTATATCCAATTTTGCCATACTTCAAATGCCTAGATATCGCTTGCTGATGATTATGAATCAGCTATCATAAGAAGAAAGTACGCTTACCTGATCTTCCAGTTCTTTGGGATTGTTGCTACCAGATTGCCACCATAGTAATCCCAAAATAGTTGCAGTTGCAAGTACCTGAGTGATCCTCAACCAGCTAAAATAGTCGTGCCTCCGTTCTTTAAGTCCTCTACAAAACAGTATGCGGTATTGTTGAAACCAGCTCGCCCCCCATTCTCTCTTGGTAGAACACACTTGAGCCTTAATCTCTTCATCAATGGGTAACGGTGTTCTAAGTTTCTTTTTCTCGTTCTCAGCGACCCGTGTTTCATAGGCCTCCACAAGATACTGCATAATAATAGTAGTATTTCAGGAAAAGGGAAAAAAGTATCTTTCTTTTTTTTCAACATTAAAACCTATCTTTGTTATCGTTATCAGACATAACTAGATATCTTTTACCTCGTGCACAATTGCTGGAGTTGGTTTTCCACTCTTAGTTTCTGTAATGGAATTCCCCATTTGGACTTTGTCCTCCAATTCTGATGGGACAGATATGTCTGTTACGTTTCCATTTGCAAGATCAAGCATGAATTCTGCAGGGTTCATTGCGATAAGAGGGGAACACCCTATTGATGAAAAGTAGACCATTGTTTCTGATGCCTTTCCAAAGTAAAGCAAACTCCCTTTGCCAAGAAGAATCAACTTATCGAATTTAAGGAAGAGTCTGCTTGATGGCTGGTGGATCGTCGTGACCACTGTTTTCCCAGCCTGCGATGATATTACATGACAGATTAAGCACAAGGTAATTCACAATTATAATCGATAGTAGTTACTAAAAGGCAATGGTGGTCATGGATGCCCGAAACGTTTGGTCTAATGGTAATCTTACCTTAACAGTTTATAATTTTTTATTGTTTTAGGACGGAAATTATGAACTGAACAGAAAATTAAGCAAATGAAGTGCTGAAAGCTCTTTTAGGGTAAAAACTGTACAGAACATAACTTTTAGGCGATATTTTACTTAACTATGGGAACTTACCCTTTTGCCCTTCAACCATTACAGGTCACTGTAATAAATGACAGACTAGGGTACATTTGGATATTAAAAATCTGTATGCTTCTCCGGACCATTGGGGTCAAAAATATCATATCCTTTGCTAAAATCTTGTATTCAATGTTCAGGCATGCATGAATTTAGATTACCACACACCATAACTTCATAGAAGTATAAATGTTTCTGATGATGAATAGATGTAATTAAGACAGAACATGGGCCGTTTTTACATACCTCAGCTATCTCATGTAATGTATCTATGATCCTCAACGCAGTCGTAGAATCCAGGCCTGAGGTGGGTTCATCAAGAAACAAGAGGGATGGGTTGATTATAATCTCATTCCCGATACACACGCGCTTTCTCTCTCCACCCGAAACTCCTCGAACGAAGGAGCCGCCAATCATGGTGTCCTGACAGCTGGTTAAATAAATTTAGGATTAGCCATTCATAAAATTTGCTTAAATCTGAGAAACTATTCTATTCAATAAGAGAGGTAGTTGGTTACTTCTCTAATCCCAGCTCATATATGACATCTGATGCTCTTTGATCCTTTTCCTCTTTCGTTAATCTCTTAGGAAGGCGTAGACGAGCTGCATAAGTTAGTGTTTCCCTCACAGTGAGGTGAGGGAATAGAATGTCGTCTTGTGTCACAAACCCTATCCTGCTCTTCAGGGACTTTGAATAGGGTTGATCGTTGTAAGTTATTGAGCCACCATGTCCAGCTTCTCTTACTCTCCCTCCTAGTAGACTCAGTAACGACGTCTTTCCACTACCAGATGGTCCCATCAGGGCTAAAACTTCCCCTGGATTAACGGAACCCGTAATCCCGTTTAGGATATCTTTCTCGACGGTTGATGTCATGCCTTTCAGAACTACCTTGTATGTTACATCAGTGAACTGCATATTCAGGAGAAAATGTTAATGTCTTTAGATGATTGGCATGAAATTACATCCAATCTAAACGTTAAGTAAATACGGGCTTTTGACTGTTTAAGTTAGAGAAAAAAAGAGATATAACCACTTGTTGTAAAAGAGAAAAGGAACGAAGTTAATTTTTGGCATATAGAAGGACAAGGACACACTCTCTGTCTTCTTTGCACGCGTTTTGGGCTCGAGGATATGAAGCTTGTGAAATTTATTGTCTCAAGCTTTACAGAAGACAAATAGAAAGGGTGTTCTCCTCTTTCATATGTCGAAATGGCTATGCCCCATTTCTTTTGAACAAAGTGGTTATATCCCACGACTAACTAACAACGAAAAACAGAAACCTAAGTTATACTTGTTGTTCGAAGTTTATTTTAGACCACTATGCATGTTGTCTACCGGTGAAACAATGTATTTGGACTGATCTACATTTGCCTCTCCTAAATTGAACTCCTGTACCTAAATTTGTGTTGTCTGTGTGTGTGCGTGTTTCTTGGTTTTGGTTGGTTATGAAGGGAAGTCTTGTACAAAAATGCCATAGAAAATGAGATTCTGTACAAGACTGAACCTGAGAGTGAGTGTGAGACATAATAGCAAGTTCAATGAGAGTTGCATTGATTGATCTCTAGCTAGAGCTACAAAAGTCTCCATCTCTTTTTTCCCTGTCCAAATACATTCATATAAGCTACAATTATATACGGCTCATTTATCGACGTCGATCGGGGTTTTATTTATTTAACTTGTGCTGAACACAAAGGAAACAATGAAATATGTTGTTGGCTGTTTGTGTGTTACCTTGAGGTAGATTGGTAAAGTTGGTTCTGCTTCAAGTCTCTTCTTGTGCCTGCCTGCTTCAAGATCTTCAGCTGTATGTGTATGAATTGCACATGTTATACATTTCATGCAATTTCAAACATATTTTCGTCTTCTATTATGGTTTTTATTCTTTTATTCTTCCTATTCAGTTTTGGAACTGTAATTTTTCTTTTCTTTTTTAGCATAAATCTTGGGTATACTGGCCTAGGTTACAAATGAATTAACCAATTAAGATATATACAAATGAGAAAAAAATTTGTGTATGAAACATATGCTACTATCGTGTTTGAATGGAGGATTTAGCGCTAAAATTTACTTTAAATTATAAAATACTCCCTCCATCTCGGTTTAATTTGCCTACTTTGATCGGGCACGAAGGTTAAGAAAAACAAATTTTGTGAAATCTTTGACTTTTTTGAAGGTGGAGATTGTAAGAAAAATTTGTCATTTATGAACTAAAAAATTAAGTTGAAACAAATCGAAAAAGAAAATAGGTAAATTAGAACGGGACGGAGGTAACAATAAGTGGAATTTAAAAGAAAGATAAAAAGAAAAACTTATGTTCCCTGATCAAATTTGGAGTAGCAATGACAATTTAACACGTCTAAAGGTTACATGTCGTAGTCTGATCTGTTTGGGCCAGCTTAGACCCCATCCAAATTCCACTTGGGCTATCACAACCTCTGTCTGCGCCCGCCAGCGCCCCACTCAAAATAAATATGTAATTTACTACACGTACAAAAACACACTAATAATACCTTTATTATTGTGTCTTTAACAATATATCTATAAGTTCCTTCAAAGAAAAGAGATAATATATCCAAGAGTGATTTAAAAAAAATATATAGATCTAAAATCCAAAAATCTAGATATAGGAGCTGTAAATATTCTAATAAAAATACTTCTTTTTTCTTCCTCAGTCATTTAAATTTTAAATATCGTATTGTTTTTATCTAATCACCGGGTAGGAGTGGTAACTAGGGCGGTTTGATATACCCAACTTATCTAGGCAATCTTATGTACTCATCGAGTCAATCCAAATTTCATCAAATTCTATATCTCCAAATAAATAGGACAGTTTGCCACCTGTGGTCACAGGGCAGAAAGAAAGACAAGTCTTTATCTTCAAACAACCAGTATAATTTGAGCGACATCTTTATCATACATATGATGTAGAGATATAACATTCAAGGTTAATATTTTTTAATTTTATATCTTTATACTAAATGTATGATGGAGATCCCATTTAAGTACTACTAATATAAAATTAAAAGTTAGTATTTTTTTTCTTCTTATTATCTCCACAATAAATTTATGATGGAGATCCCACTTAAGTACTATGAAGCAGGCAGTATGGAAAAACTCACACCTTGCAAGAAAACAGAAGTTACTATCGCAATCCAACTATAGAGGGGCCCATGTAGGTTCAAATGGGGTCCACCTTTGATATCCAACTAAATGGGGCCCATGTGGGTACGAAGGGGGCCCGCTGGGTTCCAAACTTATCTTAACCATACACTTGTAGAGGAAGCACTGCGATAACTACCTATGACAGTTGTTGGACTGTGACTACATTATTTGATTTGGTGTTGTCCCCACACCCCATTCCTATTAACCCCACTACTTCATTTTAGTTTCAAATTTGTTGAATTTTAGTTTCAAATTTGTTGAATTTTAGGTTCTTTGTCCTACATAATGGGATGTCATCATATATATTCTGTCTAAACATAGTAATAATCAATGACTATGACTATACCTTATCTGATAACAGATGAAACTTTTCCAATTTGTAGACATATTATAATATTGTAAACCTTTTTATGCTTATATAAATATATTTAGAGACGGATATAGAATTTTATTTAAGGAGGACGAAATTTTTGTAACTAGTATATTATAGCGAGGCGAAATTTTATTATTAGGGAGTAAGGTCAAACTCCCACATGTTAAGAATATAAACAAAAATTATTAGATAAAATTACATTCAGATCTCCGTCTATCCCTGAATATATCAGCATTATACGAGGGGTAAACTGCCTCTTTTACCCTTTAGTCCACCACTAACCAACATATATTTATGTCCATTATTTAAACCTATCGTGATCATGATCATGATCAATTAAAACTATTAAAAAATAGAGCACGTTTTTTTTCATTTCGTAAATGAATCTTGTTACTTTCTTACTGCATGATTACAAAATGTTTGTTCTATTTTATCTTCACTTTTTTAGAAAACTCATAAAGAGGGTGTGTAGTCAAGACCTATTTCACCACTCATATCAATATATATTTCCAATTTGATAAAAGAAATTAAAATCTTCCTCCAAATATATTTTTATTATTCACAAAAGCCCATACATCCTCGGCTCTGCCTAGCTCTATGTATTTTATCTTCTCTTGAAATATCTTCGTTTTGAGTATATATGTAAATAGACTGATACACATGTAACTAATAATACAAAAAATATTAAAGAGAAATATTATTTGAAATTGACAAACTGAAGGGATAAATGCATTGGGAGAGAATAATATTGTTTCGAGAGAAAAAAACAGGGTTTCACTTTTTGTGAAAGCGTTAACGTGAGTTATTTAGGTACATTCATGTGTAGTGGTCTTTTTGTCTTTTTGGAGCCTCTTTCACAAATGCATGCATCATAAAATCACAAGATAAAGTTTCTTGCCTTCTAGTTTTCTCCTTTACCCTTTTTGCCATCCAAATCCATTAATTGTTTTACTAATTTCTATATCAATTTGTTAGTTTGCAAAACATTTTGTGAAGGTGCTCGTCGTAGGTGTGCAACTGAAACTGCTCAGAATCCTACATATATATTCTATTTATTTCAAATGCCATCATAATAGTTCAGAATTCGAAATTGTCTTCTCTTTCTTCTTTTTCATTGATTGGTTGTGATAACTTGCCCGTGGGAGAGGGAAAATATGCATGGTCTTGAAATGTCTTTTCTGTACTGGTAGATGAACCAGAAAGCAAAAGCCATCTCAATTGTCTTTTAATTTCATTAGTTATTACAAAACACACGACTTTCCTTATATAATAAACACACATACTATAATAGGAAATAAATATATTCTTATGCAACACCAGTGCTAAAATGTGAAATCATCGATTACGTTATTTGTGCTTCATCTTATGTTTCTTCGTGTTCACCAAACGATACATGTATTAAATAATATTATTGATTAATATTTATCGTGTATTAGACTCGGTGTAACAGAGATGAAACACCTAATTTAGCGAAGGATCGAGACTGAATTATGCATTGCTTATTCTGTCAAATTACTAAGTAATTAGTGTGAAAATAATTTAGAATAGAGGATGTTATCTGTTATTAATTAAATATTTAATGCAGAAAATGCTCAAATAAATTATATAAATAACTTACGGATATCTTCATCGCTAAAGGGCCTGGTATCAGCAATGTCATCGGCCGGAACAGTGAAGCCGGTGAAGGAGAAAGAGAGGCCCAAGCTGGCGCTGGAAGCTCGGCTCAAGGCGGCGCCGCTGTTCAGGTCGTCGAGATCGAACTTCATCTGGGCACTTCTCGACTTCCGAATGTGCGTGTTGCGGCCAACACTGCCACTGCTCCGCCCTGGCGACGCCGCCGCCAACCTCCTGCTCGACTTCCGAGACAGGTGGCCACTGCTGTCCTGGCCGCTGGTGGCCTGGTCGCCGGGGGACTTCATTACGCCCAGCGCCGCCGCAATTGTCTCCACCAGTTGGTCGGATTTTGTTCGTATAAGACTCGTTGTCGAATTCGGCTTCTCCATCGTCTTTCCTGTCGTAATTTATTACTAAATTATAGTAACTCTGCATGCAAACAATTAATCCCATCCATGATTTTCTCATTGAATATTGTATTATTTCGTCTTTGAGATGATACACCCAATACAAATATTTCGTATTAGATATATGTTGTTAATACGAAAAACCCGGTGCACCAGGCGTAGCATCTCTTTAACATACTGTTTACAAAGATAATTAAGCAAGGAGAGAAGCAATTGTACTTACAATTTGTTTGTTGAAAATGGAGAGAGAGAGAGAGATTGAGAAAGAGTGGGAGAGGTGTAGAAAGGAAGACAGTATGACTATAAATGTCGAAGCTTATATATATAAGGGAAAGTGGGGCGACAGAGAAACTCAAAATAGAAAAGTTGCATGAGAGCCCCTAAACTTTTAGATTATTGTGAAGACCGCTAAATTCGACATTTCTTTAAAAACTTGACATAAATGCAAAAGATGAGATAAAAGTTGTGATAGAACCAAGTGTTGGCTTCTCATAGAACAAAGGCCCAAGTGGGGGGTTGAGTAATTATTTGAGTGTATTATTATTAATTAAGAATAGGAATATTATATTTTTAAAGAAAAATGTTTTTCAGCTTTGGAAGATACGAGATCTCTTATCCTTTTTGTTAGGATTCTCCAATAAAGTCCTACATCGAATATACATGAAAAAATCATGAGATTTAATAGGATTAGAGTATCTCAATTGATATGAAGCCTTTTAAGAGTTAGTCCAAGAACAAAATCGTACGGGCTTTGCCCAAAGCGAACAATATCATATCAATATGGATATGGGGCTCAGTCAGGGTCCAACAAATGGTATCAGAATCATAGTCCCAGACTGAACCGATGTGGTGGAGATCCTCGGAGTGTCAAACAAAGTCGCAGACTAAGTTGGGTGCACCTGGGTAGAGCAGGCTCCCCAACAGAGGCGAATGGTCCGACTACGAACCAGGTGCTGAAACGAAGCTAGGTGCACCTGGGTAGAGGCTGGCTCTCCAGCGGCGGTAAGCTATCTAGGTAGGTGCACCTAGGTAGAGCAGACCCCAGCAAAGGCGAAAGGTCCTACTACGAACCAGGTGCTGAAACTAGGTTAGGTGCACCTAGGTAGAGGCTGACTCTCCAGCGGCGGTAAACCATGGACTCCATGTAAGACGTGTGTGCCCAGATGCGGTGGAATTGGCTAGTCGACTGGATGGAGCAGACATGGCCCAATAACAAAATCGTGGACGTGTGTGCCCAGATACGGTGGAGTTGGCTAGTCGACTAAATAGAATAGACATGAACCAAGAACAAAATCGTGCGAGCTTAACCCAAAACGAACAATATCATACCAATGTGGAGATAGGGCTCAATCAGGTTGCATAAAAAGATTTAATCTTGTAAGGCCATTAAAAAGGTCACTAATGGATGAAAGATTAATACAAAAGCAAAACATCTCCAAATTAATAATGTTCCTATGATGCAAAATCTATTAACTGAAAAGATATTAACTAAAATGAATGCATTTATATTTGCTAACTTGATTATATTCAAGATTGTAGTAATTAATTTAGTATTTTAAATAATAAGATGTCTCTCTAGGATAATTAGATAACTAAGCAATATCATGGATTTTGCTTTGCAGAACAGAGCATTAAAGTAAGATGTCAACTTTCGAATATAATTTACAGATGTAATACGAAATATTAGACATTGAGATTTGATAAGATTAAAAATTCAAGAAAAGAAAAAAGTTAAGTTTGAACCATACAAGATAAGATTTCTTAGAATGTTAATTTTCGTTGTGATTTTATTACGTTATAATTTTATAAGATAAATTGGGAATATATATTTATTTAATCTTTTAATTAAAAGAAACTATTACTTTATAATTTTAACGAAACACTAATTTAACCTATAGGTTTCTGAGTCCGAACTACAGAGATATTACATTAAAGCGATTATTTACTTATTGGGTACTAATTGTTGGAAAATGGTCCTTTGGGTGGCTCGTTTTTGAGGAATTTTTTAAGTGTACTTGGTATTGGAAAGTAGAAGTTTGAGGTGGTATCGTACTCTACTTTATGAGAGGTTCGGGAGGATGCATTATTTGCTCACATAGGTAATGGGGTGATTGAGAAATTGAAGCCTAAAAGAGGAGTAGTGTTGGAAGTAAATTTTGGATTCTATTTGACATTAGAAATGTGAAGGAAAGTTGACTAGTATATATACAATTTCACTTCTAAAGGGTGTAAGAATGTATAATAAATAGACTCTCTTTCGCGCACCTACGCAGGGGGTGCAAATCAAGGGCTAATTTGAGCCTCAAACCAAAGGACTTGTGTGCGAGCACAACATGCGTAGATGTCGGGCTCGTTTGAGGGACCTTCATGCGCAAGCCCGACTTTTGCTTTTTAATTTTCCAAGCTTCTTGCCGTTTCAACTTCTTACCTGCATGGTCATATATAGTAACTTCTAAATCTCCTTAAAATCTGAATTAATGAAGCAGATCATGGGTCCTTGCAATAGTCTTTTAGAGCCTATATAGTGACTCTTTTAACTCATTTTGGACACACTGAATTCGGAATTGACACTCAAAATATCTCCAACATTATTCTGCACGTTCTTTTACTTTCAAGCATTATTCTGCACGTTCTTTTACTTACATTCCAGCTTTGATATAAGCTTCCTTGGCTCCCCAACCTCGGTAGTATAATATCAGATACTAACCCAGTTTGTTGTTCGGAAGAAACTCTTTGCTAGATTTTCTGCTATTGTTAGTCGTTATATCCTTGGAAGTGGACGTCCACAAGTCTCTTGTGGCAATATATCTGTATCCAATTCTTATTTTCTAACACTAATTCAAAAAGGTTCTCTTGTATTACCTTAAGGATCATTTTTCCTTTTTGGTGTAAAATAAAAGTTATAAGACTTCTTTTGCCAATATTTTTGTATCCAACCCTTCCTTTCTTAGAAAAAACCAAAAGTATTTAGGTTTTAAAGCATTTATTTACATTTTACAATTGGCAAAATAGACAAATATTATATTTCAATGTTTCACGATTTTAATAAACCTGACCCAGCGTTGCAATGATTGTTAATTAAATCACAACCTATAAAAAAATTAACAATTATAACCTCTGTTTAAATTAGTTTACGTTGCAGATAGAAGTTCATAGTGGAAATCCTAAATTAGAAAAGCACTAATGTGAGATGCACAAATATATCCCTAACACTTTATACCTTGATTTCTTAAAACGACAATTATTATGGGACAAATCACATGCTAAAATAATAATTTTTTCAGGACAAATGGGACAAAGTGAGTATAATTTCTAAACAATAAATACTAAGTAGTAAAAAAATATTACGGGGGTGTGTGCATCTGAAGCGGGTAATATAGGTCCATTGATGACTCCAACATCATTAATGTATTAGGAATAAAATTATACGATGATTGAAAAATTGTATAAATAAAAAAAGGAATAGATTCTCATGTTTTGTAATCAGATCACTGGCATTTGAACAAAAGATACAAGTTTATTTGTTTCATTGCATCATTAGCTGACATTCATAAATTCATAATTTGTTAAATATATGTAAAAATATTAGGCCCAACGTATTTTCTCCGTAATCTCTCTAATTAATAATGTAGATCCCAACATATATTTGCACATAAAGTGTTTTGCACATTTGAATGTGAGGAAAAACTTCCAGCAACTTGTATCATGGTTAAACATCCAATTTATGTTATTAAAACTTACTTATAGATTTATGATTACTTATTTCAATTTTCCTTGACTATTTCTTTAATTCTATGTTGAAATTTAAAAATTATGTGTGAATAAAAACCCTACTATAGTATAATTATATATTAAAAAAAATGTTTCTTATTATGGAGATATTACATTAAAAGATCACTGGCATTTGAACAAAAGATACAAGTTTATTTGTTTCATTGCATCATTAACTGACATTCATAAGTTCATAATCTGTTAAATACATGTAAAAATATTAGGCCCAACGTATTTTCTCCGTAATCTCTCTAATTAATAATGTAGATCACAACATATATTTGCACATAAAGTGTTTTGCACATTTGAATGTGAGGAAAAACTTCCAGCAACTTGTATCATGGTTAAACATCCAATTTATGTTATGAAAACTTACTTATAGATTTATGATTACTTATATCAATTTTCCTTGACTATTTCTTTAATTCTATGTTGAAATTTAAAAATTATGTGTGAATAAAAACCCTACTATAGTATAGTTATATATTAAAAAAAAGTTTCTTAGATATTACATTAAAACCCTACTATAGTATAACTATATAAATAGTCTCACAATTTTCAACCAAGATACATGTTCCAAGCTATATATAGTTAATTACATAGAAATTCATGGCATTTTGCTCAATTAACACTTGCAACATGATCTTTCAACTACACATAAAATGTACCACCTTTATAATTTTTTTAGTTCGATGCACCAAAAAAGTTTTAGGCTCCAATTGCAGACTTGGAGCTCAAATTTAGATCTTGACCTGCCAAATTATGTACATGTAATTGCATGAATTCTTTTACCCCTAATTAAATAATGATTTTTTTTCTTTTATATTAACGAACTTATTAAACATTATCATTACATTTAATTAGGAGGTTTAAAATATCGTATCATTACACATCTGCAACGGGAATAGCAAAAATCTTGATTTTGATCTCCACTTCAGCAATAGGATCCAAAAATTTGCTCGGGTGCATTGAGTTGAAAAATTTACAAAGGTGTTGCATTTCTATGTTATGTTCAAAAAGTCATGTTGCAAATGATAATTGACTAAAAGTCATGAAATTTCATGTAATTAAGTTATGTTTTATTAAAGGTCTTATGTATACAAGTTTAGTTTAGTGAAATAGTCTCATTTTTTTTTTCTTCTCTATTTAGCTGTAGTAAAATACTCGCTATTTTTCGCACCTTGCACTAGGGGTGGGCATTCGGGAAACCTAACCAAAATTTCCTCTAATCTCTGACACCGAATATCGAACCGAATTAATATATTTTAGTTCGGTGAAAAATGAAATATTTTGAAATCTATGTTCAGTTTTCGGTAAAAACCCGATATTTTTTTAAATAAAAAATTCGGCAGAATCTTCTCACTTTTTCCCAAGGGAAGGGGTTGTTCTCCGCTATCCATGTTGGCGGTGAGGTTGAGATGGCTTAAGTTGCCGCGCGCCCGCACCGCTGCTCCAGTGTAAGATCTTGTTCTTGGATTGACCTATGATGCAGAAAGGATGAATTAAACGACTGAAGCCCTAGAAATTCCTTCCCGTAAGTTTACTATTTAGTTGAGACTTGAGGCATAGATTAGAGGCTTCAGGCTTGAACTAATTTTTTAGTCTTTTGGGCCATTTTCATATGGACTGGTAAGAATAGAAGCTTAATAAAATATAGTTCCTCTGTTCTTTTATATCTTATCTTATTTCATCCTTTCACACAAACTAATTTTTTTTTCATTAATTAGGATATCAAAATACATCTGTAGCCTTCTAACTACTCTCTTAAATATAGCAACTCATTGATTTTATCAAATTAACAGTTTTTTGTTTATTTATTATGTTTATTATGGAAAAGGAAGGTAAAATAATATCAATAATGACATTGTGACAATTAAAAAGGAATGACATTTTGGATAAAATGGGACAATCAAAAAGAAAGGGAGAGTGAGTGTGTGTATATATATATGTATGTGTGTGTGTGTGTGTGTATATATATATATATTAGCTGTTATTTTCGGTTTGGGTAAACGAATTACCGTTCGGTTTTTACAGAAGCGAATACCAAAATCCTAAAAAGTAGAAAACCGACATAGTGGTTTCGGTTCGGTTTGGTCTGTAAACCAAAATGTGTCCATCCCTACCTTGCACATCAATTAAAAGTCTTATATATACATGTTTAAACCATGCATTCTGGGTTTGTTTCTCCGATTTTATTTTTTATTTGGACTATAACGCACTTTATTCCAATGTAATTATTATTTAATTTTATCTAATCTATGCTCGTAAACTAATATTAACATTCACACTTTATTATATCCCATTTTTTGCTTGTTTTGATTTAATTATCTGATAATGATTCACATAGTATAATTTATTTGTAACTATTCACATAGTACAACTTAGTTTTTTTTTATTTCTTTACAGTTCTTTTTTTTTTTTCTTTATTGTACCTTTTGATTTTATATAACATAGTAAATATGTTACCAGTTATTACGTATGCTTAAATTATATTGATAATATTTTTATTAATTTAATAATATTCCTTAATGTTAGATTTTAAATATTTGAAAACATTAGGTGCAATTATTTCTGTTCACTAATTTTTACGTTTGTCCTTTTACTATGGCTATTATTAGTACAATAAATTTCATACTGTTGAAGGAAAAATACATTAATGTGCATTCATCAAAAACTAACTGATTGAAGGGCAAATTAGATGTTTCATTATATTCTTTATATAAATAAACCCTACATTGTATACCTATATAAGAGACATCTCTTGAGAAATAATATATGCCACTTTCCGCCTATTTATGTTCTTCTGTTCTCTTTCTCTCCTCTATATTTCTCTATTTGACTTTTACACATACCTCAATTTAAACTTCAATTATTATAAACATTGTGAATTTTATGTCTCTCTCCAATTCTCTGACATAAAATTTATTTTCATGGTCACTAAAGTTACTTCACCAATTAAACGTATTACATTAATGAATAAATATTTGTGGGTTTGTAAGATATGTGATTAATAATAAGATATATATGATTAAAATCAATCCATTGTATAGTCCAATAATATTTAAATTTTTTACCCGATATCATTGTTAAAACATTTATAGTTATTACATTGTCATACATATTCTTCATTATCTTTATATATAAGCTACTTTTAATGTCTTCCCCCATCTTTTTTCATCTTAAAAATATTATATATATATACATATGTATGTATGATAGGTAATTTGTTTTACTTAATAGCTAATCGTCCTGACATTAATTTTAGTGTTGTCATGTATACCAGGTACCCAGCGGACACAAAGGAATTTCACGTGAAAGCAGTTAAATGTATCATAAAATACGTTGCCGGAACGGATAATTATGACATTCATTATTCACATGAAACTAATACCAATTTGGCATGATATTGTGATGCAGATTGGGCAGGAGACATTAGTGATCGTAAAAGCACTTCGGGTAGATGTTTCTTATGGGAGACAATCTAGTGTCCTGGATGAGAAAACAGCAAAACAACATCTCTCTCTCTCCACCGCCGAGGTTGATAAATGGCCGCAGGAAGTTGCAGTGCTCAACTAATCTAGATTAAACAAATGCTACTAGACTATGAGTTTGATCTCAACTCTGTGAATTTATTTGTGATAACACGACTGCAATAATATCTCAAAAAACCATGTTCAACACTCTCGGATAAAGCATATTGATATTCGATAACAATTCATTTGTGAACTGGTAGAGGAATGGAAAATTATCTTGGAACATGTTCCCGCATAGAAGCAAAAGGCCGATTTTCACTAAATCGCTCGAAGCCTATATGTTATTAACCCTAAGGAAATTATTAGGTTATTTTTGTTTTTATTAAAAAAAATATGCACTGCATATATATATATATATATATATATATATACATATATATATATATATATGACTCCTCATTCAGCATCACTTCTTATCATGCATATCACCTCAATTCGCGTTCTAACACATGTAGGCTCGATCAGACGTTTCTCCTATCCTTGTATGATTATTTGACTATCAGAAAGAACTACCTTTGGAAAATAATGTAGTGAGTAACTATCCGAAAAGAAATAAGGGTCTCATGCACAGAAAAAGATCGAGTGTGTGCAAGGTACTGACATGCATCACATACTGTGTGATGTTACTTTCTGGATATCATAAGGATCTCATCTTGTTTGTTCTTTTCTTTTGTACTGTTAATATTATAAAGTAGTGGGGTAGCTATCAAGGGAAAATTCCAATAGATCTAAGCGAAAAGTGATACCTTGCAGGCTTGCAGCATCATGAAATAGTGGGTAGCTTTCGGACGAAAATTTCGATGGCTCTAAACAAAAACTGTTGCTAGAGCATTTCAGTAACATGAAGTAATGGGGTAGCTTTCAAGAAAAAGTTCGATGGCTCTCAGTGAAAAGAGATATGTTTGCTCAAGAGGAATCACATAGTAGTAGGTTAACTTCAGATGAGAATTTCTATCATCTCTAAGTGAAATGTGGAGGCTTGAACGAAAAAAAAGGAACATGAATAATAAGGTTTTCTTTTTATTTATTTATTTGTTTTTCTCTAAATCACACATTTCTTGGAGGATCGGGGTTTTCTTAATGTCACAAGGTTTTGAAAGACTTCAAATTGGTTACAGATCATCAAATTGAGTTTAGGATCATATTTTGTTTAATAGGCATTTGCATTATTTGTGATTTCTTTCCTGTTTTAAAAACCCAAGGGCGGGAGCGTATATTTGTACCCAAATCGCTAAATGTGTGAAATGATATTTCGTCCAAAATTAACTGATTCCCATATCTTCTCCACTTCTCCGGGATTTTTTAGGTTTTGATGCACTTTCCTCTCACCCATGATATTTTCTTCCAATTTTGACGGATAAATATTGTTATATAAGCACTGTCTCTTAATTTCACAATCTTCACTCTCACTCTCTGTTTGAGTTCTAGGGCAAGACGAAAAAGAGGGTTTCTAGGATAAATTGCAAAATGGGACGAACAAAGAAAGCCGCCAAATGGAAGATACCTTCCGCCTCCCAACCACCAAGCGTGTGCAGTCTGGCGACCACTCCGACACGTCTGTTCCCCTTGTTATCCCACTCAAGCTATTTCAACGACTGATTCTGTAGTGTTGAAGGGGTTGAGGGACTCTTCGATTTCCTCCCCACGTAGGTCTCCTTCACCAAACCCTACTAGTAAAGGCTCTCGAAAAATGGATGACCCAATATCCCTATTGTCCCCTACTTCCACAGAACAGGGGGACCCTTTGCAATCGTCGCCAAAATCCTCCTCTAATACAACGATTTCTTGTGTCTCATCTCCTGTCCGAACTAAGTCCAAGGCAAATAGCCGGTCTATTCTCTGTTCGTTCCCTTGACCACTAAATGCAGAGTTGTGATATCTAGCCCACCGAAGCGAGCTTCTAAAGCTCCCAAAAATGACCCCGAGTTTATGGCTCCTTCCGAAAAGCACGAGGGTGTTCGTAAATCCTCTCGATTGGTAAAAGATAAAGGTAAGTAAAATGAGTCCTCCACCACTGAATAGGAAAATGATTCCATGGCTCGAGGGAAAGCCTTCTCTATAGAATTCTATTCCATCTGGGCTAAAGCTCGTTTTGATGAATTTGTTAAAATAGACTTTTGGCCAGAGTAAAATGTTGAGGTGTGCTCCTTTGAAAAAGGTACAATATTTTGTCCTTGATACGAGCTATAGGTTGGGAGAAAACGGTGTTGAGAATTGATAGATACTGTGGTGTTATTGTGAAAGATTTTATGCAAATTTGACTGCTTCCATCACTGATCTTGCCTCCCCAAGGTTTGAAAGTTTTTTTTTTCTTTTTTTCTTTTTTCCTTTTTTTTTTTTTTTTTTTTTTTTTTTTGCAGAAATGTTGTTTGCTCATTTTCTTCAGATCTCATAAATAGGTTCTACGGCTTAAGCATTCTACCAGAGTACGAACTTGTTGAGGACATGAATGCGGTTGCATCTGTAATAATTGGTAACATGGTTCAACTTGGGCCCAATTTTGGTCTTTAATTCACCTGCTGATTTAACTTTTGAGTGCACCATGGTGCATAAGATCGGTATGCACAACTGGACTCCTACGTCCCAAAAGCCTTCCTTGAATAAGGCTCAAACTATTTTCATCTATAGTGTTTTGTGCAAGAAACCCATTAATCTTGGCCTGCATATATTTAACACTGTTGTTGACTTTGCCAGACACCCCGAACCTCGCAAAAAACTGCACTTTCCTAGCTTCATCTGGGGCATCCTCAAACAGCAAGAGGTGATCCTTGATATTCGTCGCGGAGATTTCCTGACAAAGCTCCTACTTTGATCAAATTTTTGTCCCACACTGCAAACACCCCTCCTCCTCCGTTCCTTTATAGGTGGAACCGGTCCGGTTCCCACACCGCTGGAACACTTTTTCAACAACAAATCATCGTCTTTGACAAGATAGCCAAGATAACTCTTACGCAGAAGGTTTATTACCAGAAAAACTCTAAAGCTCTCATGAGGCCCTCACATTCAAGGTTGAAAAGGGGGAGAATTAAAGGGATATAGATGATGCTGATGATGATGCTGAGGATGATGAAGCTTCAACTGACTCGGGAGACGATGAAGAGGCTGCCACAGAGAATGAGGAAGAAGCTGACGATTAAAGCAAGGGTGGGGGGGGGGGTGTGTATCTTGTTCTTAAATGGTTGGAACTTTTGGATGTTGTTTCGAACTATTGTGTTTTTGTGGTTTTCAGTTTAGGTTTTTTTTTAATGCTTATTGAACTCTTTTATGCTTCGTACTTATGTGCGGCTGCATTCTGATATATATATATATATGTATATATCAAGCACACACACACACACTCTTATATTGTGTCCACGTTCTTCCTCTGCAAGAATAATGTTCCTGAGTTTTTCTCACCTCATCTGTTATGTGTATTTTTCGACTTGAATACTAAGGGGAAGATTGTTCAAACAAGAATTTATCTTAGTTATCTTTATTTGTGGCATTTAATCGAAAAATACCTTGTGGAACTTGTTATGTTTTTGGCAAGTTGAACTTTGGTGAAAATTGACGATTTTATGGCAAAGGTTGACAAGGAAGATATCAAGTGAAGATATTACACCAAATCATTACATAAGAAAGACCAACATATTCTTAGAATCAAGGATTGACAAGGAGTTAATTTCAAACTTACCTCTTGAAAGGAGATATCCGAAGAAGCAAGATGTAAAGGAAATCAAGGCTAACGTGTTCAAGGCAGCGGACTTAGCTCTATTTAGTGAGTGTCTAAAGACGTGATTTGAAACAGAAAAAACTCAGATTATTGTAATTATATTTGAGAGAGAGAGAGAGAGAGTCACAATCTCTAGATTGAGGTTCTTTCTGTGAAATAACACCGGCTAGTTTGTTAGGCAAATTCGGGAGAACATTGTCAAACAAGTTTGAGAGAACTTGTAGTGCATGGAATGGATTTCGGGCATCAAGTCCGACTGGAGGACCAGGAGGTCAGGTAAAATTAGGATGAGTGTGTATAGAGTTGTCAGGAAACTTGAAGTATGTAAGTCCAAAACTGTACATGTGCACAATATTTTTTCTAATGAAAGAGGTATGAGAGGAAAATAGATTCTTACTTCAAAAGAACTTCAATTGTATACATACTAAGTTTGTTTTGTCTATGTTCCTTATCTAGTTCTACTACTAATAGACAATATCGAATTTGTCCATATTTATACAAATCGTGTATTATTTTGTTGTAGATTTGTAGCTATCTTTTCCTTGTATATAGGAGTGATTTCTTGTACAATATGTTCTAACATAATTATATATAGTGAGAATACTCAATCACCAATTCAAGGTGACCAAATTATATGTATCTCATGGTATCAGCAGTATAACACCAAAAACCATGTTTTTTTTTCTTTTTCTTTTTTTTTTTTTTTTTCTTTTTTTTTTTTTTTTTTCTGCAGAAACTCTTCCACCATTTTTTCTTTCTTTTACATCTGCCTTATCTCTTCTTACCTCTCCATGGCTGTTGTCTCTCCATCCACCGATTTTGTTCCTTTGGCTACCCTCATCCACATGAAAACCATCAGATTATTTTCCTCAAATTACCTGTTATGGAAAAGTCAGGTATTCCCCATGCTTCGCTACGACAATTTGGAATCCTTCGTTGACGGTTCAATCACATAACCTTCCTCGACAATCAAAGATGCTGATAATACTGACATCCCTAATCTGGAGTTCTAAACATGGCATAAATGCCACGATCGTGTTCTTTGTCTCCTTTCTTCTCTAAGTGAAGAAGCCATGACTGAGATTGTTGGTCTTACCACTGCTCGCGAGGTCTGGACGGATTTAGAGTCAGCTTTCAGTCCGTCTTCTCCCTCTCATGCACAACAGCTCCGTGATGAAACTTAGTTTCTCAAACGCGGTGCCTCCTCTGCTTTTTATTTCACTCGCAAATTCAATGGCACCTGTCATCAATTGTCCGCCATCGGCCACACCATCTCCGACAACGACAAGTATCGCTGGTTCCTTCGGGGTTTAGGCCCTCAATTTTGTTCGTTCTCTGAAATTCGTCTTGCTATAACACCAATGCCTGCTTTTCATGAACTTACAAGTCAAGCTCGTGATCACGAGCTTCGTGAACGAGCCATGGAAATTGCTTACTTAGCCTTTCCACCTGCTACCTTTTATGCCAACAGATCTGCCTATCCGCCAGGACGTGGTACATCCCCCTCTCATGGCAATCCTCCATCAGTAGGTCGTGGTTCATCTTTCCCCCGCTATGGTTGCGGCTTAGCCCCATCAAATGGACGTGGTTCCCCGCCTCACCAGGACAGCCTCACGTTGGGTCCAAAAAGCCATTTACACCCTGCTATCAAACATGTCGCAGTCCTCATTTTGCCAATCACTGTGCCGATCGCTACACTCGGGAGTCGTCATCCTTGGCTGCCAACATTGCTCATGCCTTTGAAGCTCAGTGCATGATCAATTCCTCATTTCCAACCTAGTCCAATTGGTACGTGGATACAGGCGCATCTGCACACATGACCTCCTCCACCTCTGAGCCTTATATGGGTAATGGCAGCATTATCGTTGGTAATGCTAATGCATTTTCCATATCCTATTTAGGTTCTTGTACTCTTAATCCTAAACTTCTTTATTAAATGTCTTGGTTGTTCCACATATAACTAAAATTTTGTTATCAATTAGCCAACTGACTAATGATTTTCCTGTTGATGTTATTTTCTCTAATGATTCTTCCGTGAGTCAGACTCGAGTAACAAAGGAGATATTGGCAAAAGGACGGTGTAAAGATGGTCTTTACATCTTGGACAAAGGATCTTCCGTGTTAGTCACAGCTTGACATTCTAGTACTTTTAAGTCCTCCTTTGAACTGCGGCATTCTCGTTTAAGACATGCTCCTTTTTCCATAATTTCGTTGTTAAATAAGTCAGGTTGTTTGGAACTTACTTCCATTTTACCAAAACCCTCTCTTTGTTCATCTTGTTAAATGGCAAAAAGCAAGAAGCTGTCTTTTCCTCAAAATGAGAAACGTGCTTTGTCTGTTTTGAATTTAGTTCACTGTGATTTATGGGGTCCATCTCCCATTGCTTTTGTTGATGGTTTTTGATATTATGCTATCTTTATCATGATTTTTCTTGCTTTACTTGGTTGTACCATATGCATGCGAAGTCTGAATTTTTTTATGTGCTTCAACGTTTCACAAGTCTTGTATGCAATCAATTTAATTCTGAAATTAAAAATTTTCAAAGTGATGGTGGTTCTGAATTTTCTAATAATCGTGTTCATTTTTAATCTTGTGGCATTCTGCATCGATTTTTCTTGCCCTTATACGCCTCAGCAAAACGGTCGTGTTGAACGTAAGCATCGTCATCTCACTGAAATTGGGCTTTCTCTTCTTTTTCACTCCTATGCCCCTATTCCTTTGGGGTCGATAGCTTCTCAACAGCTGTTTATATCATTAATCGCTTACCTACTCCTGTCTCACACAATATGTCTCCCTTTGAATTGTTATCCAATTGCCTGCCTAATTTTAGTAATTTTAAAGTCTTCGATTGCCGTATTTTTCCTTATTTACGTAATTATGCTCCACACAAATTGGCTCCTCATAGTCAACCATGTATTTTTCTCGGCTAAGTAGTATCCATAAAGGTTTTTGGTGTTACTATCATGTCTCTTCCCGTACTTATATTACTCGTCATGCCCAATTCGATGAAACTAATTTAGATTTTTCTGAGTTTCTTGAATTTCAGGCAAACTTCAATCCACCTACTTCATGCATAGCAAAACCTACACCTACTATTGTTTCATCTCTACCGCATGCATCTCGGTCTCCCGAACCATGTTCCATCTATCCCCCGATGCCCACTCCAACAAATGCCGATAGCGGTTCTCCAGACCCTATTCATGAAGGCACCGAACCGAACCCCCCACTCGAGGTTGATCGACAGCTACCTACCGTCGATCCACCTCCGCCTCTTTCGGTTGTATCTACTCATCCCATGAAAACCCGCGCCAAATCTAGTATCTTTAAGCCTAAATATTTTGTGGATATAGTCTCTACTGCCTTGCTTTCTTCTTTGTCTCTGTCTACAGAACCAAAGAGTTTCAAATCTGCACTCAAAATTCCTCATTGGCTCACTGCCATGCACGAAGAAATGAATGCTCTCCACTCCAATGACACTTGGGATCTTGTCACTCGTCCCCCGAATGCCAACATAGTAGGCTCTCAATGGATCTTTCGTACCAAATATAAATTTGATGGTTCCATAGAACGCTATAAAGCTAGATTGATCGCACAGGGGTTTACTCAAATCTCGGGATTCGATTTTTCCCGTACCTTCAGTCCGGCCGGTTGTTCGGGCTGATACAGTTCAGGTGATCTTAGCCTTGGCCGTTCAGCATCACTGGTCCTTACATCAGCTTGATGTCAAAAATGCCTTCCTCCATGGCATTATTGACAAGCCAGTCTTCATGTCCCAGCCTCCGAGGTTTACTGACCCTCGATTTCCGAACCATGTCTGCAAACTTAAAAAGGCCCTATACGGTCGTCGTCAAGCACCGCGTGCCTGGTTTGATCGTTTCAATAGTTTTCTCTTTTCCTTGGGTTTCACTTGCAGTAAATCCGATACTTCTCTATTTTAGATCCATCGTTCTAACTTTACTATTTACTTGTTATTGTATGTCGATGACATCATTGTTATAGGGAGCAATTTAACATTCCTCACACGTTTCATTGACTGTGTTCACAAGGAGTTTGCTATCAAGGACCTGGGGCAACACAGTGACTTTCTTGGCCTTGAAATCACTCACACCGACTTTGGCTTGTTCTTAGGAACAGGCCAAATATGCCCATGATATTCTCACTAGAGCCGACTTAGTCAACTCAAAGCTTGTCTCAACCCCCTTAGTTGCAAGCGATTGCTTGGACAGTTCTGGTGAACCATTCGAAGATCCTACACTATACAGGTCCCTTGTGGGCGCTCTCCAATATCTCACCGTTACCCACCCTGACTTATCTTATGTTGTAAATCATGGTAGCCAATTTCTCCAATATACCACGTCAACCATTTCCTGGCGGTCAAATGGATACTTCGATACGTAAAGGGTACTATTCATTTTGGTCTCACCTACACTCCTTCTTCAGACTACAGCACTATCGACTATTCAAATGCTGATTGGGCCCACTGTGTTGAAACTCGGCGTTCCACATAGGGATATTTTATATTTTTGGGCGGCAATTTAGTTTCATGGAGTGCGAAGAAACAACCCACTATTGCTCGTTCCATCTGTGAGTCCAAATATCATGTACTTGCAAGTACAACTCAAGAAATGATTTGGCTAACTTATTTACTTAAAGAGCTTCGTGCACTGCCCCCCTCTTGTCCGTTACTACTCTACGACAATAAAAGTGTTATCTTTTTAATTCAAAATCCCATTGCTCATAGGCGTGCAAAGCACATTGATATAGATTATCACTTCATCAAGAAACTTGTCGCTAACAAGCACTTAGAAACTTGCTTTGTTCCTTCAAACTCCAACTCGCAGACGTTTTCACAAAGAGTACCATGCCCATTTTTCGAGTTTTTACGATCCAACCTTCGTGTTGATCCAAATCCTACACTTAGCTTGAGGGGAGGGGGGAGGGGTGTAAATAGATAATATCGAATATGTCCATATTTATACAAATCATGTATTATTTTGTTGTAGAATTGTAGCTATCTTTTCCTTGTATATAGGAGTGATTTCTTGTACAATATGTTGTAACATAATTATATATAATGAGAATATTCAATCACCCATTCAAGGTGACCAAATTACTTGTCTCTCAAATACATAAGAACATCTACACGCGCATGAGTTCGAATATATATAAAAGGTAAAACACCATAATATATATATTCAAATTTTAAACACGTTTATCGCAAAATAATTGTAGTACTATGAACAGTTAGCTTTATATATATGTAGACTGAATGTTGTGAAGATGATTAGTCAAATTAATGAAGTGCAAGAGCATATATACATAAATGAACATCGATTGGCCAAGTCAATCAAACCCCCCCAACCCCAAAAAACGAATATACATTAATTGATTATCGTCTTCATCCGGTTCACTCCAACCCATCTCCACCGTCCGCGTGTACGACGTTTTTGTTGGAATTGGGACAAGCCTGATCATGATCTATCTACATAGCTAAGATATGTCTGTATGGATTAATCAAACAACTTTTGGCATTAAATGTTAGTTAACCTCATTAGCTTGGTAGTTGCAGATCACGACAATGAAGCTAGGGATGCAGTACAATTTTGAGGCTATACTTTCTTCTTAGCTTACCTCTCTGCTAGGGCAACCAGTTTTTGGATCTTTCTTAATCGTCTACCACCTTTTTTATTTTTCTTTTTTATGTTTATACTCATCGGTTTTGCTAAATTTGCAATGTGTTTGAATATGATTTTATCCGTCTATATTTTTTTCGTCATGGCTCCATCATTATTGTCGTCATAAACATACTTGAAATAATTTACCAAAATTGATCCAGAGGTGGAATGTTTTATAATTAGTCGATCTAGCACAATCACCCTTCATGGAGAAACTCGACCACCTCAATTCTTGTTTGCGATTTGGTTAGCCACGTCCAGTCTTTTAATATATACATTTTACTCCAACTTATATAGAGTATAAGTCAGGAAAAAAATTTAAAACTCTTCATTTGATATATTACAACCCTAATTTAATAGGTTCATATGCAGTGCACATGAGTTATCCAATGAGAATTTTAAATTCTGGCTAAAAGAAACAAAGAATTCGAGTAATTACAAGATAAATGATTAAATTTAAAAATTTAACAAGATAAATAACTAATTCTGGAACTTCTTATAAATTACATGATGACTTTGCAATTTACCCTATAAGCTAGTGAATATAATGGTATATCTTTGTTTATATTTAATATCCCTTAGTATATTATAAGTTAAATTGATGTTCGGACTAATTAGTTTGAATTTTCAAAATTAGTTATTTATGAAATTATGTCTTATGTTTCATGCATCTGGTGTGATTTATGTATTTTATGCTACTGTAATTTATTGGATTTATTTAATAAGTTTTTTATATTGTAAATAATTGTTCAAATATTACTTTTGTTTTTAATTGTTTAAATATTTGGTCATGTACTTTTGTAAATATTATTATTGAAATAAATTTGAAAGCATATTAAGAAATCAAATTAAGAGCCATGTTTTAAAATCAATGAAGTCGACTCTTAATTAGACCGAGCTAAAGTTTGAGTTGATTTGAACCACCAGTAATATTTCCAGAGCAAAAGCACAATTTCGTCCTATAGTCAATCAACTTAATTATGTGACAACCGTTTGGTTTAGATTTTAAAATCTGGAACCATACGTAATCTTTTATCTAATCATATACTCCCTCCCCCCGTCCCAACTAACTTATCACAGTTGATCGGACACGAATGTTAAGAAAAAATAGATTTTGTTTTTTCTTTTTTCTTTTTTTCTTTTTTTTCTTTTTTAAAGGTGAAGATTGAGTGTCAAGATTTTGAGGGTGGAAATTGTGAGAGAAATTTCATTTTTAAGGGTGTGAATAGTAAAGTGAGACGAATCAAAATGAAAAGTGTGACAAGTTAGCTGGGAGGAATGGAGTATAATATAACTTCTAGATTATATTCTTTAAAATTCGTCTGGTACATATAAGATGTTTGTATATAAATAATTCTATTAAAACAACAAAAAGTTGCCACAAATTAATTGCATATCATTAAATAAATAAAATCATAAATTAAAATAAGTTGGACATGTGCAAATTGATGATTTATACAGAATTGTACCTTTATCAAATTAATTATCCAAAAATAAAAAGTTTTTTAAACATATTGCACTAATTAGTCGTCTCAACATCACAAATAAAAGAATTTTTCAAATATATTTTGTAAGAACTAACTCTATCTTAAAGTAACCTGAAAACACTGACGGATCCAGCTGGGGCGGTGGGGTACACTTGTATCTCCAATTTAGATTTTTTCTTTTTTTTTTTAGCTATGTATCAAAAATATGTAACCCAAAATAATTATAATTGTACTCCTAAAATAAACTCTTCTTATTTTAATATGCAATCTCACCTTTGAGAAGATTCACTTTCAAACTTTTTATCACGATAAGTTTTTCACGTTGCCACTACAAGTGTAGAAGGAGTATTTTTCCGAATAACCTACACAAAAAATATGTTGCGGAATAACATGGACGATCGATTGTTAAATGATTGTTTGGTCACTTTTATGGAGAATGATGTTTTTCTACAAGTTCCCGATGATGATGCTAGCGATCGCTTTCAAAGAATGATAACTCGTCGAACCTAATTGAGATAGTAGTTTCTATTTTAATGTTGTGTATTTTAATTGAGATTCTACAACTTCAAATATCGAACAATATTTTGTACATTTTTTATTATATATATTTGTCCCTCTCTTCTGCATTTTTTTATATATTGTACCCAAAACTTAAAATTTGGATACGCCACCGCCTAAAAATTAACTTAAATAATCTACCATATATGTTTTGTGACGATAAATTAATCGCCACATAAATTTATTATTAGTGATAAAATTATCATACAAAAAATATGTTATTAGAGATATTTTTTGTTATAGTAGACCGTCACGTGAGCTTTAATATAAAAATTCTATTTCCCTAGTCTATAGTTGCCAATTACTCGACCAACTATAAATATTGGCCTTAACTTGCCAGTGACCAATTGATTGATGCTAACGATAGTGGCCATAAAATTGTCGGAGACTTGCTCTGCTAAATATTTATGCATAGCGCATGCAGAAATTTCTTACCTATTTTGTAACAGTAGTGTCCATATATGGACAAAAAATGTAAAAGAAATAAAAGATTTTTACATATATCATGTATCAAATAATGTAAGGACACTATCATACGGATAGGTAAATAATTTTTTAATGTGTACCGTCACCGACAGTATAGTGTCTTACAAGCACCTACACACATATAAAGTGTTTAACTACAACAATCTCACTAAACTATCAGTGTTTTTGAACATAAATCACTAAACATTTTTTCTTGGCACCAATACATACAAAACTATACGGGTTTGACAGATAAACCACCAAACTTATTTTTCGACTATTTTTCATCAGAATCTGCATGCGACTTGCGCGTAATACACTTTTAGGAGTGTTTTTTGTCCAAACAATATTTTAGTAGGTATAGGAGCTGTTCATCTTCAATAATGTAGGTTCTAGATATTGGAAAAGAGAACCGTTGATTCAAATGAATTGTTAAGGAAAAATAAGGTGTGAAAGAAACTTACACTTTTGTCCTACGAAAATTGTTGTTTGGACAAAAAAAGACCCTTAAAATTTTATCACGCGCAAGTCACGTGCTGATTTCTGGCGAAAAATGGTCGGAAAATAAGTTTGGTGGTTTATCTGTCAAACCCGTATAGTTTATATGTATAGGTGCTAAGAAAAAAAAATTAGTGGTTTATGTGCAAAAACGGCCAAAAATTATTTTTGGTCCCGTAAATATTTGCTTTTTTTTATTTTGGTCTCATAAGTATCTGCTTTTTCAATTTAGTCTCATAAGTGCTTAAATTGTCCAATTTAAGGACAATTTTCTCCCAAAAACACCAAATCGGCCGGAAATAATCACTTGCAAGTCACGTGGCCCTAATAATTAGTAAAAATCTGCGACTCGTAGTGATGTGGCAACAATTAGTTGAGTTGGACTTGTTTCCCTGTCAAATTTAAATTCAAAATAAAATTATTATCCATGTCATTAGAGAGAAATATAATTATTTGTCATATGCACAAATCCAATTAAATATTAAACATTATTTTCCCGATGAAAAGTCGTCCACTATTTTATCTGATGTTTAATATTTAATTGGGTTAGTGTAATATGGTTTTACAAATAATTTTATTTTTCTCTAATGACATGGATAATAATTTTATTTTGAATTTAAATTCGACAAGAAAAAGTCCAACTCAGATAATTTGTGCCACATCATTACAAGTGTTACTAAATTATTTGGGTCACGTGACTATTTCCGGCCGATTTGGATTTTTTTTTTTTTTTTTTTTTTGTGAAAGATGTCATTAAATTGAACAATTTTAGCACTTACGAAACTAAATTGAAAAAATAGATACTTATGGGACTAAAATTAAAAAAACAAATATTTACAGGATCAAAAATGATTTTTGACCATGCAAAAACGTTAATAGTTTGGTTGAATTGCTGTAATTAACCCCACATATAAATTATTATTAGGAAATAAACTTTATTCATTCCTTATTAGTGATACATGGTGTGCGTTGTTTGTGTGTGCGTTCCAGGTGTGCTCTAGTGTGCTATCAGTTACAGACTAAGTCAATGTTGTATAAGTCATTAGATGCTAGTTAAATGATAGATTAAGGTCTAGTAATTAATCGAAAATTTAGCAGGGATCGAATAATAGGGGCATGAACATAATTAGGCAACGAAATATCGAGAAATAAATATTAACGATCAATGAAAACGTAGCGCTTAAACGAGAATTAATCTGAATTAGTCGGTTAGTTTGCAAGTATCCTATAGTACATGGGAAAAAAAGTACAAATGGTCCCATAACTTTTTACTTTTTCGGATTTAGTCCCATAAGTTATTGCTTTTTCGATTTAGTCCCACAACTCTAGTAATTGCTCAATTTTAGTCCAATTTTGACCCAATATCGACCAACTGACCGGAAAAGGTCACGTGACTTTCACGTGCCGGCGCGGTTTTGGAAATTCCGGCTAAAATGGTCCCATAACTTTTTACTTTTTCGAATTTAGCCCCATAAGTTATTGCTTTTTCGATTTAGTCCCACATCTCTACTAATTGCTCAATTTTTGTCCAATTTTGACCTAATGTTGACCAGCTAACCGGAAAAGGTCACGTGATCTTCACGTGCCGGCGCGATTTTGGGAATTCTGACGACTTATGACACGTGTCGCCGGACTTCCGAGGTGGAATTTTAATTTTTTTTATTAGGAGACCACATCAGCAAATTATTTACCTTGTCAGCTTATATTTTTCTTTTGCCTGAATTGAATTAAACTCCAAAAAATACAAATGCAAAATAAGGAAATGTAATATTTTATCGATCTAACCCTTAAATCAGAATTAGCATCTCTTCTTCTTCTTCTTCTTCTTCTTCTTCTTCTTCTTCTTCTTCAGTTCGCGTCCTTCTACAAGAAAAAGCTCTAACTTTTCTCTTCCAATCTTTTCTATTAGAAAGTCGCGGCTTCAACTCCCCTAAAATTGGAGAACACACGAAGACAAAGAACCACGTCCCAATCTAGGAATAGATTGCGAAATAGTATTGTGTGTGCGAATTCGTAGCCCTAGCTCTCTTAGCTCAACACAATTGATTACAGCAACAATCAAACAATCAAAACAAGCAATCAACTTGTTTCAAGAACACACTTGTATGCAAGAAAGTTTAACAAAGAAGAAAATATAAAATCAACAAAGAGAGTTACGTGGTTCTCCCTTCAATACACTTGTTGCCTCCTCTATATGGAATGACAAGAAATATATATGTATCAGAGATGGGAAAAAAAACCGCCTTAGAGAACAACGGATGAGATTAAATCAAGAAACCGGATCACAACTCCTCAAGTAACAAACTAACTGCTTTCTGCAAACAACAACAGTTGAAAGACCACGGTTTGAATAAAAACCGTTGTAGAAGCTGAATAACAGAAATAACAGAATTAGTTTCCTGAAACAAAATTTAGTTGTTATGAAATCCTCTTCAATCAATTTACACTTAATCCTGAGTTGATAAGCCATATCTTTAACAGTGTGCGACTAAGGTTTGAATTCCCCCATTAAAACCTCTTGGAAAGAAGAAAATGTTGGGCGTAGGTTCTACGGCTGCTCTCACGATACCCGATATGGTTTTTTAGTTCTTGCTTCAATTTTATTAGTTTATTCAAGGTTGAATTGAATTAATTGAAACATACTGGATATAATTTTGGCAGAATGAAGGTCATTGTACGAGTTTTAGGTGGATAGATGCACTTCTATATGATAGAAGCAAACACATAATGAGAGGGCTCTTGTGAAGGCTTAACGAGAAGAACGTTGAAAATGAGGTCCTGCATAACGCCCGCATGAATCTCGAAGAAATTGTTTCCGTAACCGAGATAGATAATGAGAGAATGAGCTACTCGTTAAAGAAAAAAAAAACAGGTGGAGTTAAAGAACAAGGAGGTGGAGTCCATCAACAATGAGTTGATAAAACATAAAAGTCGGCGGAATTTTCAAAATCGCGTCGGCACGTGAAGGTCACATGACCTTTTTTCGAACAACTGGTCAACATTAGGTCAAAATTGGACCAAAATTGAGCAATTACTAGAGATATGAGACTAAATCGAAAAAACAATAACTTATGGGACTAAATTCGAAAAGGAAAAAAGTTATGGGACCATTTTAACCGAAATTTTCAAAACAGCGCCGACACGTGACCTTTTCCGGTCAGTTGGTCAACATTTGGTCAAAATTGGACCAAAATTGAGCAATTACCAGAGATGTGGGACTAAATCGAAAAGCAATAACTTATGGAACTAAATCCGAAAAAGTAAAAAGTTATGGGATTATTTTGATTTTTTTCCCTATAGTACATAGTAGTAGCGCTACAGAAGTAAAGAAGACTTCTATTCTAAATTATTAACTTTTTATTTTATTAAATCTCCCTATATTTTCGTTGTTATATTCAGTATTTGTAACTTTTACCTGTTCTTATTTAAACTTTAAAGAATCCTCAAAGTAGAAATAGAAGTTCAAAAGTTTAATTAATAAATTAAGTAGAGAGATCTAATGAGCCTGTTACGTGAGACCAAATTCCTTGGGAAGTGATAAAAAAATTAAAAAAAAAAAAAAAAAACCATAATAAGTAAATCATGTGAAACTAAAAAGCTGAAGGAAAAGAATCCTGGTACTAAGAGAAAAAAATAAAAAAGAGGCTTAAAAATAAAAGATAAAAAAGAAACTCTAAAATCCAAAAAATAGAAAAAAAAAAAAAGAAAGAAAAGGAAACCATAAAAGCAAAACAAAGAGAAAAAAGTAAAAGATAAACTTGGCTTTGATCTCAACAGTCCCACGGGATGGAACGAGTATTGAATGTCAAGGGGGACCAAACAGTAAAAGTAAATAAATATTACTCCCTTCGTTCCGGTTCAATTTGTCTGTCTTGGTCGGGCACGAAGATTAAGAAAAAATAAATTTTGTGGAATCTTTGACTTTTTTAAAGGTGAAGATTGAATGTGAAGATTTTGAGGGTGGAGATTGTGAGATAAAATTGTCATTTATGGGCTGACAAATTAGATTGAGACAAACCAAAAAGGAAAGTAGGCAAATTAGAACGGGACGGATGGAGTATATATAAAACAAAAGTAAATTATTATTTTTTATATAAATTTATATTAAAACTTTTGTCTAATATCCTAGATATTATGCAATCTTAGACACTTAAAAATTTAGACCGAACATTCTTTTATTAGGAGAAAAGAATATAAAATATTTTTTTTTTGGGGGGGGAACATTTACACTTCAACCCAAATATTTAAGAAAATTAAAGATTAATAGTTATTATTAAAAAATTAAACAAATTTGGGTCATGGCCACCCCTGGATTGATTTGTGGTTCCGTCCCTGCTCATATGCGTTTTTGTCAGACGAAATAACATAAAAAGTATTTTTTAAGTATTGAGGAGACTATTTTGATTTTGAAGCACGCAAATTCGGTTCATCTGCACTTTTTAAACAAAAATATTTCATCCTTGAAATTAATTGAGAAAAAAATTTAAATTAGGGAAAATGCATAGTTGGTTCTTGTATTTTCTAAAACTGGTGAGTTTCTATATTTTAGTTTATAATAATTTGTACAGTTGTTAGTTGGAGTTTGATTGAAGTTATGGTGGGACTCAAGTGTGCATGATTCTTTTAAGACATAAAAACAAAACAAAACAAATCTGGCAGTTGATGATTGGGATTAGTTTGAAGTATGTTTTGTTAGGGAGTCTGCATGTACATAATGGTTTAATTATTAAGTGTTAATGTAAAATTTATGTTTTAAACAATATTGAAGGAAGTGAAGTGATCCAGTGTGTGCAAATTATATAAAGGGAGACAATTGAGAAAAGAAAATGGGAAAAAAAGGCGAAATGTGGGTACGTGTTATCCTTCAAACTATTATTGTAGCAGCACCACCGAAAGTGAGCATAGATGGAGTTAGGTGCTGCTGTGCTGGCTAGCTACAGACAACATCCATGTTTCTCAGACTTTAATAAAAACTAGTACTAGTACTACTATCAATCAACGATGAGGGATTTTTTAAGACAAAACTATGCGTACTATATTTCCAATACCAAAAATTCAATTGGCCGTCAATTACTACAATCTATGATAACGACACACGTTTCCAATTCGAATAAAGTCTTATTATTAGCTAGCTAGGTTGGTTATATTTGAAAACAGAAGGTCAACATATTGTCACTAGATATATGGTGCTTCGCAGCTACCACATTTGCATCAATCTAACAAAATTAAGACTGGGGATAGCTGATTTCTAAACAAAAATAATTTATATTATCAGATATTGAACCAAAGTCATTAAACTATTTGGATGTTTTATTTCCCAATATATGGTTTTTATTTTATACTTAAAATCAGTTGCAGATCAACATTAAGTAATGGGGTGAGTTGAAACATAAAAAGTTATATACATTGAAGAATTGTTAGAATTCAACAAACTTACGACTTGCTATAAGCTTTAAAAAAAGAAAAAAAATAGTAATATAGTCTACACAGAAGTTTTTTTTTTTTTTTTAATAGAATATTTACTAAAATCACCAATAAATGAGTTCGAATCAAATAATTTGGCATTATTTTAAATATGCAATATTTATTCATATTTGCGTTAGAGACTAGAGCATAAATAATAAAATTAAATGGGGTGGACTTAAAACATTTGGTGCATGTTTGGTTGGGGCAGGGGGCACTGTTGGCTGGGGATAGTGGTTGGAGTTAGTGGCTGGGAGAGTAAAAAAATGATTTGTTTGGGTGCTTGGGGTAGTGGTTATAGTGTAGGATATAATTTTTAATTGTAAAATATGATGTGATGTGTGTAGGATAACAATGATTGATTTTATGATTAAAGTGATATTAGAATTTGTAGTGGTTGGGCAACATGTGTAAACAAACATAAGGAGGGCTGGGCCAATCCATCAGGGATTGGACCAACCCCAACCAAATATATCTTTTGAGTAAATAATAAATAAAATAATAAATTTATACTACTAAAGATAAAATCCTACAAATTATATATTGTGCTGGAGCCCGACGTAGGCCGAAGCTAGATCCGCCCTGCTTAGAATATGTATCATGTCCAATGAAAATAAATTTCTTTAAAGATTATTATATATAGTACTGGTAAGTTCTTATTGTATATTGGAATTTTTTGGGGGCATGCCTTCAATATTTTATGATTTATAGATATATTTTATTTAATGTTTTGTAAAATGTCAACATTTTATGTTAACAATTTCAATTTTCCTTTTTATATTTTCGAGTGACTAGTATGTATATATCATATGCTCAATTAATGAGTATTGAATATTGTTTTGTGTTGCAAAATATATAGCAACCGCGATGCAGATTCCTCCTTCCTAGTGCCGTCATGATCATTCCAATAGCATATACTTTAATCTTTAGCCTACATTAAATAATATAGTACTTGTGCCTCGAGTTACATTATGTTTGACTTGAATTAACTCAATACGAAGAAGATATTTATGAATTGATACCATATGATAGTCTAAAGAATGAATTGATTTTGTTTAAACGTATTACACAGATTTATATCAGCAGATACAAGAAGTATGGTAAACCCTAATTAACAGCTATAATCACGAGATTTGATTATGATGAGGATCACTATTATTTGGGAAGAAGATCGTAATCTAGAATCTTCTTTGATACGCCCCGCAAAATGAACGTTCCATTAGCAACGGAAATTTTGGACCGGAGATCCTCAAATCGTGATTGGGGTAAAGCCTTCGTAAGAAGATCAGCGAGTTGATCAGCAGTGCGAACATAAGAGACAGATAAGACAGCCTTCGTGGCAAGATCGCGAACATTGTGGACGTCACTAGTTATGTGTTTCATCCGAGAGTGTTGAATTAGGTGAAGAGCAAGACGAGTCGCACTCGTATTGTCACAAAGTAATTTCAGGGTGGTAGTGACAGGAATTTGAAGCTCAGTGAAAAAGTTGACTATCCACCCGACTTCAGATGCAGTAGAAGCAAGTGCACGATATTCAGCTTCGGTAGATGAGCGGTTCGAGAGCTCCACGAGATTGGACTATTACCAAGAAATATGATATAGGCAAAGGTGGATTTGTAGTCTTTAAGATCACCGCCATAGTCCGAGACAGAATATACGGTAAGCCGAAGATGTGTTGGTTTGCGAAGGAGGAGGCCAAAATGTAGAGTGCCTTTTAAGTAGCAAAAAAGACGTTTCACTTCGCCCCAACAACAACCATAGGGGAAGCCATACATTGAGCGAGTCGCTTCATAGCGAAGCAGATGCCCGGGCGAGTAAGAGAGAGCTATTGTAGACTGCCGAGGGCACTGCAATATTCGGTGGGATCAATTGACAAACCATCGGAGGAGCTTTTGGGATTGTTGGGCGTGTGAAGTGGCTTGGCACCGTCCATGCGATGGCGATGAAGAAGATCAATAATGTGCTTGTGTTGCGAGAGAAATAAACCCTCTTTGCAATGAGCCACTTCAATGCCGAGGAAGAAGGAAAGAGACCCGAGATCTTTGACTGCAAAATTCAATTGGAGATGGCTTATTAGTTGCGCCACATGACGAGGACTGGAACCTATGACAATTAAATCGTCCACATAGAACCAAGAGACATACGCCAGCATGATTACATATAAATAAGGAATGATCAACTCGAGATTGAATAAAGCCAAAGTTCAGGAGAGCAGAGCTTAGAGCATTGTACCATTCACGAAGAGCCTCTCGTAGGCCATATAGACTTATGGAGAATATAGACATGCTTAGGATGCTTGGGGTCAACAAAACCAGGTGGTTGAGACATGTAGACAGGAACAACCAGGTTGCCATGGAGGAAAGCATTGCTTATGTCGAGCTGTTTCAACGACCTATTTGCAGAGAGAGCGAGAGTTAGAATCATGCGGATGGTGACTAGTTTGACCACAGGACTGCAGGTTTCGTGAAAATCAACACCTGGACGTTGATGAAATCCCTTTCAACCAACCGGGCCTTATAGCGCTCAATCGTACCATCGGATTTTCTTTTTATGCGAAATACCCATTTACATCCCACAATATTGGCATGAGAAGGAGGCAAGACTAGATCTCACGTACCGTGACATTGAAGAGCAGTGAATTCCTCGATCATGGCCTGGCACCAATGTAGACTTGCGAGAGCTTGCGAAATGCAAGTGGGCTCGATAACGGCAGGAAGAGGGTGTTTAGTTGTGAGGAAGTGTTGTTTAGGCTTAAAGATAATAATTTAAGCACAGGTGCGCATGTGATGATGCATGGGGCTGGAGGCGGTTGAGGCCCGGCAGAAGATGGTGATCGTGCATGAGGAGTGAACGATGCATGGGAAGGAGGCACTGAATGAGAGGTTAGTGTTGCATGGATTGGTGAACTGGAGGTCACCTTTGGTAACGAGAGGAGTGGTGGCGTGTTAGGATGTGGAGGGCGTGAGGTGGCTCAGGGGTGTCATCAAAATGCGGCCCAGGGATGTGGTGGTGTGTTAGGATTTGGACTAGGTGTAAGGCTAGTGTAAATCATTTTCACATTTAGAGATGTCCAGTCGAGGCTAGGCCCTATATGCCAAATGAAAAGAAATTGGACTTTAAAACAGTAAACAACTACTTTATTGGTTATTCAGAACACTCCAGGGTGTTTGAAGTTTTATGATCTCGCTATCAGGTCTACTTTTTAGACGAAAAATGTGGTATTCTTTGAGGATGTTGAGTTTGGGTGGGCGATTAAAGGTTAGAGATATTACTTGAGAGGAGACAATGATCAGGATAAAATCCCTGTTATTGTCCCAAAATCTCAACAGGATAATATCAAAAAATTTCCCAATCAGTAAAAACAATCTCAACAACCTTAAGAACTAATGCCATTAAGAAGATACTCCAGGAATGGGAGGAATGCGATTCTGGATGATTATGAGGTATATCATCAATAGAGTGAGGATAATATTGCCATGATGGAAGATGACATATTATTGTTCATCAAGCCATATATGGTCCAAACTCTCAAAATTGGAGTGATGCCATGAACGATGAGTATAAGTCATGCAAGACAATCAGGTTTCAAATCTTGTCCCGATACCAAGTGATTCGAAACCCGCTGATTGTAAAGGAGTTTTTAAACCAAACGGGATTCAAAGAGTAATGTGGAAAGATATAGGATATGTCTTGTAGCTAAATACTTTTCCCAAAGGGAAGGCATTGAATTTGAAGATATTTTTTCTCTGTTTTCTACTAAAGATTATTTCGGGGTAATTATGACATAAGGGCACATATTAATCTTGAACTACATTAGATGGATGAAAAAACGGCGTTTCTCAATGATGACATTGATGATCGATTATGGTGCAACTAGAAAACTGTGTCCGGAGAACCAAAGACTACGGTTTGCAAATTAAGAAATTCATCTATGGGCTCTACTGGCTTCTCATTAATGGAGTCACAAAATTTATCAAGTTGTTGTGTCGTAATATTTTGAGACAAATCTTGTTGATGATTGTGTGGATCACAAATTCAGTGGGAGTAAAGTGTTGCCAATGGACACCCCTGTGGCTAAGGGAGACAAATTAGTCTCACTTAGTGTCCTAAAACAAATAATGAAGTTCAAGAAATGAAAAAATTTCATATGCTTCGGCCGTCGGAAGTTGGGTGTATGCTCGGTCTGTAAAAGACCTGATATGACTTTTTTTGTTGGTATTCTGGGCACATACTTAAGTAACCTCAATATGGATCACTTTAAGGCAGCCAAAATGGTTATGAGGTACCAACAGAGAACTAAAGATTACATGCTTACATATAAGAAGATCAGAACAATTGGAGATCATTAGGTATTCTGATTCTGATCTCACCAGATGCCAAAATAGAAGGAGATCTACTTCGGGATACACATTTCTGTTAGCTGGGGAGCTATTTCATGGAGAAGTACTAAGCAGATACTCGTAGCACCTTCTACCCAGTGTTTGTGGGACCGGACCGGTGACCGAACCAGACAAGCCACCGGTTCAAGGTTCGACCGGTTCAACCGGTTCAACCACCGGTTCAACCGGTCAAAGACAACTTGTTGACTTTTGAATTTCGATAGTTCTTTATGTGTAATACAATCTAATTTGATACTAGAGTTTAACTTGTAAAAAAAAATTCAACATATATCAATATCAATTAATTCAAAGATACTTCTAACTCTAATTTTTTTAATAACATCCTAGTGCCAAATTTAAAATAAGACGGGAAAAATAAGGGCAAATGAAGATAAAGGTGAAAATCCCCTTTTTTGACTTAAAATAGGCCAAAACACAACTTTATTTTTAAAAAAAAAAAATTGAATATAATCCGGTTCGACCGGTTCTACCGGTTCGGCAGTCGAACCGATTCTCACCGGTTTTGACCGGTTTTCAACGGTTTTATGTGATTTCCGGTTTTTTAACGCTACCGGACCGGTTCCAGGCCCGGTTCCCGGTTGAACCGGTCGAACCGGCCGGTCCGGTCCGGTCCCACAAACCATGCTTCTACCATTGCAACAAATTTTGTAGCATGTTATGGGCATCCACTCATGGGATATGGCTGCAAAATTTTGTCAATGGATTGCAAAATGTTGGTAGTATTGAAAGACCACTAAAATTGTACTGAGACAAACTCAGCAGTGTTATATTGGGATAACAATAGGAGCTCTACCGAGTCAAAGGGTGTTGACTTAAAGTTTCTATTTGTCAAAGAAAAGATACACAATAAAAAGGTTGATATTGAGCGTATTAGGACAGACTCAATAATTGCGGATCCGCTAACTAAAGGATACCACTGAAGGTCTTTTATGAGCATACAACTCAATGGGTGTAGTATTGTTTCAAGATACTTTAGTTTAGTCGGAGTTGCTCAATATATTGTGTTATTGATATTTTGGTTACTTTGGTTAATTCTGTACAAAAATAAAGTTATTGGTTTTTCATTCTGTTATGTTTGGTTTGGTTGATCTCACTCAAGAATGAAATAGAACCAGTTGGAAATTGACATGTTAGATCACATTTCATGTAATTTCCATGTTATACTCCATGATTGATCTGTTCGTGGTTGTATTGGTATATGTGATTATTGTTCTATTAAATCACATACATTTAAAGTGAAGAAAGCCTCTTTAGTCCTATATCAATATTATCATTGACAAGATTGTTTAAGAAATATCGAAATGTGACATCAAGGTTTGAGCTCATTTAGGGTGACATGTGTAGCCTAAGTGAGAGATTGTTGGAAATATCAACCATATTGGGTCAATACATGTCAAGTTTAATATGTATAGCTGTCTTATGATGCCCAACTAAAGTGGTTTGCTAAGGATTTAATTTATAGGCCTCAATGGACATTAAATAATCATGGGCTTTATGTGTAGATACCATAAGGGATTTTCAATTTGTTGATGGATCAATTTCACAATAAAGAAAACTTATAATTATAAGTTAGGGTTATGGTCCCCAAACGTCAGTTCACTTATCTCATGTTATGTACTCTCTCTGCAAAAAAGTGATAAAAAGTGAAACTAATCGTTTGAAAGACCATAGTAATTTCCACACAAGATCACACATGAATTCAGATATGCTTCCGCTTTCAGTTAATTGTTTCTTTCTATTTTGAATTGTCATCGTAGGGGTATTTAATTAAGTGATTGATGAACATACTTCTTTGAACTGATTATCGTATATTATTGTTAAAGCATATTATTCGTGATTTATAATTTTAACAAAGTAATGTCAATTAATGGTTGTGGAGTCTTTTCGAATTTTAGTGGCATGGTTTGAATCCGGGAAATAAGGGCTACCCTATTGCACCCATGTAGAATTTTATTTATTTGTTTCTATAACAATGTCTACACCTCATTTAGACGGTGTTTGATTAAATTATAAAATCCTCAAATGTGTTCGATGAAATAAGATGTTAAACCACTTATAAAATACAAAAATAAGCTCTTAGAGCGAGTTTATAAACTCCAAAAAGAATAATTTCTTTTAGTCCAACTTATTTTTTAAGATCTTAGTTATGCTCAAATTTCACATACTACACACACATATGCACAACATACACACACAATACACATACTACACACACTTCACTTATATTACACACTACCCACACTTCACACACACGTAACAATACACACACTTCACACATTATACACAATATACACACACCACGCACACATTGCACATTACACACACAACACACACTCCACTATAATCAAAATGTGTGATCAGTAATTTCTTTTAAATTAATCCTCAAATTCATAGCTAAATCATTACGTTCAATTTTACGTTTGCCCTTAAATGTAAAATTTCCTCAAATACTCTATAATATGGTTTTTGAAAAAAATGCCCCCTTTAAAAGAATTTGTAAATGAGTCCCGATCTGCATGTTTGCCACCATTGGACTCGGTGACGTGGATATGTATTACCTACTTATCTGTGGGTACAACACAAGCTTGTATATATATTTCTCCGCAACGTGAAAAAGTGGCGGTGTCGGCCAAAGCACGTGACAGAGACGGGGTGGGGACGGTGGGCAGTGGCGGAGCAGTGGGCAGAGTCGTCCACACACGTGGTGCCAAAAATCAATTACCATGTCTTTACAGCTGCCACGTCTTCCCATATAATCACGATTACCTGATGATGATTACAACATGATTATCTTTACATTCTTTTTCCATCACTCCTGACATAGACATTCTCATTGCTTTACGTTTCACCTTTTTCCATCTTTATTGCACCATTATGGATATTCAATCACTTTTTTTTTCTTTAATAAATTATAAACTGGTATAAAGTTCGTTTTAGTTTTCACAATTGTCATATACCTATAGAATTTCTTCGTTGAATCAACAAACACCCAAACTTTGTTATCTATATATATAGTGGAATTAAGGTACACGTGCACCCGGGGCGGACCCACGCCATCTGATTGGAGAGGTGATAAATAAAAAACTCCGATCAATATTATTATACACATAATAATAAATATTAAAATAAACATATTATTTACATTAAATACACAATATACATATTTTAAGCATATAATTAGTGGGATGGGGTTAGGGTTGGAGGGGCTAGAGCCACCTCTACCCAGATGGTAGGTTCGCCCCTGGGTGCACCAAGAACCTTGTAGTTCGACATTAAGTGTATAAGCTATTGATAACATAATTATGAAGAAAAGTCGTAATTAAAATATGTTTACTCTTAGAATTGTAAACGTAAATTTTCAAATGTCACCTTACAAAAGACAGTAAAATTATTTATGGTACACAATTAGTACCACGGATCCTTACATATTTTTAGATTTATTGTCAATATTTACCATTGAAAATATGGATATGGTAAGAATTTAACATTTTTAAACTACGGCATGTACAAGGAAATGGACCTATGAGATCCTCTATTACATTTGATATAATAAAGGATGAAATACATATATATTGTAATATAGAATCCGGATTGGGCAATGAATTTGTTTTGTCAACAGACGTCAACATTACAAGTCATTTCACATGAACCAATGCCTCAATAAAGAAAGGCGTTTGGACAAAAATCAATAAGTTTATTAAAAATATTTCTCTTCTTTTTAGCCAATAAATATTACTCCTGTATATATATACATATTCCAGAGATTATAAAATATTTTTTTACAAACTAAAAAGATTTGAGTTCAGAATTTAAGCAAAAACTTCATATTGTAGGAGGTTAATATTAAAAAAACCTCTAAACCAGTTTATTTAAAAAAAGGCAGGAAAAAAGAAATCGATCCGAACAGATATCCGCATAATCATTGGCTTTGTAGATATTTTTTATCGGATACCAGACGAGGCGGGATACCCAAGGGCGGAGGAAGGCTTGGCCTCTCCTGGGCTTCAGCCCAGCTCTCCCACTCTAATGATCCACTTATACTCCTAATTAATATTAAGTTCACCCTCAAAATAAAATTAAGACAACCCCATTAAAAATAAGCACACTACCCTTTTAAAAATAGGCAAAAACTTGTGTGCACCCAACACACAATTGCACTATTGTGCACTCTCCTATTTAATTTGGAATTAAAGATACATATAAGGGCCTTGTTTGGATGAATTTATAACAACAATATGTGGTGTAGTGGTGAGGCGCATGGATTGTAGGGTTTGACGCGCGTGAGGTCAAAGGTTCGAACCCTGCTCTCGCGCTGTTTTTACCTCTTTTTATGTTGTTCAATAGTATATGTTATATCGCGTAATAGTATATATTATAGTTACATGTGTAATTTTTTTTACCTCTTTTTATCTTGTTCAATAGTATATGTTATATTACGTAATAGTATATGTTATATCGCGTAACGTGTATCATTTTTTAATAATATATTATGTTGTTTGATAGTATATGTTATATTGCGTAATAGTATGTGTTATGTTGTGTAATAGTATATAGTTACTGGTATAATTTCTTAATAAATATATTATTTTGTATAAAAAATTATAAGAGGTGTTTAATAGGACTTGAACCTAGGCCACTTTAAGCACATGCAAATGTTTATCCACTAGGCCACCACCTCATATTGTTATTTTAAACGTGGCGCAATATATTAATATTAATAATAACACATGCAAATATATAGAAAAAAATTGAGAAGAATAAGGGCAAGAGTAGATTTCAAACTCAGGCCCTAAGGAAGAACAGCCCACGTTTTTACCACCTTGGCCAATGTCTCTTATGTGCCATCAAACATGCCTTAATATATATATATATATAGATATTATTTATTTTACAGAAAAAAAAAAAATCAGAGTTGCGCGCTGCGCGAGGCTCGAACACAAGACCTCAGCGTGCGCGCAACAACACCGTGCCACTGCGCCACTATCAACTTGTTGACATCCAAACACAGCCCTTATTATATATGTAATTCCAAAATTAAATTGGGGAATGCACAATAAGCTTATTGTGTGTTGGGTGCACCCAAGACCTACTCTTAAAAATAAGGTTAACTACAAAAACATCGACGATCTTTGGTTCAATTTTCAATTTTGTCATAACTTAAAATTTATTAATATTGGTTATCAATTATATTTTTTTTTCAATTACAATGCCGAATATTTTTTGGCATCTGATTGTGTCGTCATCACCACCATTAAATGAGTCTGGACACGACCTTTATTTACCTTCGACCAATTTTACAATCCATCATTTTTGTTGTCGTTAATAGGTGATTGAAGTTATTATGTCACGTCTTCTACTCGCAATTAACGTCATTGAAAATGACAGATTGTAAGTTGGTCAATGGTAAATGAAGGTCTTGTTAAAGCACATTTAACAGTGGTGATGGCGACGCAATTATATCTTGAAAATATAGTTGATGTTGTAAATGAAAAAAAATAAAATTATACTACCTCTGTCCCAGTTAAATTTGCAACCCTGACCGAGCACGTACGTTAAGAAAAAACAGATTTTGCGTTTCCTTTGACTTTTTTAAAGGTGGAGATTGAGGGTTGAGATTTTGAGAGTGAATATTTTGGGAATCAGAGATCATTTATGGGGTTGCAAAGTTAACTGGGATGGAGCGATAATGCAAGTGGGCAAACTTAACTAGGATGGAGGTAGTAGTTGACTAACATTGATAAGTTTTAAGTCATTTTGTAATTTAAAATTGGACCAAATGTCTGTAATTTTTCTTGTAATTAACCCTTAAAAATAAATCCACCTCACCATGATTCATCTTGTTTTAACTCTATCTGTTTCTACTGTAATAATTGAACGGACATTTTCATCAATGAAGCATGTAAAGATGACACTTCGAAGCAAAATGAAGGATAATTTTCTTGCAGATCATGTAATGCTCTATATTGAACGTGATTTGGTGAACAACATAGATATATATTGAATTATAGATGAGTTATATAGTTTAAAGACTCGTCGGATGCAACTTATTAACATTAACAAGAGTATGTATAAAAATTTTAAACCAAATATTACTATATTCGAGCCCACCTCATTGTTAATTTCTAGATCAACTCCTTGGAGCACCCAATCCGATGACCTAAAACCTGTCAAATTTCGACCCAAGTCATCCCGAGGAATGAGTAAGTCGGCCTAGCTTGGATGAGCCCTAGTCAAATATGTGAATACATCCATTTTTCTTTAATAGAAAGCGATTAGTTATATAGATATATATATATATATATATATATATATATATATATAATATTTATGTTTGAAGTTTATGTAAGAGAATGTAAAACTCAACATAACAAGAAAAAAATAATATGCCCATAAATATAAGGGTGTGTAGAAGAAGACGTTAAACAATATTACCTACTAATTACATAGAATAACAGGTAAAATCTCTAAGTGCACCATTATTTCGGATGCGCTATATGATTTCTCTATATATATCATTTACGAGGCTCATTCCAATATTCAAATCCTCATTAGGGCTAACCTAAAATTTAATGACAAAGTTTTATGTGCACTAATTGCACAGTACAATTCAGGGTGGGTATCACGATTTATGCTTAAAGGTGATACATTCATCCAAAACAGGTGATACATTTAAGCATCATTCGTGATGCCTTTTAACCATGATATTTTTATCCAGATTATCTAATATCTTTAGACATAAATAGTAATATATTTTGACCCATTACCCGAATTACATGGATCTAAGAGCCGTACAATAGACGCACAAGAGACCTCACCAAATTGAATATGTTGAAACCGGTACGTACTCATATCCCGATTTTAGGTAGGTATGTTAATTTAATTCTTAGTTCGGGTTATTCGAGATGTAATCGAGTAATAGCTCGAACATTAGCCGGGCTCGGTATTATAGTAAATAGTAGGGATGTGCAGTTCGAATAACTAGATATTTTTTATATTTTGAATAATATATTCAATTTGAATAAACTATCTTTACATCTAGCCAAATTTGTTTCCAATTCCATAACCTTTTCATTTTGAAATCATATAATGACTGAATATAAGGTTCCTTTCAACTATTTATGTTAAATACAACTAATTATAAAATTATTAATTTTTTTAATTTTAATTCTAATCTAAATTAATTTTTCAGGTATAATATATTTTTAAATTTATAATTTATTATTTTATTCGGTTCAATAAAGTTCTGTACATTTCAGTACAGTTTGATATGATTTTCAGTTTGAAAATTTGAGAAATATCCAAATCCGTACCAAAAAAATAATCAGTTCAACTTAGTTCCAAAAAAAGTCAAATTATCAATGAATTTTTTTATTCAGAATTTATGCGATTTCGATAGTCTCCAAACTCCATGCACAAACCCTAGTAAATAGATATGACAGGTGGTTGATATAGGATATTACCCAATTATTTTTGCTCATATACATATATTACCCTAGTAATTAGTTTTCCTCGAAAAGTATCACTTCTTCGCGAAAAAATATAATCACTGAAAATCGACTCCAAATCTTATCTTACTTTTTGTTTGAACGACTTTCTTAAGGTCCATTATCAGATGACCAAAAAATAGTGTAATTAGCAAAAAGTATTAAATTTTTCTAGAAAAGTATCAATAAAAATATCACCTTATTGATAATTTTAATATAAAAGTACTTCCTCCGTCCCAATTAATTTTGCACGGTTGATCGGACACGGATGTTAAGAAAAAACAGATTTTGGAGAATCTTTGATTTTTTCAAAGGTGGAGATTGAGGTTGAAGATTGTGAGAAATTTTCCTTTTTAATGATGTGCAAAGTTAAGTGGGACGGACCGAAAAAGAAAGTATGCAAATTTAAGTGAGACAAAGGGAGTAATACTTTTGGTCAATTAATGTGACCCTTTGTACATAAAAATACCCATGCATATGATGTACATAAGGTTTTTTCGTACATATTACTATATATTTATAAATCATATAATTAGCATTGTATCCAATACATCTTGTATAAAACATTCTTTTTAATTGAGCCAAAAATTAAAATACAATTGAATTATATCAACTATGTATATACATAGATCCATGCATTTGTGGCACACAACTATTATTCGTACTGTTGAGGCCTAATAAATAAGTAGCTAAAAGAAAAGTTCGTCCAGCACCAAAAAAAAATAAAATTAAATAAATATAAATAATAATAATAATAATAATAATAATAATAATAATAATAATAATAATAATAATAATAATAAAGAAAAACATGAAGTAATGCACAAAGAAATATTTATAGCCAAGGGAAACTATTCATGTTAACGTACATGTCAGTGGAGGAATAAATAGATAACTCATGCACGTACTCATTATTAAATTGCTGTACTAAAAGTAGTCAAAATTCAGTATTTCGTTTTCCAAGCTTTTATATATATATATATATATATATATATATATATATATATTGTCCGGAATTCAGCGTTAATGCTGGAAGAAAAAAGCACAACCATAAAAAATGAAATTTAAATGTGTTGTAAAGATAGAGATAATAATAAGAGAAAGCGAGAAGCTGGAAAAAAGAAACAGGACAAAACAAAATAAAAAGGCGGAAAATGTCTGATAGCTGACAAAACATACTGGAACGTAAATCAATTACCACCCCCGTCCCGACTTAATTTCTCTAGGCACGAAGATTAAGAAAAAATAAATTTTGTAGAATTTTTGATTTTTTTAGAGGTGAAGATTTTGAGGATAGAGATTGTGAGAAAAATTTTTATTTTTGAGCTGACAAAATTATTTGGCACAAATCAAACAAATAAATAAACAAATTAAGCGGAGACTGAGGGAGTACTTTAAACTGTATCCATACAACTGTCATCCAATTCACAAAAGCACCAATCAAATAAAAGGTTATATCGACACTCATTTATTGGATGAAATCAGTGGGAGCACAAACACGTTGGTGCCTTCCTACTCAATTACAATAATTTCAATTTTTCTACATAATTGGATATTATGCTGTCCATTTGATATTTAATCAAAATAGGTTTTATTCAATAATTGTGATATAATGTTGTAAAGTGAAATATTAACATCAATTAAGAAATATAGGATGGTTTAGTTCTCTAGCTAACCATTTTGTTTTATCAACCATTCTTATGCATAATAAGTGTGCAATTAATATCAAAATAAATGATTAAATGGATAAAATATCACAGGATGTAATTGGCCTAAGTTAAAGAGTCAGAAAATAATTAGACTTGAGAGAATGTTATCAACCAAATATATATTTACATGGCATATCATGAAATCTCACTTATCACCATTGTGGAAAAAATGGAATTTTACATGGTTGTCGAATTTCAGCAGCTGGAAGAAAATAGGCCAGTCTCAGCCCATCAAGAATATGACCCTTAGGCGGGCCAGCCCAACTATTGTGACCCCACACCATATTACCACTTCCTTTTCAAAGTAATTGCAAATTATAGGATTGAAACACAAAGGTAAGCAAAGAATAAATGAAATTACACAATCTTGAAAGGACAATAACTTCTTGTCCTGCTGTAGATCCTGAACTATTCTTTACAACAGAATGCACTTATAGATTGTGAAATTCCTACTTTACTCCTCTGTAAAAGTAAGAAATATATAAAGGATTACCTGTCTCAAGTGCCCCTTGCTATACCGTTCTCAAACCTTTCATCCCAAAACCAGTGTCTTGCATCATTGCCACAAACTCGTTGTAATCAATCCGGCCATCCTGCAATTATATCGAACTCCGTAAAATTCACAGATATTCATGTCTAAACTATATTTGAGACAAAGAGGAACATACATTATCCTGATCCACTTCGCGAATCAATTCTTCTATGTGCACGTTTTCAAGTCCAAATTTTTCGCAAGCCTGTTGAAGCTCATCATGTGTGATGTAGCCACTACCATCTTTGTCAAAATACGAGAAAGCTGCATACATATGATCCTCTTTCTCGATTTTGTTTAAGTGAAGCATTGCTGCTACAAACTCTTTATAATCTATTGTCCCACTATTGTCCACGTCGGCCTGCGATTACCCAGAGGGCAGGTTTAATATGATCATAAAATCGATCTCAATTTTCCCGACTGAGAAATATCAAATTTAGAAATTTGGGACTATAGATTAAAGGAAAATCTTAGAAGCAAATTATTCTAGGCTTACAGCTTGCATCAGGTCAATAATTTCATATTCTTGGAGTTTGGCACCGACTTTTTCCAAACCTTTTTTAAGTTCCTCCAAAGTGATCTGTCCACTATTATCCACATCTATCATCTTAAACATTTCCTTCAATCCGGCAATTTCCTCCTCGGAAAGTGATTCAGCAATAACCTACACATTAGATAACATTAAATGTTAGTAGTAAAATACCGGCTGTGCAACAACACAACTTACTTCGTTCTCTTCTATAGAACGTGACATCTAGTACATGAAATGGTTAATTTTCTACAAAATGAATTTAGATTCTGTGGTAAGCAGAAAAGACTTATGTAAGACCTTCTGACCGCAGGGCGGATAGTTAAATATGGTCAAAATGTATTACTGTGTTGATCATATTTACCCATATTTTGATTATTTGAACACCCGTCTTACTGCAAGACGGTCTTTGAGAAAACCTTAATTCAATGCAAGGGAAAATTATTTACAAATTCAAAGAAACTAAAATCCCAAGTGCTCTTTTTATAATGCTAAAAGTTCCAAGTGGGTAAGAGGTGTAACCATTGCAGCTGCTAGCTGCTACATGTTGCTCCAAAATGTCCACTAGGATATCCCCTTTTTATTTTTAATTTTTTCATAGAGTAAAATCAGGTTTGCAAATAAATGGTACTGTATTTTTCATATCCCATTTTTATTTTTTTATTTTTTCATAGAGTAAAATCAGGTTTACAAATAAATGGTACTGTATTTTTCATTGTTTAAACTCCTTTGTGTGAGTTTGCATCACATTTTCAGAGAAAATATAAATAAAAGTTGATTATATGGTAACAAATGCATCATGGGCTGCACAGTTGTAGGTGGTATCTACGAAACCCTGAAAAGAACTTACTCTAATAGCTATCTTCTTGAGTCTGTTCATAGCAGAAAATTGCTTCAGACGACTTAGAACAGCAGAATCAAGAGGCCTATCTGGAGCTTCGCCACCAACTTGTACCCATGGATGGCCTGCAAGTATATTACTATAAATATTGCTCCAATGCGGTGTAACATTTAATATGCAACATTATCCGATCGAAAATGCATGCACATTTTTCAATTAAATGGTAGAACTTCATCAGTTTCAGCTATTAAATGCAATAATCCAGTTTTCAGGCTAACCAAATCTAGCATCTGTTCCTATTGTTCAGGAGATTCCCAATTGAAGCTTCATTAGCACTTTTCTCAAACGTTTCTTTTGGATCTTCTCTCTCAGAACACAGTTTCTTAATGCACCCTAATATGAGTTCTACAAGTCACACTACAATAGTACTGTAATAAACAAAAAAATGACAGCAAGTTGCTGGGTATGGTGAGAAACTAAATAAACTATCTACAAATTCAAGCTTCCTAGAAATATCGAATATAATCAGGTAAGGTGTGAAAGATCTTTATCTATTTTTATTCTAAAATTATGCTGTTCCACTATCTTTAAATTTATTACCATATAAATTTCTCTTAGATATAACATCACATTCATTAAACAATAAGGCTTTCATTGCCTTCGGCAAATATTTTTAAGAGCTCTTTTAATTCCTTGTGCTGTTTTACTAGAACATAACAGGGTAATCAGATCCATCACATTTTCATTAAGTACGTGAAGAGCATAAGCCAATAGTATAATCAATTTAGTCCAGAATACTCTGTGAAGTTCATTTAACCTTTAATACGCTAAAGAATAGATTAAGAAATGGCAACTAATTACTGATTCCCAAGGCCTAAAAGGGTAGACTCACAAAGAACTTGATGAGCTGTGAGCCGCCTTTTGGGATCTCTTACAAGCATTTTTCTAACAAGATCCTTTGCACCGTCAGAAATACTGGGCCATGGCTCAGAAACAAAATCAAGCTCCCCTTTCAAAACCTGCTCAAATATGCCCTGCTCCGATTCTGATCCAGCACGTTTATTTGCAGAGATGAAAGTCAGATTCAACCATTAAAGAGTGAAAATATAACAAAGTAACAAAGAGGACAAGAATGCTTACCATCCCAAAATGGTGGTACTCCACATAGCAAAATGTAAATAATAACACCAGCACTCCAGACATCACATTCTTGGCCGTAATGCTTCCTTAATACCTCTGGCGCCACATAGTAAGGGCTGCCAACCACATCGGTAAACATCTCGCCTGGCAAAATATTCACCACTTGATCAGACAGGAAAGGGGACTAAACTCGAGGATTTAAAACCATAGAATTTTTTTAGTAATATTTCAGCAAATAACAAAAAATATGAGCTTAACTCCACTTCAAGAAAGCGGCACATGTCAAACAAGAAACACTCAAATACCTTTTCATGAATATCTAAATAAAATAAGAAAGTAAGATGATCCGAAGAAATATTACTACCTTTTCATGGATTTCCTACCTATTAAGAATAGTCGAAATCAAAAGCCTGAGAATCCTGAGTAATATTGGTGGGAAAGGGACCGTTTCATGTAAATAGATATTCTAAATGCCACTAGTTGAGCTAGAAGAAATTGTGGCAGATAAATTGATGACAGCCTCAAGTACTGAACTCATTCCTCTGACAGAATTTATAATTGCAATATCATAAAAGATCTGAACCATGGGATAAATCCACATTTGGGAGCTTGAATAAATTCATCAACCTATACCATCCAAAATCCAAACACCATCTAAAGGGCCTTTCTTCTACATCACTAACATTAGTGGTTTAACTACAGGGGTGGCTTCTGGTAGGATGGAATAGGATAAGATGACCAAATATTTCTCAAACTAAGATAAGTTGGATTAGGCAATGTTTAGTTGGGTCCAGTTATGGTTAATTTCGAATCACGACTACGAGGACGACAGTGAGGACAACAATAACAAGCTAAGCCTTTATCTAACTATGTGAAGTCGGCGATATGGATTATATCCCACCGTCATGATCGGTTGACACTCATCTGAAGTAGAAATCAATATCATTACCACTAAAAGCCAAACAAACATTGTAATATAAGTACCTGGCTTGAAAAATACCGAGAGCCCAAAATCAATAGTCTTAAGCGTAGACTCCTCTTCCTGACTAACGAAAAGAAAATTCTCCGGTTTCAAATCTCTATGCATAACTCCCAATGAATGACAAGCTTCTACCACACCAACTATTATCCTAGCAAGCTCCGCCGCCTTCTTTTCCGTGTAATGCCCCCTCTGGACAATCCTATCGAAAAGCTCGCCACCTGCACAGAGATCCATCACAACATGAACTGCAACGGCATCTTCGTAAGCCCCCACAATCGATATCACATTCTGGTGCCCTGCCAAATGGTGCATTATCTGAATCTCTCTCCTAACATCATCTACATCCTCCTGAGTAGTCAACTTCCTTTTAGCTATTGTTTTACAGGCAAAAGACTTATTAGTTCCCTTTTCTATGCACAAATAAGTCGTCCCGAATTGCCCTTGTCCTAACTTCCTTCCTAAACTGTACGAATCTTTTATGTTCCCTGTTTTCCTCTGTAAAACTGATTCAATTTGTAGTCCTATGCTCGATATTCTCTTCATATGAGATGGCTTATTCTGTTTAGCATCCTCCGGCTGCTTCTTTTCCGGCTCGGCGTTTTTAGCTTCGTCTCCGGCGATTTTGATCGGCGTAGGCGGGTTGTTCTGCACATCTGACCGGGAAGAGGCGGAGACTTTGCCATCTGAATTTTCATTATTTTTGCTGCTTCCATCTTTCTGGACAGAGTCTTGTTGATCATTTAGGGCTGGAAGGTCCGGTTGCCGGGTTCTAAACACCGCCGCCGTTACAGATTGTAAGAAACCCTTGTTCCCCAAATTAGGGCCTACGCAATTATTCCCCATCAAATGCTGTCTACAATCCCTAAAATTCCCTAGCCCTACCTCTTTAACTTCACCATCGGAATTTGCAATTATTTACACATTCACCAGAGTGGAGGCGCAATTTGTTTCAAGCCCTAAATTAGATCAATGACTTGCCCCTAAATGGTATGTCATTTTGTTGATGAATCAAAGTAGCATCCCACAAAATCCTTTTGAGGGATGAATATTAATTGAAGAAGGAGATGATCAGCATGAATTCATGGGAGGCAACAAATATGGGGATGATGATACTGCCAGAAACGAATTTTCTTTGCAACCCAAACAAAATTAAACACCTGAAGACGAATCAATTGCTATAAATCTTCAGGCATATCAACAAAATGAGATTTAAATGAGGAACATAGAAAATAATTGACGTTTATTTGTGAATTAGGGCGTGAGATGTGAGAGAAAGTACGGAAGATTAACATGGGGCAGAGAGAGAATGAAATACAGTAAGAAATTTGTGGATTGTAATATGAGCGAGTTAACTCGGGGAATTTCTCAATTGGTTCCAATTGTAATGGGGGTTTCAGCCTTCCAGTCTTCCAGAGGGACATAGGTGCCGATACGTCAAATTTCCATGCAATGCATGCATGGTTGCAACTAGTACAATACCATATAATATTATTAAATCGATATAGTTATGTACTATTTTTTTTTTCAATCGTGTTTTTTTTTTTTTTATATTTGAAACCAAAGTTATGCATTTAGTAGTACAATAAAATATCAGTTAAAATTTTATTATACTTTATTAATATAATTGACTGGTATATGAGTTAAATATTCAAGTCCATCGAGAATGAGTAAAACATTTTGCAGATCAATTAAAACTTAGTTGTATTTATTATCAAATTACTTAATCTTTGTTTCACTAAATATATGTAACTTAAAAAAATTTGAATTCGTTTTATAGCATTAACTTATCTTCGATAGAGTAAATTGAAAAAAAATCCTTATGAGAAATATTATAAATGAAGAGTATTTAACAATAGGTATTAAATGCAGGGGGTTACTTTTTGGGCGTTGGATTATTATTATTATTATTATTATTATCATCATCATCATCATCATCATCATCATCATCATCATCATCGTTGTTGTTGTTGTTGTTGTTGAGTTTTTCAGGAGTGGCGGTGGAGTGGCTCGAAGTGGAATTTGGCATTTCCATCCCCACCCGATGAAGGATCAGGGAATGATTGGGACGAGATCAGGTAGGGATCAATCGAAAATGGGGTATGGTGGGGGCACTACTAGGGTTGAGCATAAATTTATAAAACCGCCCAAATCAAACTGCATTGCGTACCGCTATCTAATTTTTTTATAGATAACTCGCGGTTAATTTTTTTGACAAAAACTGCACCGCATATGCGGTGCAGTATAATTTTTCGCTCAATAACCGCACCGCGTTATATGTTAATATGTTTAGTATGTATCTAAGCTATATGGTCCCGACTCTTGTCATATTGATTGAGCAATCATGCCCAATAGTCAATATCAATATAGAATAAATTTTGTAATAAGTACTTCATAAATTGGTGTGGCAGTTGTATTTTCTTACTACGTCACACATTAGAACCACAACCTCGTTATATTCATATGTTAGTTTGATATTTTTCATCTTTGCATTTACTTGTAGATTGTAATTATGTACTTCTACTTTACATTTGATTGAAACCGCAAGACCGTCACAAACCGACCACAACCACACTTAACCGCGTACTCATTTTTTTCACATAAACCGTGGTGTAACTTTAAATAAAAAACCGAACTGCATATTACGATGCGATTTAAATTTATTGAATAAAACCGCAAAACCGCACCGCGAGCACCCTTATTTATGGTCCTACTGGCGATCTAGTTGATAGGTTTTCTATGTTCATCTCCTCAAGTATCTCAAGCTTTGGAGTAAATTTAGTAATTTGTCAAAAACAGATTTCTCTATCCACCCCTGTGGGGAAAAATACCTATTTAGTTTAAGTAGGATTCAGATTAAGTGTTGTACTTGTATGGTGTAGTTTCACTAAAGCCTTAAACTTTTACAATTAAAAAAATTAATAAACAAAATATAAATAGGGGAATAGCCATATTTTCCAACTGTACAAGGTGCAGTACTGCACTGAATCATAATCCGTTTAAGTATGCGTAATTTGCTCTTTCGATCTATCCAATTATAGACTTGCAATATTAAAAGTTTCGTAACTTAAAAGAATGGAGCAATTTCAGTACCATTTTCGTTAGAAAATAAAAAATTTACCGGAAAAATTTTGGAATAGTTGATCTTCATTCTTTTGATCCATTTGATGTGATTTGAAGAATCCAAAATGTGACTAGGTGCCTAGCGGGATTGAATTTTCTACCTCATTACATAATAGAAATAAATCTACAAAATGCAAAACATAAAAGTGAAAAATTTTTGAAAAAGAAAAAGAAGATTTCGAAATAAAATTAAAATTTTGGGGAAAGAAGAATCAGAAAATTAAAATTATATATAAACTAATAAATAAAAGAAAAATCAAGTAAAAAAAGTGAAATCCAAACATAAAAAAATTGGAAAATATAATTCTAGAAAACAAAAACAAAAAAAAAAAAAATCTTGAAAATAAGAAAAAACTAGAAAACTAAAAAGTTCAAAAAAATTAATAAAGAAGAAAAAATCCATAAGATTTGAGAAGAAGAACCCTTATTTGGGAATTTATTTCTAGGGAACTTGTTTTTATTTTTTCTGGAATTCTTTTTCGTTTTCTTTTTTTTTCATTTTTAGTTTTTTCGAGAAACTTTTTTCTAGAAAAATGAAATTCTATCTTTTTTACGGAATTTAAATAATCTTGTTTTTTCGGTATGCTTCTTTTCTAATCCTACATTTTTGTTTTCAGTTTCATGAATTATTAATTACTTCTATTTTCTGGATATTTATCGTTTAATCCCTGGATTTTCTTATTTATTAATTTCTTGATCTTTTATTACAAAGATGTGATGTGATGACTTGTAAAATTGACCATTCACATACGGGATGGTTTGGATTACACCACGTCGAGTAAATGGATGAGGATCTTTGAAGGATGTCTTTGAGCATGTTTAAACAAGTGTAGCAGTACAAAATATTACAATCAGAAATTAGACAATTAAACAATAAATAAGTAATACACAGTACAGATTAACAGAGGAAAACTGTTGTTCAGATGAATAGACTATTGCTCAATTTTCTCCTATGGTTGCAAGCAAAATGAAATGTGAAGAAAGATTTGAAGGCCAAATTTTGGGCCTAAAACGAAAATTTGAAGGCACCCACCTTAGAATCTGTAACAGACTCCCAGAAAGAAGGTTTCTTCTCTTGGCTCTTCTTCTCTTGTGCTTTTCGTATCAACTCATCCAATGTTCCAGGTAGAGCTGCGTTAATAGCACTCTCGAATTTGTCATGCAAATTAACTCTATCTCTTGTTCCCGACACTAACGAACTTGCATTCGGCTTCTTTAGAAAATCCAAAACATTCAATAAATTTCTCCTGCAAATAGGCAGAACAGTACTTTAGAACTTCAAGTTTACAGCTTTACTAAAGTAAAGAATAAAAACTAGAAATTTGATGACAAATAACTAAGTTCATAGCTCATCCACCTATCTACGGATTGATGACAACAGAAACTGGGTACATGATAAATCTATTAAGGTTGTGTATGGATTGAAGGACTTGTCGATGCATTAGGAATCCATAGTAGCGGACTCACTGGTGTTGTTTGAATTGATACAGATTCAAAATCCGTCACCTCTATAGTGGATTTAAGTCTACTCTAATTTGGACATGAATTCTTGCATTTCAAATCCATAACGCAAACACAACCTTAACACAAATCCTTACTATGCTTGAATATGTTTCAAATACACACTCTTACAACCCTTGAAAGAAATCAGAGAATGATTCATTTCAACTTGCAATATGAAGATTCAACATAATTTTGTGATTCTTGCACTCACAGATTGAACACAAAACATTATCTAATATTTAAAAACAGCATGAAAGAGACGAATACCACACAGCAATCATCATCAACATCACTTGAACGCGTAAAAGGACAGAAATTATACCTGCTAACAAAATTCTGCGTGATGGCCACCGAATCTTCTAGATTAATAACAAGATGCCACCATCCATTAGGCACGAATATTACTTCTCCTGCCTTGCAAACGCATTCAATGGGCCTCTTCTTCCAACTTTTGGTAGCGTTATAGAAGTTCATAAACCACTCGATAATTGAAACAGGACACGCAACCTCAGCACCATCTGGGCTAGGAAGAACCCCAGGCGGCACCACATCAGGAGGGAACAACACCCATTTCTTGGACCCTCTAACCACTGCATTCCAAGCAGAGGTAGAGTTAGGATCTATATGAAATGACGATCCAGACCCTGCTGGCCCAATTATGATCCATCTATAGTCAGGCCTCTCATTGCCTAAAAGACTAAAAAGATCCTCATTGAAGTATTCAGGGACTTGATAGTCCATTCCCAACTGTGGGACTTTATCTACAAACTTCGGGTCGAAAAGATACAACGGCCTTTCCTCCCTCACTTGATCTGAGTACCTATAGTAGTCCTCAAGCTTTATATGCACAGGCCCAACTGCGAATTGAGCATCACCACAAACTTTAACCAAATATTCCCTATCCCATTTTTCCATTGCAGCCCAATTATCCAAACAACCTTCCAACAATATAGGCTTGTTTGGCTCCTCGAAATTCAAGACAAATTCCTCAACAGAAATTCCCCTTTTCCTGATTATGTTATCCCTCTCAAGCCACTCAGGTTTCATTTCAAGATTAGCACAGAGCCAACTCTGAAATAAGTAATCAGAGTAGAAGTTCCTAACTTTAATTCCTGAATTAACTATGGGAAATGAGCCCGTATAAGCACTAACAAAAGTATTCTTCCAAGAAGCAGTGTACAAGAATCCATTTTTATACGTGTCCAACACAAGATTCCTCCAAAGAGGCTCATGGTTGCAGAAAACATAAAAAGATTTACTTACAGCTGATAAAACCCCCAAGTGGGTCCCACCCAGAAGACCAAGAATATCGAGGACAAGCTCGTCTGTAAGAACCTGCAGATTGCCAAGGCCTGTATTTCTTGAATTGATGGGTGAAGAGCTGAAATAAAGATTTCCCAGTGGCTGGACTCCATGTGAGTGAGATTGAGCTGAGCCTTTCAAGCTGAAATTACCATCCTGCCCTTCTCCTCCGATTTCCTCTTCATCTGAGAATTGGGATGGTGGTGGTGGTGTAAAGACTGATTCTTGGTTTTTGCATTCAGCTTTTGGTTTCTTAGTAATGACGTTTTGATTTCTGGAGGCAGTTTTGCGGGACTGTTTTCCTCTTTTCACTCGAGTCTTGAGAAACAAATTTGTGGAGCGAAGCATCTTGAACAACGGTGGCATACGGTGGTTGCAGCCGCCGGCAAAGGGGGCGAGCAGAGTGTAGAGGGCTGCCCAAAGGGTTTCTTTTTTTCACAATGCTCGCTCCCAAAGTGGGGATGAGATTTTAGGGTAAATTGAGATGTAACTCTGTAAGTTAAATAATTTAAAGATTTTACTTCTATTTTGCTGAGTACTTCTAGATAAAAATACTCTTATGTAATAAACTCTCAAGTTTTTTTAATTGTTATATTCCACCATACACAATTAAATATGTTAATGTAATTATAATTAAAATTAAAATCTTAATAAAGAAAATCTAACCTCATACTTTTTTAAATGAAAATTATTTGTATATATTTGATTATACGATTGGTATAATTTTCACAGTTTGCATGTGTGCTTGTAATTCTAGATTCTTATTTCAAATAATTATAAATATTGATTAATTTAAAGTTTCAAATTTACTTATAAAATTCTCAAGTTTTTAAAAACTTTTTTGTATTTTAGTTTATATTTTGTAGTATTTACTTAAATAATACTCATATTGAAGTTGTAAAATCTAGATTTTCTTAATCTTTTTGTGATTTTAATTATAATTACTTATTTATCTAATTAATTTTAGGATGTTCAGTCTATGTTGATTGAATAGTTCAAGTTTATGTTGGCTGAGTAGTCTAAGAATGTTAAACCAACATCAATCCAACGTTTCTACATGAGTCCAATAGATGTACAATAAATTTTTGGAACATGTTTGATGATGCCCGGTCAAATTGAACAATTAGTATAAGGATAGTTTTGTCCTAAAAAAATAAAGATAGATAACCAAATCTTGAGTGTGAATAACCTGAGCTTAAGAAAAGATTGAGTTGTAAGTTACGTACCAACCATTTATTTTCCCCTTTTCTTCTGTTTTGGCTAAAAGATTCAAACAAAAATTCATAAATTATGATTTATAAAATACATGAGAAAATGACACCTCATTTATGTTGAATTTTCAACAATCTTTTATTTAGAAGTAAGGTAGATTTTGACCTATCTTTTCTCTCCAAGTCCAATGAGATTCCAAGTTATTAATTTTTGTTTTGACTATCATTCTGGATATTCCACCAAAATAATATATTTCAGCTTTAATTTTTTGGTCTTCTTTTCGGGCTATTTTGAATGTTATATATGTGTTCATTTAAGCACCCGTCACGTTTTAATACGAGGATTATGGTGTATTATAATACAGACAAAGGGATATGGATAGATCCTCAATTGTCTTCTTTTTAATTTTTATTTTTTTTTCGTTTTTTTTTTCTTATTTAGTATTACCTTTAATAATCCTTAATTGCAGGAGAGGTTGATTAAAGTGGCAAAAGATTATAAGTATCCAAAATCTCCATAACAGCATTAAAATGTGGAACGACTTAAATCTCCATAATTACGTTAAAGCTTATATACTTGTTTATTCATATAACAAGATGCAAAAATAAGGATGGGAAAGACAAGCACAGGTTTTACAATTGAATGTGGTGTAATAAACACTAACTAAGAAAGATATATTTGTGACTAAATTTCCACAAAGCGAAATGCCCCCACATGGATAACACAGTATCCAAGATGTTGCTGATCAACTGAAAAGAATATATCCCTATACCCAAGCAATGGATGTATTCTAAATGTATATACTAAGCCCACAAATAGAATTAAAATTAAAACTGCATAAGACCATGAAAAGACCAATCTCACAGCAACTAGAAACTCCGAGAGAAAGTAATGTAGGTGCGCAATCCACACAAGAGCAAAATCTTAAAACCACACTCGACATCATCCAGATGCATCGTACACACCCGAGGATTTACATGTTTGCAGTTGACACTTGTCTCCATTGCCCCACACGAGGACCTCGGTCCAAAAGCATTAGCAGACCTTCATTTTTGGCTGATAGCCCAAACATGTACCTAGGAGAAAAGAGAGAAATTGCCTGAGTACATGTGAAAACTTTCCAATACTAATAGCATTATCCTTGCTATAAAAATTTATTGCTCCCTGATTCTAATGAAGCATGTGAGACAACAATATTATATATTGAATTACTAACTCATATCTATGCAAATAAGCAGTCTATGTCTAGTATTAGCAGTTTTGCTCTTATTCGGGTTTGAATGATTTGACAAGGATTTGGAATCCATAGTAGCGAATCCATAAGTGGTTGTTTGGAATGATATATATTCCAAATCTACAACTTCATTAGTTTCATTTTTTTTTTGAGTGACTTGGGTCGTTCTATTCATTTCAAAACCTTACATTTTCAAATACCAACTATATTTCAATGCAGAGTAGCAACCTCTCTTATTTCTCGGAGGATAACTATGACTACGAGAGTCCCTCCCTCCTATCAATTAAAGATCACTAGCCTAACAATATTAATAAAGTGATATGTGGGGCCTCAAGTACCCCGAAATATTGAATCGTTACCACTTCTATAATTAAAGGATCGGTAACTAAAAGTAAGACGAGCAGCAAAAATAAAATAAAATTGCTCAGCTTAGTGTGACTTTTAATCCAATAGCATGAGCATAGTCTACCAATCACACCAGCATGAAGTAAAGCAACAAATTTCTTATATGGTAATTAGCAATTTTGCTTTAATAATATGTACTTACTTGCATCTGCGTGCTTTTCTTCTCCAGAGAACAAAAGAAACCATCAACTGGAAAAGGAGAATTATTTTGTTAGTAATTGTAAAAAAATGGAAATAGGTATTCATAAATGTAGCTAAACTAATATTTGAATTTTATGTCTAACAAATGGCTTTCATGGTACAAAATATATGACAAATGATTGTATGACAAGACTTCTAAAAGTGTATTTGTATCATGATATTAGCCAAAATCTTCAAGAAAAGGGAACATAATCATCTAAGAAAAGCCCTGCCCACTAGAGATACAAGTCTCAGCGTGTAAATGAATGAACTCATAATATGCTCATGTTATGAACTCAATATTTCACAAACTTGTCCACGTAGGTTAAATTTAGGGGGTTTTGTAACTGAAAAGTCAACTCCCTTCACAACTAACTTCTTCTTTCATAAGCATTCCATCATGTCCAGTGCAAGTGTAATTGGAAAATGTATTTAGAGTATTAACCATTATCATTACCTTAAATGCTGATACGAATGAGAGACCCTTTACCACCGACTTCTTCTTCACTTGCATTGCCCTTGATGGTGACATATCTTTGCACAAGTTCTGAGCTATCTCCTTCAACAATACCAATTGTGCTTTCTCAGTCCCCACTGATATAATTGCATGCCTCATTGATTCTCTATCAGCTTCAAGAGCATGAAGCCTTGCATAAAGTTTCTGGACCTCTATGTCCCTAACTTCAGAATGAACAAGTGACTCCCTTGGGCTCGCCATAGAGTCATCATAACCAATTCCATAAGAAGCCTTTTGATCCATGGCTCCATTAATTGATGATCCTTGATGAATGGAATCTATAGTGTAAATCCTGTCATTCATGTCATCTCCTACTTCTGATCCATTATCCACTTTCCTCGAATTAGGATTCACGTCAAAATGGGAAAACGCCGTCTTCTTAAAGCTGCCAGCAAAGTTTGGAGAATTTGCTGTAAATTCCGTACCCGTTTCTTTACCCATTCTGAATGGTGAGTATACGCTCTCAGTAGTATTCTTCCTTAGATGCCTAGACCTCCTTGGAGACTGTCCAACTATTACCTTTTCAAGCATATTTTTCGTGCCAAAGTATTCCCTATCAGGTTGAATTGTTCTTGGGCTTTTCTGTAGTTCATGTATTCGGTGCTCCAAATCCTTTAGTCGGTCCCTTGGAGTTTCTTCAAATACATATTTCTCGACATCAACAGTTTCATCATCACCATCTTGATAAACCTGGGATTCATTTGTCTTACACCTAAGAGGAGGGTAAGTCTCATAAGGAGGAAACTCCAATTGCCCTTCTACTAGGTTCTCCGTCATGCTAGTGTTTCGGCTCATACTTCTGAGTTCTTCAGCTCCATCAGCCTCCCCCTCTGTGAAACCATAACTCATCAACCTGTGTTTATAAGCCTGGATCTCACAAGTAAGTGATTGAATGGTCTGCTCCCTCTTATATAATAGATCCTCCATAGCCACGATTTCTTGCTGATCGTGTGTTGTTTTCTCCTCCACCAACCTCTTAAACTGCCTTGCCTCCATCTGAACCTCTGCCTTCTCTCTCTGCAATCTCAGAATCATAGACATGGCTTCATTAGCAGCTGAAGAGGCTGCATTTCTCTCCTTATCTAGCTCTGAAATGAGATCCTGAATAGTCTGTTGTTGACTGCTGACTGTTTCACGTAGTGCTACACACTCATTTTCTATCTCCACACGAGCATTTTGTGGTATTATGAATCCTGGGATCGTAAATTTATTTTCTTCCTCGCACTCGTCATATTTACGTTTGACAGACCGAAGGTCTGTCCCAGAAAAAGAATTGTTCAGCATTGAACAACTGCACCCACATTTGCAACATCTGACCTGGCTTGGCGAGAGTGGCGAATTGTCTGATTCCATGGAACAATACACATCCAATACAACCTAAAATCACCCAATTACAATTTAATCCTAATTATCAATTTTCACACGAAAAACTACAAAAATGTCTCAAGGAAATTCCAAAATCAAAAGCTCTAACTCCTCCGCCCATATATATTGATCAATTTTCCCTCTAAGTTATGCATGATTGTTTATTCTCTCTTTCCTCAATCTCGAAATAGAACCATTATTTCAGATCTCTGCATATGTCCTAGAAAAAGAAAGGCGTAAATTAATTCCACATTATGATTATGGCACACATACATATATTTTTTATATGCATGCGCATGTGTGATTTAGTGATTTTAAATTGGTATGCAAAACGAACCTGATTTTTCCCTGGATAAAAGCTTTTCAGGTGTGAATTCTGAGAATAATATTCTCCGAGAAATACAAGGTGGCTTCCTGCTGGCAATTATGATCTGAAGAGATTGAGGGAAAAGCGAGGGAAATGAAAGTATAATTGGAGGTGGGGGAAGGGATTTGAAACCCAAGGTTTTCTGGGTGTTGTTTATTCTCTTCCCCCGCAATTTGTCTTTTGATTTTTTATCCGCTTCGTGAAAATATGATTGTTGTTTCCTAGAGAGAGAAAGAGGAGGTGGTTTATTGTCTGTTAGTCTGAGAGAGAGAAGCTGAGAGGAGAGGACAGGAGAAGGGGGTAAATTCGGGATTTCAAATAAGACTTATATATATTAGATACTTCTTCCGGTAATGCGTGCGGCTCGCGTGTCCTTTTCCTGGTAATAGCAAAAACAAAATGGACTTTTTTTTTTAGTTTATCTTCATTTAAATTTTTTTTTTTTAAATTACAGAAAAGTTTTAACAATTATATTTGTAAAAAAAATTGTGTAAGTAATGTACCAACTATCTCGTACCTCGTTCATATTATTATTTAAAATATTGGTGCATATTTAGAAACTCAATGAAATATGATGATGTATAGTAGAGATTGAATACATTTAGGGTCTTCTTAATTCAATGTCATATATCTGATTGATCTTTAGACACTCTATAATGGTACAGTGTAATTTTTTTGTCCCGCTTTTACCATATACTATTCAAAAATTGATGCCTAGAATATGAATTATGAACTCTAAATAAAAAAATCATGAGCCAAGAACTTTGAATCCTATTGCCATGCCCACTGGGGCCTTCCATCTTCAAACAATTTTGTCAGATAAGTACCATCGCTTCCTCTTCCAACACGTACTAATGGCATACCAACTAGGAGTCAAAACAATATCTTCTAACCGAAAGCTCTACAGTCTACTAAGCATCCGATTGATGTTGAAGTTGCTCCAACATCTGTTACACTTGCTCTCAAAGACCCTCGATGGAGAATTACGATGGCTGACGAATATACTGCCCTATCTAAGCATGGCACGTGGGAACTCATGCACCCACCCAAAGGCGCGAGATGCAATTGGTTGCAAGTGGGTTTTTGCGATCAGACTGCCTCCTGATGATTATATCGATCGTTTTAAAGCCCAGTTAGTGGCCAAAGGCTTTCATCGGCGCCCCAGGGTATATTATAAGGAGACTTTTAGTCCGGTGGTGAAGCCAGTAATAATTCGAACTATCCTCACAATGGCTCAATTTCACAAATGGGAGCTTCACCAGATCGATATCAGCAATGCGTTCTTACATGGGGATGTAAGTACTCCTGTGTATATGATGTAACCTCTGGGATTCATTGATAAATTGGTTCCTCATCATGTGTCGATTGCGGAAGTCTCTTTATGGACGGCGAGACGCTCCACTGGCTTGGTATCAGACATTGAGTGATGCTCTCTTTTCTTTTGGGTTCACCCAATCTTTAGCTAATACATCTTTTTTTATCTATCGACATTCTAATGACCATCTGCTAGTTCTTGTTTATGTTGATGACATGATTCTAATAGGTTATAGTACATGCCTACTTGTGTGTCTCACTTCGTACCTCAAAAGCAAGTTTGTTGTTAAAGACTTGGGCGTCTTATCATATTTCTGTAGGAATTTCCGAATTTCCCTAGGACCTTTTTGGTTGTCATAATTCAATATACACATTGATTAATCCTAAATATGCATCTATTAATTTAAATACAACACATAGGTGTTTTAGAGTTGACCTAAGAATCGTGCGCACAACGATTCGATGTTAGACTCTAGGATTGACCTTCTGGACTGTATCCATGCTCGATTCTCAACGCCGGATGGACGACGAACTTTGAGAAATCTCAAGTGCGGAAACCAACACTGCCGCCGCCACTCTTTAACTCTCTCTTTTCTGCTTTGTAATTTTACGTTAGACTGTTGTATTCTTTCACAGACTGAGAGTTATGTATTTAATACATAATAACCAAGTGTGGGCCTGGCCTGGTAGTTTAATTCCCTACTGGGCTAGGAGCCTGATGGGCCAGTCCAGTGATCAAATACAAGAATTAAAGATGGGCCTAACTATGAATTAATTCTTCTATGTTCAGCCCAGAACATAATTAATTCATAAATATTAATTCATTCCACTAAAGAATTAATACTGACTTACCCCTTTATTCCCGAATTGAGTCGGGGCTTGAATTAGACTTAATTAATCCCCGTATTTAAGATATCGAATATCCATTAATTAATTAAAGCATCTGACAGCTTAAATTAATTCATTTCTTATTAATTCCTTAAGTAATACCACTCAACTTCATTATTGTACCTGAACTTAATCAACCTACAGGGTTTAGTACAATAAACCTTTTGAGCTCCTTAAGGAGATATCATCATCCTAAACGGATACGGTTACCTAAACACAAATTACCAGTTATCATATGCAAGCTGCTTTCACCCAAGATACATAGTATAAAGAGTTAGTACTTAACTCTCACCCATAGTAAATGAAAGTGACACACAGATATGCACACATAACTGTAATCTAATTTAGAGTTTAGATTACAATAAGTCACCGAGATCTCTTGTTCTTCACTAAGGTCAGGCAGAAGAACTTATCTCACCGTGATCCTATCAATACGTAAAGACGTACAAGTATAAGTAAATAGTCAAGATAAACTATTCCTACTTGATACTGCAGCCTATACCAACAACTCGTCCTCAAGTTGTCTCAGCTATGATATATATTTTATATCTCATTAAGTTTAACCAATCATATGATCTTCTTATAGAGAGAGATATACACCATATGATCTACTTATAGAGAGAGATAGGGACGTATATAGTGATTAGTGTAAACAAAATTAGATAGGAGATTAATAGTGAATAACTGGAAACATTGTATATAAAAGGTCTTGCTTCAGTATACAAATCCAACAATTTCCTTGGTGTGGAAACTTTCCGTTGTCGAGATGGATTTCTGTTGTCCCAACAAAAATATATGGTGGACCTACTTCATCAATTCACATGGATGGATCGAAGCCGGTTTCCACTCCAATGCCCACTTCATCTCCTCTCTCGATCTCCATTTAGGATGATCCCCCCGAGTACTGGAGCGCAATTGGTGGTCTCCAATATCTCACAATAACTCGCCCGGATATTGCATTTATCGTCAGTCGTCTCACACAATCAATGGCCCATCCGACTTTTGGTGATTGGCTCGTTGTTAAGTGTCTTCTTCGCTATTTAAAGGGTTATGTACATCATGGCTTGCTACTTCGTTGTCCAACGTCCTTATCTATCACTGCTTACTCGGACTCTGATTTGGTGGTACACTTACTGATGGCAAATCGACTTCGGCCTATATCAACTTTCTTGGTCCAAACCCAATTTCGTGGTTCTCCCGGAAACAACGTGGTGTTACTCGGTCCTCGACAGAAGTTGAATATCGTGCTTTGGCTATGACTATTGTCGAAGTTTGTTGGATCTCCCATTTATTTAAGGAACTTGGTATTTATATTCCAGCCAGACCTCGCCTTCATTATGATAACCTCGGGGCAATTCGCTTGGCTCTTCATCCTGTCATGCACTCGTGCATGAAACATATCGCCTTGGACCTTCACTTTGTTCGTGTCAGCTTGATATGATCCGATTCTTCCCGTGACTTATTGAGTTGACCCGATAAGCGTTGGCCCAAATTTAAAATTATAATGTGAATTCGTATCGTGCTATTAGTTCGTATCGATTATTTCTACCCCTACGTGCTTTATTACAGTATAGATAATCATTTTTTGTCATCTTTAGTAAAAAAAGGAAAATGGAAACTTTGATGACACCTCAAATTTTCATTTCATTTAATGACATACTTTAAATGGGCTTCTATAAATATTCCCAAAGCTTTTTGGTGATATATTTAAGAATCATATTATACCCTTAAAAAAAGAATTATGTAATAAAACATAAATGTCTATCAATAAAAAGTGGAGGCATTTTTTTCTGTCCATATACCATCAAACAATTAGAAGGTCAAAATTTAGGAAAAACAAATTATAAATGAAAAAGCAAGCCGACAACAAGTCCAAATTCTTAAAAGAAAAGAACTTTTCTTTTTAAATGCAAAAAAAAAGAAATTCGTTTTCAGTTTATATTTTACGAATAATATCAAACTAATAATCTTTTACCAATATTTAATTAGTTTAACACTAATATTGCATATATCAAAGTAAAATAATACACAAACGTCTATAAGTAGAAGGAAGAGGCATTTTCCCGCCATTATATTATCCTATTAATAGAAGGTAAAAATTTAGAAAAAAAAAATATCATTGGAAAAAAGCAAGCTAGCACCAAGTTTAATTTCTAAATTTTTTTATATGCAAATAACTTTCTTTTGTTTGTAATACGATTTTTAAGAATAATATATCAGATTACTCATTCTTTAACGATATTTAGTTTAGCACCCATATTGCACAACAAAATATACACAAAGTAGAAAGTATTTAGAAGGTTAAAATTCAGGAAAGAAATATCACTGAAAAAGCAAGCTAGCAGTAAGTTCAATTTTTCTTTTTAAGTGAAAATAACTTTTTTCCTAATTTAAATTTCACGAATCATATAAAAGATTAATCATCACTAACGAGATTTAGTTGAACACTCATATTGCATATATTAAAACAAAATATTAGTTTAGTTTTTGCTTGAAAATACAATATTAGTTTAAAAATAAGAAATTGTTTGTTAGTTGATTATTTGTGTTAAATATGAGTAACTACTATTGGTTAAGCTATATGTATTTGGTTTTATTGCAAATAAAGATCAACTAAAATTATTGTTTTGTATTTATTGTGTGTTGGACTATTTTTATTTATTTAGGTTATAAAATAAATCAATGCAATATTTTTTATATTTATTTTATAAATATAAGATACATTATTATATTAAAGTTTTCTAATACAATTTTAAGAGAAGGATTTGTGGGAATTGATCTCAAATCATTGGTGCAGATCTATTTAGGATATAACTAACTGAACTCCACTTGATTCCCCTTATATTTGAAAATCGAGATGCAAAAAAATAAAAATAAAACTGCAATATTTACACGATAAGATACATCTGGATTTTTCAACTAGCAAGATGATTTACCATTTTTGTTTTCCTTATATCCTTGGAGCACAATAAAAGGCAAAAGTTTTTAGATTTATATAAGATCGTATCTCACAACTTACTCAGGATTCTTTATTTGTTATTGGTATTTTATTTTATTAAAACCATATAAATTTTCATCATTGTATGTTAATTATAATATTTCACCATAATATATATAGATATATAAACTCTTTTTGTATATTTATGTTAATTTTACAAACCGTGCATTGCACGAGGATAGTACTAGTTATTAATAACAAACAAAAGCATTTCCTATGAGATGGATATCATCCAATTCCAAACATATGAATGAGGAAAAAGAGATTACAGAGAAACATTTTTGGTGATGAAGAGAGAAATGTAGAAATAAAGATTTGTCCACTATGTCCTAATCACCTTACTAAGATCGAAGAAGCAAATATTGTACATTCCGTTTTTCTCTTTGTTTCTCTCTTCGTAGGCTAGAATCTTTTTTCGTAATCTCTTGCCTTGTTTATATTTTTGGAACGGGGTAGGTGACTTTCTCTAAAAATAGTACACATAAGCATTTATAGAAACCAGCCAATAATATTTGTTGTGTTGGATATTTTTGATACAATCTTTATATTACATTATAAACATGATTTCATAATTAAACCCGAATGCAAGTAAAATTATTATGTGAAATATAAGAAAAAGCTAAAAGTGATTCATGTTTATTAATTTTGAGTATTTAAAATTATTGATTTCGGTCGTGAATTAAATGTGGATGCGTGTGCCTGCGCAAGTGTGTAAGGTTTCTAGCTCAAAGACTAGATGCCAAAAGTATATATAAAGGGTTGAAACTATTTAAATCAAATTATAAGCCTCATTATTCTTATAAGTTGATTTAGCATTAAAAAGATTGAAATATTTTTTAATGCCTACTCATATTCTAAATTTACATACTTTAGATATCTCAAGTTATTTTTTAGACATTTTATTGACAATATGATATTTTTATTTAAATTATGAAAAAATTACTCTTGTAAAATTATATCCATCACGTGTAGCACACATGTAGATAACTAGTTATAATTAGAAGAGGTTTTAGTTGATCAATAAATTAATAATGTATTACTATATATATAGAGTGAATACATTTACCTTTGCTAAATTCCTTAAATTTATAATTACAATAATCAATTTAGTTTTATAAAAGATAAGGAATCTCTAATTAAAATTTAAATGCACGGACTTTACATTTTTTTCTTTTTTCAAATTAGTTATGTCTTTTCTAAAATTGTAAAAAAATGAATGATCATGTGGCTCCCGGATCTAAGGGGACTTTGCTCTTTTGAACGTCACATAAAAAATAAATAAAATAAATAAAATAAATAAAAATGGGTGTTTTGGGTAAAAAAGAAAAGGGCCATAATAACTTCCTCGTAATTATGTTTGATTATGTTTATGTGTAGTCCTTTTTACTCCATTCATGTTCAATTTTTCCTCTCTTTTCTAGTTTAGCCGCGTATGTGGGGAACTCTAATATTTATATTTCATCAACGTGCACAATTGATCATTAACTAAGAAAAGAATATTGAATCAGATAAATTTAGGAATAGCCTTACTTGTTTTGCACTTGCAATGAGATAGAGCATTATGTTTCTTTCATTTACATGTTGCCTCTTTAATTTTTTTAACAACAAAATAATATTTGTGTTGAGGTGGTGTACAACATGACGAAGTTCCTTTAACTCCGTCAGCTACATCATCACAATCTTATCAGAAAATTTATTGATGCATCGGATTGCAAAATTTTAAAAATTCACACATTTTTCTGCAATTTAAGAAAAATTATGATTAAATTGCAAAAAAGGATAAAAGTCATGCATCTTTTTGTTTTTATTTTTGCAGTTAACTCAGCTCTAGTCAATGATACTATTGTAAAAGAAACTATACATAACATGAATCTTGTTACAATAAATGAAACATTTAAAGCAACAATACTTCATGATTTATTGTTACACTTAAGATTACCTCTAGAAGTAGTTGTAGTTGTAGATGCAATACATAAATTAGAGATGATGAGATTCAATTAAATTTCCAAGGAAAATAATTTCATAGTTGAGCCATATCTAGATAAAATTCCATAGTATGAGCATTGTAATTTTGTGAGATTATTAATATACATAATAATCGGGATCATATAATAATTAAAAAAAGGTTCTTTTGAGAAGTAATTATCTCATTAATTCATAAAAAAAAATACTCCCTCCTTTTAAAAAAGAACATCATTTTAGCTATTTTTTGAGAAATTAAGGATTGATATTTAATTGGTATATTTTGTGAAATAAGGAAATAATCAACTAAATTAAGTAGGTTGTTTAAGATATTATTGGAAGAATTGTAGTTTTTTCGGTAAAATGATACTTATTGTGAAATTTTTTAAAGTATGTAAAATGACATTATTTTTTAAACCGAGCGAGTAGCTTGTGAAGTTATTAATTTGTAGGGTATTTAATTTAGAGAAGCTTTACTATATATGGAATAAAATACGGTTAGATTTGGTTGTTTTATATACATATAAGGTAATCAGAAAGCCGTTTTCTATTGAAAGAACCAATACTTTTAAAAATAGTTAAAATAGCTCCACTGAAACTTATATTCTAATAAATCCATTTACAAATTTGCGACACCACATTTGATTACTTTACACGCATAAATAATCTAATCGTGTTTATGTAGAAATTTCATCCATATTTCCTCTAATTGTCACTTAATTATTCCATAATACAGTTTATATTGTAACAAACCTGGTAATGATTTGCTGCCTTTCATGAGTTAGGGAAGTTTTAGTTGGTACATATTCAACTCTTACATTGCACCAGCAATTTTTTAGAGCTAAGCATTACTATAAACAATAAAAACCAAACCATTTTTAACCACCCAAACAGTCTTCCAAAAAAACACATGTTCACATTATATACTACAACAAAATCAGATCAGTACCAATTTTGATTAATGGCTTCAAAGCTGGCCAAACCCAAGCCTTTCACCTTCTCCTTCTTTCTTTTTTTGATGTCCCTGCTACTTTTCACCATCCACTACATTAGGCAGATGCACTATGAGTTCCAAAACACAGTACTTCACCCAAAATTAGCAAAAAACCACCCCAAGTGGTTCGAGGTCATCGCACGAGAACTGAAAGACGAAGACATCAACATTGCACTTGTTAACATGGACAAGTCAACGGCAATGGAAAAATTTCGCACGAAAGGGAAGATAGTGAACGTGGATTTCGACCGGGTAGACCATGGCATCCAGTGGACCGACTTGTTTCCAGAGTGGATCAATGAGAGGTTGGCTACAAAGTGTCCGGAGCTACCAATGCCGAAGTTCGAAAAGTATAAGGAGTTGGATGTGGTGGTTGCAAGGGTTCCTTGTAAAGGTGGATTGAGAAATGTGTTTAGGCTGCAAGTGAATCTTGTGGTAGCAAATTTGTTGGTAAGAAGTGGGAGAATGGGAAGTAGAGGAGTGTTTGGTGTGTTTATAGGGTCATGTGGAGGTATGTGGGAGATATTTAGGTGTGATGATGTGGTCTTGCATGTTGGGGATTATTGGGTTTATAGACCTCAACTTGGGAGGATCAGACAGAAGGTGCTCATGCCTGTTGGAAGTTGCCAACTTAGCCCTCCTTTTGCACAACCTGGTAAGCTATACAAAAGGAAAAACACATTTTTCCCTCTACTTGTACTTGTATTTCATGCACTTTTATATTTTATTGAATCTCCCCCCAACCAGCATTTTCATTTATTGTTGATTTCAAAGGGGTAAGAATCAGAAAAGTTAAATGTGCATGCAGAGTAGAACATAAAAATTATGGGATAAAAATTGAGGAAATAAAAGTACAGAGGGCAAATACTTAGAAAATACAGGGGTCAAAAGTAAAGAAATTGTAATTACATGAGGAAAGAATGCAGTTTTCCAGAAATATATCTGGATTTAAACTCTATTTTCAAGAAAATTGAATTGTCATTGAAGTAGACTTCACCTACTGGATTTTATTTGTTGCCATCAAAAGTTCTGAATGTGATCATCTACTAAGTGTGGTAAATATTGTGAAACACGGGATGAAACATACAGATGTAACGAGTGAGATAATAATGATATACGGAAATTATATATATGAAAGTTATGATACCCCTTATTGTTATCTATCTCAGATTTATTGAGCTTTTCGTTATGACTGAATATCAGGTGTAGAATTATTGAGCTACAAGCCAAGAGAGGCTTATGTAACCTTATTACATTCTTCAGAAGCTTATGTATGTGGTGCAGTAGCTCTAGCCCAAAGCATCATCCAATCAAACTCCACCAAAGACCTCGTCCTGCTAGCTGACGATCACATATCTCCGAAATCCCTGGAGGGCCTCCGATCAGCTGGCTGGAAAATCAAACGGATCCAAAGGATACGCAATCCGCATTCCAAGAAAAGCACCTACAACGAATGGAATTACAGCAAGCTTCGCCTTTGGGAACTACACGAGTATGACAAAGTCATGTTCATAGACTCTGACTTCATTGTCACTAGAAACTTGGATGCTTTCTTTGTTTACCCGCAGATGTCAGCCGTTGCGAATCACATGCACGTCTTCAACTCGGGGCTGATGTTATTAGAGCCATCAGTTTGTACATTCAAGACTCTGATGAAGAAGAGGTGGGTGGTGAGGTCATATAATGGGGGTGATCAGGGGTTTCTCAATGAAATGTTCCCCTGGTGGCACCGCCTTCCTAGCGAGATAAATCGGCTCAAATTCTTCTACAATGATAATGATAACATACGTCAAATACCTAATGATGTATATGCAGTGCATTACCTTGGTTTGAAGCCATGGATGTGTTATAAAGACTATGATTGCAATTGGGATAAGCCGGAAACTCAGAAATACGCGAGTGATTCGGCTAATGAGAGGTGGTGGCATGTTTATGAATCTATGCCGGAGAAGCTGAGGGAATATTGCTCGTTGTCTCCTGCTATGGATGCACAGATTAGAAAGTATAGATATAAAGCGAAGAATGCACGATTTCCGGATGGGCACTGGAAGATCAAAGTCAAAGACCCCAGACAACATATAAGGTGAGCCGCAAGAAAGTGAGGTGAGGTCTGTTTTGCTCGCAAGATAATTATTCAGACATTTCTGTCAAAATGTAGTTGCATTTAGAAATAAGTTATAAATTATAAGGTTTGTGGGTGTATTCGGTTACAGTCCCACAAAATAAAGGCTATTGAACATTACAGAAACAGAGAAAAGCAAGAACTGAGGATTGGTTTATCAACATAAATTACAGCATGGAGAAATGTATACTAGGATATACTCGTGAGAGAATCCCTGAGATTTGAATATTGGTGGAAAAGGGAATACTGATCGCACCAAACAGTAGCTAAGATGGAATAGAATTAATTCTTGATAGATAATTAATTATTCAATCACTGCAGATCCAAACAATCCCACATTAAACACATAATAACACCAAATGGTTAAAAAATCCTACAAGAAAAGCCAAAACAGTACATTTTCAGGGGAAAAAGACTTCTTCAAAAGCATTCTTATGGCGGGACTGGGGAAGATCTGGTTATCGGCTTTAGGGTGGCAAATGGCGATGCTGAACGGAGTTATTGATGAAGGATAACAGTTGTCCTCATTTCTAGTTCTCATATATGTTTGTTTATGGCGGGAAGAGTCAGATGACTGTAAAGTGGAAACAATAGATTGAGTTAAATAATTAGGTGTTTGACTTTATTGGTTGGAGATTGAGTTGAGCTTGTTTATATTATAAGATGAGAAATGTGATGTTTGTAAGATTAGTTAGATGCAGAAATTAGAGAAGATAGAGAAACTATTTTATTGTGCTGAATATACTGTGCTGAGAAATTTGCACTTTTGGTCCCACAGAACATGCACCTATTTCAAAATGGTCTCAGCCCTGGCACTTTTAACCCCATTGGTTACTAACGTTGCACATTTGGTCCCACCGTTACTGAAACCATTAAATTTACTGGCAGTTTCAGTCCCATACGTTTTGCACTTTCAGTCCCAATTTTTTTGGCATATATCATTATAAAAGATCGGCATACAACAATTTCTCTTTGAAAAAATTTCAAGAATAGAGATACATTTCCAGATTAACACAATGTATCGAAAACGGGCATACAACAATTTTGCCAGTCACAACTGAGTGAAGATATGAAAAGGCACCTATTTCACTTAATGAATTTCCTACTCATACTTAAAATTGAATAGTATGGAAATGCATTCATTTCCTTTGCATTGATATGATCGACGATACTATCGGAGTGAAACAAGAGATCTAAAGAAAAATATAGGCTAGACTAAATTAGTAATCAGTTAATGGAAGATACAAAAAGCAGGCACAACAGGATTTCACTTCACCTGTTGATTAGTTGGAATATGATCATGGGTCCTCTCTATCTCATGGCAACATATCCGAACAGCAGCTCAGAGATACTCGTAAAAGCCTACTGGTTCAGTTTGAATAACAATGCCATTGTTCTGTTATTAGTTTTCTTGATTCACACAATCACCAATTATATCCATTAACAAAGCATGTTTTCTAATTCTAGTTTTCCTCATAGGAATACAAACACATCCGTTTGCTTAAAATTTGGCTCAGTAGATTCAGAGTATCGAATCTCAATAAAGCACACTCATTAACTCCCTCGGCCAAATTTAGCCCAACACTCTCTAGTCTTAAGCAAACAGAAAATATTGTTAATAAGTGACAGAGACATATTCACAAACACCTGGTAGTCACTTCACCACAACTTAAGCAATGATGATTTAAATAAACCTTATATAATCATTCACAAGAACTAAATATACATATGACAATATAAACAAATCACGCTCATTAATCGAGTGATATAGTTCAATCTATGTAACATTATCACCATCAGTAATTGTACTAGTACACCATAAGGGAGAAGTTCTCACCGGCACCGATGAACTACAACAAACCTCCAACCTCTCCTGAAACCGAGCCTCCGACAATTTCAACATAGTTGGCAATGCCAAGCAGACGCCCTTCTCCACGCACAATCTGTGTCTCGGTTTTATCCTATTCTCTAAGCTAAAGGAGAAATACTGTGGGAATGCTACCAATTCCTTCAGCTCCCTTCCCATTTCCACCACGAAATAATCGAATTTCGGCTCAAAATTTTCCTTAATGCTGTAACAGAACAAAGATGGGAACCTCCGAAACATTATAATAGTGTCCCTGTACGAAAACCCTAGTTTCTGCAAGTACTCAATACGGGGGATGAATTTAGATTCAACGGAGCACGATAAAAGGGAAGCACACTTGCTGACGTTGTCGATTCCTATGGTGCCCTGGAGAAAGTAGAGAGTAGGGCGGAGCTGGCGCTCGACGCTGCATATAAGGAGGCGTGGACGGCGGTGGATGACGTGGCGGATATCGACGGCTTCCACGCGCGCCTCGCGGAGGAGGAAAGTTGTGGCCGGAATTACGGTTTTGGAGGCGGAGGAGGTGAGCAGGTCCGGGCACATGGAGAAAATGCGGCGGAGATCCTGAGAGGTGATGCCGAGAGAGAGAAGGAAGTCGACGGTGGATCTGATTTGGGATAGCGGGGTCGAAATTAAGGATGGGCGGGAATGGAGGCAATAGAAGGAGTCGACGCCGATGGAGTCCAAGTAGAGGAGCGTCTCTTCGATACAACAGGTTTCGGAGGTGGGCGGAGGGATGACCGGAGAGATTTCATTTTCCGGCGATTTATGTGAGGGAGGGATGGAGATGGTTGGGGCTTTGGAGGCGGAATGGGAAGGGAAATGGAGGTGTTTGGGGCGTGGAATTGAAGGTAAATTCGGGTTGTAGAAGGGGATGGAGGTGGTGGTGGCGGCGGAAGAGGTGAAGTGAAGAGTTTCTTGCATGGTTGTTACATTGTTTGGGGGGAGAGAGAGAGGAGATAAGGTGGAAGGGGGCGTGTGTTATCTGGAAATCTCCAGTTTGGAGGATAATAGTGCTTCCCCACTTTTGTTTTCAACTCCTTTTTCTGTCTTTTGCATTCGGGAAATTATTTACAATATTTTTTTACAACGCCAAACTTCTCCTTAATATATTCACATACTTCGAATTGTTTTAGGCTTTTTCGTAAAATTATTATTCAATTAAATAATTTTAAAAAATTACTAATATGTCAAGATAAAAAAGATGTCTACTTGTTTAAAATACACTCCTTAAGAATATTTCTATTTTGTTTTTTCAATTTTAGACGGCGTATTTTGTTTAATTATTCAATCGTAGTAGTAGTTTTTTGATTATTTGTTTGTTGTGTATGCAGTAATAGAGCAGAACATTTTCGGCTGCATATTACTTGGCATTTTTTCTTTTTCATTTTCTTTTGTCTATTGAGCTCTTTAAATGAGGCATGTTTTTACTAATTGGATGAAGAGTCTTGTACTTATAAGCATTGTTTAAGTAATACTCCATTCGTTCCGAATGAACTTGCACATTTTCCGAATTCGGCCGTCCCAAGCAAACTTGCACACTTCCTAATAAGGAAAGTTATAACAAAATCTTCACCCTCAAAATTTTCACCCTCAATCCATATTTGAAAAGTCAACAAAATTCTCAAAAAATAACTTTTATTAATATATGTGCCGACTCCCTTATGCAAGTTCATTTGGGACGGAAGGAATAAGACTCTTGTGTTTGATAAAAAAAAAAGAAAAAAAAAAGAAATGAAAAAAGAATACACCCCTTAATATGTATGTACATTTTATCAATGTGATGTATAGTGTATACTTTTAAGTATTTTAAATGCCTGATTTTGATTCTTGATAAATAAAAAAAGAAATATATTAAGTACAGATCAAAATTAAATGACACTGTATTTACCAAAATCAATGTTGTAAAAGTCGCTACATGCTAGTTAGGCAGTCATTGTGATATAGTAATTAGTCGGGGTTTGGACGGGGTTGATCGAGATATAGGCATGATTAAGCGGAGAGAAATCAACAATTGACATAGGCGATCAATTGAAGTCTAATGCTAGAGAAAGATTTATTGAAGCTAGTAAGGAATTTCTACAACAAAGACCAAAATAAAATGATGAAATTGTTTATAATTACCCCTGCTTGTTCAATGAAAAAGATCATTGTTACAAAAATATTGTGTGTCCCAAAATAAGAGCTAAATTTTAAAAACCTATGAGTTGTTTTATAGGTTAATTACGGAAAACAGTTTACGATCATTTGTCCAATTTTCAATTGTATTATGACTTTTATAACTTATCAATATAAGATCAACTATATTTTTTTCAATTAGCATCAACTATATTTTTTATTGTCGCTATCACCATCATTAAATGTGTCTGGACAAAACTTTCATTTACCTTCGATCAATTCCACAATTCTTTATTTTCATTATCGTTAGTGATTGAAGTTATTATGCATGTCTTCCACTCCCAATTAATGACAGTAAAAATGATGGATGGTGAAACTGATCGAAGGTAAATAAAAATCTTGTCAAGGTGCATTTAACAGTGGTGATGACGACATAATTAGATGTCAAAAATTATAGTTGATGTTGTAATTTAAAAAAAATAAAAAAAATTACAGTTAACGGCCAATATTGATAAGTATTAAAAAACATGTTGCAATTGAAGATTGGGTCGAGTGTCATATTTTTCTTGTAATTAAAACTTGTTTTATTAGTCAAACTAAAAATATTAGAATTTAATTTACAAACAAGCTAAAAAGAATAAATGAAGTCATATAAGTGAGAGATTATGCATGGGTTTTAGAAGGTTGTACTCAGTATTTGTGGGATCGGACCGGTGATCGAACATGACAAGTCACCGGTTCAAGGTTCGACCGGTTCAACCGGTCAAAGGCAACTTGTTGACTTTTGGATTTCAATAGTTCCTTATGTGTAATACAATCTAATTTGATACTAGAGTTTAACTTGTAAAAAGTTCAACATATTTCAATATCAATTAATCCAAAGATAACTAACTCTAATTTTTTTAATAACATCCTAGTGCCAAATTTAAAATAAGATGGGAATAATAAGGACAAATGAAGATAAAGGTGAAAATCCTTTTTATCTTTTTTACTTAAAACAGGCCAAAATACAACTTTATTTAAAAAAAAAAATAAAAAAAAATTGAATATGATCTGTCGAACCGATTTTCACCGGTTTTGATCGGTTTTCAACGGTTTTGTATAATTTTTGGTTTTTTAATTCTATCGGACCGGTTCCCGATTCAACCGGTCGAACCGATCGGTCCGATCCGGTTCCACAAATCATGGGTTGTAGCTTTATTTAATTAATAAAATAAGTTATATACCTGCCAACATGATTATTTTCAGAGACGATAGAATATAAGTTATTAATTGATAAGTATGCTGATAAATGCTGCACATATACTTACTTTACTTTTGCATTCCCTTGTTTTCTTTCAATGTTTTTCAATTGAAAAATAAATAAAAATAAAAATGTATAATTTGGAAAAGTTAAAAGATTATATATATATATATATATACATATATATATACTCAATTATTTAATTAACAATCATATAAAATTGTACTATGTACATAAACCTTTGTACCAAATGTTACTTGACGTAGTCCATATATTATTTTAAAGTTCACTAAAATTACTTCATTCTTGTTATGCAAAATATTATAAGTTATATATATATATATTAAAATTTTAATAGGAAAATGAAATTTATATATCTTTTTTTTCCAATATACACTACTTGAAATTGTGAACTAGCTTTTTTCTAAGTAGCTATATATCAATAGTTATAGATTACTTTAGGTAACATTGATATTTGGTATTTATATATATATTAAAAATGCAAGATCTTTTTGTTAATTATACAACATGATTTTTTAAAATTAATGTATAAATACAACACTTTTTAATTTTTTGTTCATTTTAATACACGAGGACTAATTTCAGGCTCTAATGACTGATGTAGAACCTGAATTATACATCAACGAGTTAAATATGCTACGGAGTGCTCCGATAAATTTGAACTAATCCGAGTTGTGGTTGTGAGAAAGTCTAAGCCAGTTTCCTTCATATGCCAAGTGTTTGATGTATGCTACCGCTGCTTCAGTGAAAATTACATTCAAATCGAGCAAGCTCATCCAGTCTATGTTTGTGTGTCTCTTATGTGACTTTTGAGGTTATGATTGTAAGGTAATGTGTTACGTACAGTAGTAACAATGTCTGATTTTTTTTTTTTTTTTTATCAACAGATGAGTTTTAATTTTTGTTTGCTACTCATTTTAGTTTATATCCAATTGTGGTTGACTAGTGATTTGATTAAGCTAAATAGGTGATTGTAATTGAGTGCGCAATAATACAATTTCGTTGGTGAGTTCTTGTTCGCAACTGCGATTAAAATAGAAATAGAAAGAAAGAAAAAGAAGTTAGTATTCTTGCATTCCATTAGAAAAGCTAAGACCACAATCATTTGCCCAATAGAAAATGACAAAAATCTAAAGTTTATGAGATTCGTACAATGCTAGGGGATTGGGAGATAATTTCTTTCATCGGATTGACTAGTGTTGTTTAACAAAATAATAAAAATCCAAGTTAGAAAAGTTAAGATCCAAGATTTTAATCTCAGGCTCCATATCAGCAATTGAAACCTGAAATTGGCTTCCGTGCATTAAATTGAAAAAAAGTTAAAATATCGTGTATTTATATGTTAAATTTAAAAGGTCGTGCTTTATTTGATAATTGACCAAAATATCGTGTATTTTTATGTTATTAAGCGTATATTAAATGAAGATGTATTTCAAGATTTTTTTTTATGAATCGATTCAAAAGTTTCTTAAAGATAAAACTAAATTACCTTTTTTTTTCTTCTAAAGTTTGAACTATTGTAGAAAATTAAGAAGTTTGATTAGTGAATATTTGAACTTTTAACCTCCTCTCTAGGTGGATAAGACTATGTACTAACTCTTTTAAAACCCGATGACGTGAGGGGTAGATATGGGGTTGGTTGTGTGATAAGAGATCACTTGGGGAAGGTTGTTGCGGCGGCAGCCCATTGTGTTAAAAGGCCATCGTTGGTAAAAGCGGTGGAGCTTGAGGCGTTGCTAAGTGGTATACGATTTTGTGTTGATTGTGATTTTGAATGGGTAACAACGTATTCGGATTCATTGCTCGCTGTGCATGCTATCACGGGGCAAACAGATTCATTAGATTATTGCGAGGTTCTATGCAAAGACATTCGGGATTTATTGCAAAGTGGGCAGATTGTTGATGTGAGACATATGAGACGTGGTGGTAATTCGGTGGCACATAGTCTGGTGCATTTTTCTTTTTTATCTCCCAATTGGTCTGTTTGGATGGGGAATGATATTCCTTTATGGGTCGAGAGTCTTGTTCTTAAGATATGAGATTCTTAGCTTAAAAAAAAAAAAAAAAAACAAACAAACAAACTCTTTTAATACCCAACTTATCTAGTTTTTAATTAACAAATATTGTTTCACATCTTAGAAATAAATAGATAAATAAGAATTTAGTTATCACAATATAGTGTGTGTGTGTGTGTTTGCGTAAGCAGAACCCTCTCAGAAAGTGATTAAAGCTATTATGTCACGTCTTCTATTCCCAATTAATGGCAGTGTGAATAATGGATTATGAAATTAGTCGAGGGTAAATAAAGGTCTTGCAAAGGCGCATTTAATGAAACACAATCAGATGCCAAAAAATAGGTGATGTTATAATTGAAAAAACATTATTGTTGATGGCCAAGATTGATAAGTTTTAAACAATATGTTGCAATTAAAAATAAGGTCAATGGTCATGATTTTTTTACAAATAACTTACAAAATAAATGAAGTCCTATGGGTGAGAGAGTTCATGATTTTTAGTTCTGCCTTCATTCAATTGATTAGAAAAAAGTTATACCCTTGTCAACATGACTCTTTTCGGAGACGGCAGAGTATAAGTTACTAATTTGTATAAAGATAAATATAACAAATATGCTTACTTTACGTTTGCATTCCCTTGTTTCTTTCAATGATGTTAAACTAAAAAAATGACAAAAAAATCTATATTTTAGAAGAGCTATAAGATTTACAAATATATATATATATATATATATATATATATATATATATATATATATATATCTATTCAACCATCACATTAACAAGCATATAAATTGTACTACATCACCTTTGAACCAAAGTTACTTGACGTAATTGAATATTATTTTAATATTCATGATCACTTCATATTTACATGAGTTTAGGCATATATCATAGTTAAAACAATACAAAAACAAGTTAAATACTACTTCCTAATCTTCAATTCATATGTTTGACGAATTTCACTTGTTTGCTAATTTTGTAGTGATTTCAGTATAAAATAGTGCATATTTGGAGTAATGGTGAAATCTCGGTGCAAATCGAGTAAAAGGAAGGCTTAGATGGAAGTAAACAAGTAAGGCTAAAAGGAGAAATTGGATCCGCTAGAATGAACTTGGATTAGCCTAGAAGAAAGAGGCAGAAAAACGATAAACGGAAGAAGCATTTGCTCGATTGGACATAATTCTTTCCGGCCATGCGAACGTGTCACTGACAGATTTTCTTATGTCGTAGACCATTTGCACGGCTGGGCAAAAATGTGGCCCAGCCGAGCAAAATGCCGCTGTCAGAAAAGTTATGCACCTAGAAGAGCTTTTAGCTACTTTAACCTAATGTTTGTACTCATCTATATATGTAGACTCAGTTTTATCATTATATACAATATACATTATTAGAGCCAATTATATACGAGAGCTTTTAGAGAATAGCATAGTTAGAGAACCGAAGAATGAAGATTCATCATGTCATCTTCTTCGGTGAATTGTAGTATCTCTTACTTATTTCTAGTTTATTATTTCAACGATGTTTAATTTAATGATTATTGTTTTTATTGATTCTGCTATTGATCACTCCATATTTACGTGATTTTTAGGCACATCTTTTAGTTAAAACAGTACAAAAATTTGTGAATTAACTGACCCTTGTTTTCGTATGTCTTGCGGATTTCATTTGTTTGTTGATTTTGTAGTGTTTTCAGTACAAAATAATATTAAGGGGGATAATGGTGAAATCATAAGGGCAAAAATATGAAAGGAAGGTTTGGAAGGAAGGAATATAACATTGCGCTAAAAAGAGTCATTGAATAGGCCCAAGATGGAGTTGGATAGGCATAACAAAAGACCAAAAAAATGAAGATTCGAGTGTAGCATTTGCTCGACCGAGCAACTAGCTTGCTTGATTGTTCAACTTCCACAATGGAAAAAACATGGCAGGAGATGCGCATTTGCTCGACCGAGCATAAGCCTTTCTCGGTCGTGCAAAATATCGTCGATTTTGATGGCTGATGCGTGTTTGAAGCTTTTATCCGATTTGATCTATACTTTAGTTATGTATTTTATAAATACCTAGACTTAGTATTTGTCAAACATTGTACTTTATTCAGTCTTATATCATTTTTAGAGAGTTAGAGAGCTAGAGAAGAGAATGAACTTATTCCGTCGTCTTCGATCGGTGACTGTAGTACTGTCCCTTTTATTTACATCATTTATTATGAACATGTTTTCTTTAATGCAAGTTATTGATTTTGTTAATTTGAGTATGATGTAGTTCGTTTATATCTTAGGGTTTACAAAGTAGGTTTCAATTACAATGTGAATGTTTATACCATCCATCGTTGGCATGGTTCTATTGTTATTTTGTTTGTCGAGTTATGATTGTTGTTAGGTTAAACTGATCACCTAGTCTAGCACTCACGAATCACATACCCAAGCTACCGGAAGGTGAGGGTGTTGATGGCCAAACATCACATAACATGATATATCTGAGAAATCGGAAGACTAAAGTTATATTGTGGGGGTAATCCTAGGCACTTTTAGGAGTTATAGACACTTCTATCGGGAGGTTAATTTGTTATATATAATCCACACATTAGGCGCTTTAGAAGGGTGGTTTAAGATTCACAATCACGAAACCTCATAATAACATGAACTTTTGAATTATAGATAGATATACGTATTTGCAAGTTGTCCATTGTCGCATGGTAGTTGATTCTGAAATCGAACATCCTAAGATAGCTTTTATATTATTTGATTCTTGTTATTTGTTAAATTCCTATTTAATTGCTATTAGCTAATATTTGTTATTATCTTTTTATTGTTAATGGTCTAGACATTAGTAAGTAGGGTAACAACCAAACCAATCTATTAATCAATCAACCTAGATACATTAGTACTAATACTGATGTAGTAATCTGGTTAGGTCATTCATACCAGTCTCTATGAGATACGACCTTACTTGCCACGAGATGCTATTACACCAGACACTTGCGGTATAGCTGGTAGAAATTAGAGTGCTCATATATGCAATAGTTGTTCTATATCTTAGGGTTTAGAAAGTAGATTTCGATTACATTGTAGATACATATATATTATATCCGTAATTTGTATGCATTCAATTGTTATTCGATTTGTTGTGTTACGATTGATGTTAGGTTAGCCTGATAACCTAGTCTAACACCCATGAATCAAATATCTAACATGCTGGACGATGAGGATATTGATGGTCCAAAAAACACAAGACATAAAACGTCCGACAAATCGGAAGGGTAATGAGATATTATGTGAGTAATTCTTAGGCACTTTTAGGAGTCCTATATACTTTTTCCGAGAGGTTGGTCTGTTGTATATGATCTACACCTCAAGCGCTCCGGAAGGGGATTTGAGATACCAAATTACGAAGCCTCATGACAATCGAAACATATGAATTAACGATAGATACATGTGTCTGCATGTGCGGTTGTCTATAGTCGCATAATGAATGATCCTGAAAATCAAGCATCCTAAGATAGTTTTCTTATTATTTGAATCTGGTCTTGTTATTTATGTGCATTAATTATTACTTTTTATTCTACTATTGTAGTCTTAGGGTCTTGACTTTAGTAATTAGGAAATTACTCAATCAATCATAATTCGTTCCATCTAGATACTTTAGTACTAATATCACTGTAGTAATTCGATGAAGTCATCTTCACTAATCTCTGTGGATACGATCGTTTGCCAGTAGGCTGTTACTACACCGTATATATTACTTGAAACTGTGAACTATTTTTTTCAAGTAGTTATATATAAAAAATTATAGATAACTTTAGTTAACTTTAATATTTGATAACTATATATTAAATGAAGATGTATTTTAAGATTGTTTTCTACGAATCGATTCAGAACTTTCTTAAAAATCAAATTAAATTACTATCTTTTGTTATTCTTCTAAAATTTGGACTATTGTAGAGAATTCAGAAGTTTGATTAGGGAAGGTTTGAATGTTTGACCTCCTCTCTATGTAGAGAAGGCTAGGTATTAACTCTTTTAATAAGAGTTGGAGAGCTAAACCAATTTTATCTACTTTATAATTAACAAATACTAATTCACATCTTTTGAATAAATAGATAAACAAAAATTTAGTTATCAAAATATAATATATATATATATACACACACACATACACACACTAGAATAACCCTTTCCATTTTTAGATATTTTTATGTTTTCCCATTCAAACTACCTTTCTACATATGGTAAGACATCTGTCACGATCTTAGCCATCTAATCTTCTAATATGTTGATCCATTATTTTTAGCTGATACTAATTTCCTCTAATTCATAATAATTTGTGGTAAGGATATTAAAAACTCCGTTAATTTGGGAGCTACATCAAATGAACTATGTTAAATTATGTTATTTTACTAAAATATCTAATCCATTATTTGCTGAAAAATATTATGTCCTTTTATGATTTTTCAACCATTTCATATATTAATAAGGATAGGAACTGCTGGATAATTTTCTCTCCATATTTCCTCTTGCGATTTACTCCTCTTGTCAATCTCTTTGACGTCATTTACTTATTTACCTTATTGCTGCACAAGTCACACCATCCATTGTTGCAACTCTCCAAGAATACTTCACTTTCACTCTTACCGTAAGCATCCGGGAGGAACATGCTCTCGCGCCATAATTCTCCGCTTTATCTTTTCTAGTGACTTTATTTGTAGAATGATGTTATTATATTACTTTGTTGATTTGATTAACTATTCTGTGGACTAGTTTGTTTATTATTAGTTCTAGGTTTTAGAGAGTGGGTCGTTGTTTATCATGTAATAATGAGTTGTTTTATTTAATTGATTATGTTCCGTTCTCTATTATTTGTGTAGTTGAACTTTGATTAATTATATGTTATACTGATCACTTAACTAAGCACATATGATGTTTCATAGTAAGAACGAAAGGAGGCGGAGCAGGAAGATTCGGAGAAACAAATGGGGTGTTTTCAAATGCTTAAAATAATTACATTTCCTCTTTTAGCTTAAAAGAGGCTGAAAGGAGCTAGTGTTTGCTAATCATAACTTATGCTTAAATTTAAGCTAATTGGGAAAAGAGTTGCAAGCTAAAAATTGTTACCTTTTGGAATCACTTATTTAATCACTTCTCCGAAAGTAGAAGCAATTGCAAACACCCCCAGAGTATCTAGCAAGAAATTATGAAACCAAAGCCAAAGTCTAACCCTCCTGCTCCATTGCTCTCCAAAGATTTCTGAAAAAAGAAGCTTGATACGGAATTTCGCAAATTTCTTGAGATCTTCATAAAGATACACATCAATATTATTTCTTGATGCCCTGCAAAGTTCCTGAATGAGGTGATTGTTAAGAAACAACATATTGATAGAATATGAGGCAGTTAATCTCACGGAAGAATGCATCGTATTGTTGCAAATAAGGATACCACGGAAATGCAAGGATCCTGGCAGTTTTACTATATCTCACATCATTGGAGGAGAATTATTTGAGAGAGCCTTATGTGATTTGGGAATCGACATAAATCTGGTGTCTTTATCCATTTTGAACAAGTTAGAAATTGACATAATTATGCCAACTACAATAGCTCTCCAAATGGTTGACAGGTCCATGAGTTATCCGAATGGTATTGTTGAAAATGTATTGATCAAAGTTAATGAATTCATTATACCGACTGATTATGTTGTTATGAATATGGAAGGAGATAAGGATGTCCATCTGATCTTAGGACGCCCATTTCTAGCAACTTAGCTAGAGAGCACTGATAGAAGTTCAGAAGTAAGAATTGACACTGCGATTCAATAATGACAAGGCCACCTTCTCAATCTACAGAGCTATGTGATTCCATAGCGACGAAGAAATCAAGTACATAGAGGAGTGTAATACCATGCATGGAAGTGGTGGAGACATGCATGTGTCGACAACCAACTTTTACTAACATTTGATCATTCGTTCGACTCATGTGTACAAAATTCTCTATTTTGCAGGGCTGAGCAGGATACTTCTAGCATTGATGAGGACAATTAGTGGCCGAACAACACACTAACACAATTATCCAATAAGAGCGAGAGACATAGAATTGTGGCAGTAATTTTAGGGCATTGTGGAGAGTTGTGTGTATCGAGTTAGATAGTTATATCGTCTTATGCATATAATCAACACCTCAATTTCTCTGGGAGGAGAATTAAGATACATTAGTGAAACCTCATAATAGTAGGAATATATCAATTGAGAGGATATGTGTAGTTGCATAAGAACAAAAGAACTAAAATCGAAACTCTAGAATAAGCTTTGATCATCTGATTATTTACCTACTTGTTTAGTTGCTCTAATTTATTTATCTTATTTAATTTATTTAATTATTTAGATTAATTACGTCATCAATTTCAATCAATTGATAGTCTACATAAACGAGAATAGACCACTGTAGCAATTTAGTGTTGTTTATATTAGCTTCTGTAGATATGATATTGCTTGCCACTTGCTTAACTACAATGTACATTTGAGGTTTAACTGGTAGTTAAAAGAGCGATCGAATAGTCTGTCTATAATCCCTCGATATCAATATACCGATCTACATCGTTCTTGTTACCTGCATATTATCAGAGCATCCTGATGCTCCGAAAAAGATATGCAGAGAGAAAATACCAGAGTGAGATAATTATATATTCTGCATACAATCCTATGTCACTGTCAAAAATTTCTTATTAGATACTTTAAATAACATATTATGGTATTAACTAAACTCTTTTAATGAATGTTAATATAAATAGAGATATCCTGATTGGTCAAACATTTCATATAGAAAAAATATATATATCCTCTCTCACTCTCTCTCAAGGATACAAATAAATGAAAGTTGGAGATTAGAATAATTCTTTTGCTGGATTCCAAAAAAGAAAAGAAGTAATGGTCATTTCTAAATACACCACAAAAACCTCTCTCCACACTACTATTTTGTTTAGAAAAATAATCTTCTTAAAAATATCAAATTACCCTTCCACAAAATCCTAATTTCCCCCCTACACCACTCTACCTCTAATATTTATTTCTTCCACTGCACACTGACCACGCCCCCAAACTATATGCCTCTGATCCTTCCATTTTTGTTTCTTCCCTTCACTTTCTCTCTCGGAATTTCTCAAGAACGAGTCGGAAAATCATAGACACATATCTACCTTATTCTTAAAAGTAAAATCTTTTCATGATTGAAGGGTAAAACAGTACGATTTGTGATGTATTTTTGTTGTATACAAATATATATTAATTTTGCATATCAATAATAGTAGGACCATTATAGGTCCACGAGGTATGAGATTGATGGTTCAAGTAAAATGTTGTGCCAAAATAGGCCCAGTGCGAAGGCTCTGCGGTACACAGCATCATGCTAAATATTGATGCGGCCCACTTGGTGTAGCCCATTACAAAATTTTATTTTATTTAATCTATATAGTATATACTGTCACAACTATTTTTAAAGATAATTGATACATTATAAGCTTTACTGTTTTCTTTCTTTTCCTTTTATGCGTTTTATATCACAAAATGTAAGGACACATAAGTTCTTTCTTCTAAAGGTTTAGCCAAATCACTGTTAAAAATATTTTTGTGACACATTTTTTTTAAACCACGATTGTCGTAAGAAGTTATTTTATCTCAATTTTTAATCATTTTTTATAAGTAATAGTTGAATCACCTATTTAGATAATATCCAAGTGAATAGAATAGAATAAGCCCGAGCGAAGTCTACTTATACACATATAGGATCATGTAGACCTGATTAGTATGGAAAAAGAATATAAGGATTGGCACATACCTGATTTTATCATATTTATATATATATATATGTATATATATTTGTGTCTTTTTATAATCTTTTTATATCAATAGTTTTATAAAGTAAATAGTACTATTACTTAACTATTTTTTTTTTTTTCGCAATTTATTCCCAATAGTAACTCAAGAGTTGTTTCTTTACTTATTTTTTTCACTTTGATTACATTTTTAGTTTTTAACTAATTTTTCAACTTCAAAATACATGATCGTTAAAAATTTGATAAATAAACTCAATTTTTTTAGTGGTAATTGACGAATGGGTAGCAAATTAATACTCAATCCTCAATTTTTTTTTTTATTTTTTTTTTTTTTTTTATTTTTGCACAGAAAAACATTTTTTTGTTGATACTTGGGACCAGGAAGTAGAGGTGGTTCGGTACGATATACCGCATCGAATTGCTCATATCGTTATCTTACCAAAATTTTCGGTACGTCGAAAATTCATACCGTTACCGTACAGTAAATTTCGGTATATCGAAATCCGGCATACCGAAAATTCAGTATGATATCGGTAAATACTGATCCATACCGTTGATTTTGGTATACCGAAATTTCGGTATACTGAAAATTACGGTATACCATTAGGAATTTGGTATACCGAAAAAATTTCGGTATAGTGATATATACCGAAAATACCAAAAAATTTAGATTATCATGCCGTTACCGTACCAAAATATCCGATACGGTATCATACCGTACCGAAAATTCGATATACCGAAATTTTTTGTATTTTGATAATTTTTCGATACGATATATTTGATATTTCGATATATGGAAGTTTGATACAATTTGCTATAGATTGAGTAGTAGAGTCAATTACATCAAAATTGAGATTCAATTTTATAGAAACTAAAAGAGACCCAAGCCCATTAGACAACGGGCCCAATGACCTTTATGAGACCGTTAATTAGTGTAGCACGTATAAAAAATACCCTAATTATGGTCTACACAAGAAAAATACCGTTTGGAGATATTTATTTTGAATGGGACATGGATCATCCTCAACGTATTTACTTTATATCTGATGGTTCATTCTTCCACATGCATATCCTATTGCGTACATCATCTTTTACAATTTTCAACACATTTTTTACAATTTTCAATACACTTTTTACAATTTTCAATACACATCCTGCTTTAGTATACTCTTAAACTAAGGGTTCGCTTGGTTGCAAATCATCAATGGCAATGGTAATGGGTATGAATGAGGGGTCAACCATACTATGAAATGAAATAGGGGAATTGTTAATAAAAGGGGGTAATGATTAACTTATTTATTATGTACCAAACATCATAAATGAGAATGCTTCATTATTCATTCTCATTTCTTACCCCTAAATCCCACAACCAAGCAGACCCTAAAATACCTTTTTGAATGTCTCGTTCGTAAATATCACTACATCCCAAATCAAGTATCCCCTCAGTTCTGCTAATTTCCACTACTTATAATTTTGATATGAAAGTGAGAAATAGGTATAAGATTGTTAATTAGGGAATGAATTAGTGGGAGAAGATTGGAAGATGAGAATAAATTAGAGAAAAGGAGTGTGAGTTACGTAATTCCATCACCTTTGCATTGCATTAACAAGGCTGTCATGTCATGTCCAAATTACAACTACCTTTATTTTATTTATTTATTTATATATGCAGAGATGCTATAACTTCTCATATGATGTTACTGTTGTGGATGACAACCGATCCAGTAGATATATTAGTCTTCTCAAACAAAAGAAGAAAAAAATACAACCTTTTTTTTCCTTCTCTCATAATTTTTTTTGAAAGTATTCTGTTTTTGGCACTAGATACGTTTTTAAAAACCTGCATATAGATATAGATTTACTGTATATCTATATATATATTTGAGAACATTTTCTGATTGAGTTGGGATTGGTGAGAATTAATCCCTTGATTTATTGTCTGGGTTACAAGATACTCTATCAACTGAGTTACAATCAATTATAAAAGATAACATTACTTTATCTGCGTATAGATATAGACTGAACATATATATTCACTCCCTGTTCCATTTTTTATTTTGTGCTTCACTGGTGCCAAGAAAATAGTTTTATTTATTTTTTATGGATATTTAAAGTGGATTTAGGAATTTATGATTTAAGAGGTTTATAGACTGAACATATATATTCACTCCCTGTTCCATTTTTTATTTTGTGCTTCACTGGTGCCAAGAAAATAGTTTTATTTATTTTTTATGGATATTTAAAGTGGATTTAGGAATTTATGATTTAAGAGGTTCATTACTAAGATATATATTATTGACAGTCCATAATTTCACTTTTATGGTTAATAGTACATGGTTATACAAACAACGGTCCATGTATTTGTCCACGTAAGAATATATGTTACATTTGCGTGATTAATCATATGTTTCATTTTGGAAACTTTGAAAGACAATTGAAACATGGGAGAAGGGGATCCACGTTGGATTGTGTACCACTATACGCTACTTTTTTAAAATGATATCATTGCGACATCATAAAAAGTAGGTAGTATATATTGATTGAATTGAAATATGAGATGAAGTACTACTTAAAATAGAGGATCTTGTTTATTTAGGTTTTTCTTTTTTTTTTTTGTTGTAAATGTATTAAATGCTTATGAAATAAATATGATTGTACAAAAATCTAAGACGTTACAGTTTAGTTTATTGAATATTCAACTGAATTTCATATTAATTAATGAGAGAGAGTTTACAATATATAGAGTATTAGTGTTAGCTCATTAATGAGAACTAACTCTAACTAACTCCTAACTAACCTCTAATAATTTACTCTTTAGTAATTCTAACTCTAACTAATTCTGTATATATATAATAGGGAAAATAGTTTTTTTCGTCCGTTTTGTTGTACCAATTTCGATTTTCGTCCTTTTTGTTATGCATTTAAGAAATTTTTCCCTTATCTTTCAAAATTCAACAAATTAGTCCGTTGACCGGCTATAGCCGGTAAGCTTTCCGGTTTTAAGTGATGTGTCATGCTTTTTTTTTTCTATGTCCGCGTGTCAAATGATAAACATAGTCAGCATGCTTAGTCATATTGGAGGGAAAAAAAAACCCTTTCCTTCCTAATGTCTCCATATATATGTAGAAACACCTCCCATTCTCCCATTAATTTCTTCAGCTGCGCAACTCAAAGGGTTTTTTCCCCCAAATTGTTGTTTTCATTTTCCTCTCCTTGAAGGCTAATGTCGCATGCAAGCTCTACTACCCCAACTGAAAGAGCAATTGTTCTATGTGATTGCGGAAAGGATGGGCGGATTCGGACATCATGGACCGACGAGAACCCGGGTCGGAGATTTTACGGCTGTGTCGACTGGAGGGTTTGTTTCGACATCTTATTCTATAATTTCTTGTATCGTTTATTTGTCACCAGTTGAACTTACGGGTCTTTTGCAGCGAAGTGGTGGTGGTTGCAACTTCTTTGCGTGGATCGATCCACCGGTGAATGCACGTCCACGGCGGGTAATTCTCGATCTCCGCCGCCAGAATAGGGAGTTGGAGGCCGAGCTACGAAATGCCCGGAAGATGGTGATGGTGCTCAAACTGGCTGTGTTCATCGTATCTATCTTGTGGGTCTGGGAAAAAAAAATCCTTTAGGTAGGAATATGTAGGTGGATTTTCAAAAGATGGCTGGTGGTATTTTGGTATTAAATTAGATAAGTAATTAACTATTGTACTGACTATTTTCTTTAGCTTAGAAAGCTAATGTTTGGGTAGGATTTTGGTATTTGGAGATGTATGTTATTTTGGTATGGCTTTTGTGTAAGTAGTGACATTTGAAGTAAGCAAGAAAGTACATGGCTGCTGGAATTTGTCTTAACATATTTGCAAATTTTTTATGTCTTTAAATGATGTTCAGAGTAAATAATCCTCTAATTTTTTAAGAGTAAATAAGCCTCGGTTTTTTTAGCAAGTAAATTATCCTACATCTTTTAAGTAAGAATATGTTAAAATCACTTGAAAGTTAATTGAAAGATTCTTCATGAAACCATCAATTTGATACTTATGTTTCTTCATCCTTGTATCAAGCTAGTGGTGGTTCATCACAGTTTCAACAGTATCCATCAAATATAAAGAAACATATATGCAAGATAATAATGTACAAACTTCATAAAGGTACAAGCTTTATTTCTTCCAAATGTATATAAAGAAACAGAGAGGCCACTGTACAAGCTTATACAATTTACAAGCTTCATGTGATAGACCCTTATGTACAAGCTTCTACAATGTACAAGTTTCAACAGAGTAAAAAAAGCTTCAATAATGCACATACTGATATACATGGCCTCATAAACGCACATGTATTACATACATAATCACACCAATAAAGGTTCAGATTAAGCCGAAATCTGCATTTACTGATAAAGCCCATTCAACAATTAAAAGACTTAATATAGATAAGGTAGATCAAATATATCCAAAAACAGCACTTTACAAAATGGTAATATTCCTACATAAATAAAGTGTCACCAACACACCTTGCAAAGGCATTAACATATATTCTTAAAAACCACAACCTGGACAAAAACTAAACACATGTATCAAGGTGTTGATGCTCAAAATATTAAAAAACTAAGCAGTTTCGCAAAAAAAAAAAAGTGCAGATTTCTTCAAGGCTAGTTTGCTGGTTTCTTCCCTTTTTTTTTTGTTCTTCTCAGCATAATGCTCAGCCAGTTTTGCTCGTGTCACGTAGTTTTTGCTCCCAATTGTAATATTTCTATCTGCATCATTTGGCGTTTCTAGACCTCGCATTTGATCATACATAGATGGAGGGACTTTGGATCCCCTTGGTGCCCGGTACGACTTATTAACAGGCTGCATTATAAAAAGATGAATGTTAGAAACTAAGCCTGTAAATATTAGTTGTTTCAAGGATCAATTCAATAGATTAGGTGCCTAACCCTTTTTTATTTTTTAGCTTTTGGCATTATGTTCCTGTTCGAGTTGGCATATAGCACATCCTAAAACAACATTCCCAACATCAATTCCAATAGTTAGGAGAACAGAATAACAATTAAAACCAATACAGTAGACCAAATACAAAGCAAATTTGAAATTGATAAATACCTGAGTGCCCTCACCGTCAGTAATTTGACTAGAAATCTGAGTTACATTTATTCGCTCGACATCTACAACAAAAAACCACATCATCAGATTATATTAGGACTTCCTACATGACAAACAAAAATATCTACCAGTTGCATCCATAGTAGTAAACTGCACTTGTGCTTCATACAAATTTCCTTCATTTGACCCATCACCACCTTGTATATCAGCTGCTCTACCACCACTACCTTCACCCATATTAGAACCTACATGCACCTGATCCATGGTTACAAAAAAATATATATATATTAGATCTCAAATGGTCAAAATGTAATATTAACGAATAGATTTCAGAATCATAAAGCTACACAAATAAATATATCACCTCGGCTGTCAAATTTTTTCAAGCCCTCCTATTGTGTCCCGGCTGCCCACATTTAGTGCATTTACCTAAAGTTACTGATTTTTTAGCCCTGAATGGATTTGTAACAGGTCTTCCAGTCCTTCTTTTCTTTTGCTTCTGTATTGGCTCACCAGGCTCCCTTCTTCGGGCTTTTGGGGGCCGACCGACTCCTCTTCTGATCTTTGGTGGCAGCGTAGGCATGACCTCAGTTGGAATCCATTCTTCTCTCCCATTTATAGGCTTCACAACATCCTCATAAGCCAACTTGTATGTGTCTACAAAGTAATAAGGAGTAGTAAAATCTTCTGGATTTTTTCCTTGACAAAAAATGGCTCTTATAGCATGGACACATGGGATACCAGTCAAATCCCATTTTCTACAGCCACAAAGCCAACTTTCAAGGTCCACCGAATACTGAGTGCCATCAATACACCTGATTTGGTAATGCTTATCTGAAGCCTTCACCGGAACACAATGGCCAATCCTCTTTACATTTTGGTTAATCACCTTCTGAATCCTAGGGCACAATTTCCCCTGCCATTTCCTACCCCTATTTGCTCTGTCTCTGTTCTGTCGATGTCTCTTCATCAAGTACTCCATCACCCACTCAAGCATGCTCAGAATCGGCTTCTCTCGGCCAGTCATAATGGAAGCATTGAAGCTCTCACATATGTTATTCATGACCATGTCACATCTCGGTATAGTGTTAAAGAAAGCCCTGCACCAATGCTCTGGGGGCTTATCACTCAACCACTGAACAGCGTTTTCATCTAATTCCCCTATTTCGAACATCCTAGCATTAAACCTATTCTTAGTGGTCGCCTTGGCAGCCTTGTACAATGCTAATTTGTAGGCATGACCTCTAAATCCGGAGTTCCGCATGTTTCCATGTAAGTGTCTTACACAAAAACGATGGGAACTTGTCGGAAAGATCGAGTCAAATGCTTGAATCAACCCTTTTTGCTTATCAGAAATAAAGGTCCACTCAGACTCGTTCCGGATTTTAAGATCAGCCTTCAAAACGGTCAAAAACCATTCCCAATTATCACCATTCTCAACCTGAACAACAGCATACGCTATGGGGAAAATGTTGTTGTTTCCATCTACCCCAACAGCAGACAAGATTATACCCCCGTGAGGTCCCTTAAGATGGCACCCATCTACACCTATTAAAGGTCTGCAACCTAATAGGAACCCCTCCTTCAAAGCTTGCAGACATATATACATCCTATAAAAAATGGTGGATGCCCCTGCCCCCTCGGTCCCAATGATGACAGTTGAACCCGGATTAGATCGTCTAATTTCTTCTGCATAATCCCACAACATAGCATACTGTGCATCAGGATCCCCTTCCACCTCGTTCAACGCTAATTTTTTGGTCCTATATGCCTGATGATGTGTGATGTTGACACCTAGCTCATAACTCAAATCTTCCTTCCACCCTGACACCTTCCTCTTTGGGTCAGATTTAAATTGATACCCATATCTCTTATTCAACCACCTAGACTTGACACTCTTAACAAAATAAACCTCTGGACAAGTATGCACAGGGACATAGTACTTTATCATGAAAGTTGCCTCTCCAGGCAACTTATTGGCTTGCAACTTCCACCTACAATCCACCCCATTACACTTAGCATGAACCCTTTCGTTGTCATTCTTCGCAATCCTTATATCTCTCTTCTGAACTATAGCATCATGATGGACTGCGTCTAAGACTTCCCACTTATTACTAAAGATCATCCTAAGTTCTAAATCTGGTGCACCGCGATGGTTAGGATTGTATACAGGACATCTACCCTCAATCTCACTTTCTGAGTCAGAGTCTCTCTCACTATTGAAATCATCAGCAGATTCTAACACATCTGACTCTCCAGTTCCATCATTAGCCACATCACTCTCTGTTTCAACCCCCTCTTCCCCATTCGGCTCATAATCCTCATCATCCTCATCATCAGACTCTTCCCCTCCCTCGCTACTACTCTCAAGGTCACTATTATCTGAACTTTCTACACCCCCATCAGCAGTACCTGCAACAATATTTTCTACCCCAGCAACATGTTCTTCCTCTTCTACCCCTACTTCAACAGTACCATCATATTCTACCCCACCATCCACAACATCAACATCAATTACAATAATCTCAAATTCTTTCCCATCCCTTACAGCTGCATCACAGAAAGAATACAACTGTACATCATCCTTAAGTGTCTCAAATCCATCACCCACCTGTACTATATATTGTTTTATTTTTTTCCCACATACTGTACCAATACCCAGGTATTTAGCAAAGGAGTTAAAACTATCTAATGAGAAGAATTTCTTGTTCACATTATCAAACTTATACACACTACCCCCTGTGTAACTCGTGCCCTCGACGGCCCCACCATACCTCACCGAAAGAGTAAACAAATCTCCATTTGTATCTGAAAAAATAAATAAACAAATATATTTGATTAGGTCACAACCTGTACTATTCATTACAACCATATGCAGACAAATAAACAAGAATAAAATAACTCTCACATGCCAAGATTCTATATTTATAGTCAAAACCAATTAAATATACACAGCAGAGAAATCAGCATTTGCAAAAACCAACAACTAAAGACCCCACTACATCAACAGCTATCCCACACCCAGCAGACAGACCGAATCAGTAAATGGGACCACCAACATAAAGAGCACACCCAAAGTTGGGACCATCAACATAATAAATCAGAACGCCATGAGACAGTAAGTGACAAACAACGAAAATAATGTGTGACAAAAACCCTAAATTCCAACAAAAAGTAAATCGCATAATCGAAGGTACCGGAAATGATACTTACCGTAGGGAGGTGGAGGATCATCATTCCTCTTATGGTCGCGATATTTCATCACTTCAATTGCTCTTGTGAGTCGCGTATGAAACACTAGGGTTTTGGTCCCCTCTACAAAATCCTCCTTCAAAACCCGTCTTCAATGTTTTCTTTTCCGTTCCCCGTTTTTTTCATTTGGAATATTAGTATTTTTTTTCTTCTAATTGTTTAATTTTCAACAATTGTAAATAGTCATAGTATGCTGACTGGGATATTGAGTTGACTGGATTATTTATTTAAATAAGTAAAATTCCATGTCATATAATACCGGTTTGTTTACCGGTCAGATTTGGTCAACGGACTAATTTGTTGAATTTTGAAAGATAAGGGATAAATTTCTTAAATGAATAACAAAAAGGACAAAAATCGAAATTGGTACAACAAAACGGACGAAAAAAACTATTTTCCCTATATAATATATACATATATATCTAATATGCTCTCTTTAAACTAGAGAGCTACACTTCAAGCTATGCACCTTAACTAACACAAAGAAAACAAAAACAGCAGAAACAGAAACTCTAATATTCTCCCGAGTGGTTGAACTTGTGATTCCGTTGTTCTTGGATTTCCTTCTCTTCTTCAATTGATCTGCACACGTTTATCTTGGTTGTTAAGACTCTAAACCTGGTTACTGGAAGTGGCTTTGTGAGAACATCAGCAACTTGTTCTTCTGAGGTAACATACCTCACCTCTACTATCTCTTTCTGAATCAACTCTCTAATGTAGTGCACATCTATTTCTATGTGCTTAGTTCTGGCATGGTGAACTGGATTAGATGCTAGTGTGATAGCGTTGTTGTTATCACACCATATTATTGATGGCTTTCTGATCTGAATTCCTAATTCAGTAAACAGAGAGTCCACTCACACTATTTCAGTAGAAGTATTTGCTAGAGACCTGTACTCTGACTCTGCTGAACTTCGAGAGACCACATCTTGATTTTTGGCACTCCAAGTTATCAGATTCTTCCCTAAGAATACACAGTGGCCACCTGTTGATCTTCTATCATCTTGAGAGCTAGCCCAATCTGCATCTGAGTATGCTATAAGTCTGTATGTTGAAGAAGGTACAAAAGACAGTCCCTGATCAACTGTTCCCTTGAGATATCTTAGGACTCTTTTACACGCTTGCCATTGTTTGACTGTAGGATTGGAGAGAAACTGACTGAGTTTGTTTACAATATAGCTGATACCTGGCCTGGACATGGTAAGATATTGGAGAGCCCCTACTGTACTCCTGTACATAGTTGGCATATCAAAAAGGTCTGAATCTTGTTGAGACAATTTTGTGCTGATGCAGTAAGGACTGTCAGCTGGTTTACTCTCAAGCATGCTGGTCTTTTTGAGTAAGTCAGTGATGTACTTGGATTGCTTTAGCAAGATCCCACTAGATGTTCTATGGACCTCCAAACCAAGAAAACGGTGCACTTCCCCCAAGTGTTTTAATGCAAACTTGTTGTTGAGTAGTTGTATGAGCTGCTGAACTTCATCAGAATCATCTCCTGTGACTAAGATGTCATCTACATAAACCAGAACCATTAGTAATTTCCCATTGTTTTGCTGATAAAATAAAGAAGTGTCAGAAATAGAAGATTTGAATTTAAGAGAGAATAGTGCACTCTTGAGCTTATCATTCCATGATTTGGGTGCCTGTTTCAGGCCATACAATGACTTTGTTAATCTACAGACAAGATTTGGTTTGTGTGGATCTTCAAAACCTGTAGGCTGAGTCATGTATACTAACACGTCGGTTTCTAACCTAGAGTTCCGCAAGTGTACGGATGTAGGTGTAGTACAAACTATCAAGGTCGATCCCACAAGGAATAGGTTTTTAGGTAGTTTGATACCTCAATATTCTAGGAATATCCTAACTAGATACTAATTCAGGAAAGATTGATTTTACTGACTAAAATACTTAATTAAATATGAATTCAAACTTGGAAACTACGAATAATTAACAATCAAGTGTAAACAACATCCTAGGGTATCGATTTCAGAATATTTATTTCAATGATGATTAGAATGAACTTATTGATTTTAACCGATCTAGTGTTTATTAAGCGGCGCAATATTAACCTAATTCTCCTCTCGAAGTAATTAAATCGTTGATTAACTAAGACAATTACCCTCTCGAGTCAATTAATCCTAGAAACTCCAAAAAGCTCATAAACTTATGCCTACACAGTCATAGACAACTGCGCTCTATATCGTACGTCTAATAACAAACCCCTTCTCTCGAAGTGGATTTGCTAAACGAGATTACTAAACCTAGATGGCCAGTCCAAATTTAGTGATTAAAATGGATATAAAGATAAACACATAAAAGAATGGGATTCAATAAGTTAAAACGTAAATCAAACATTGTCATAAAATAATTCCTACTTTCTAACCCTAGGACACGAATAGCTTAGTTACTCATGCCTAGGCTCAATCCAATACAATATTTAAGACAAAATATTCTAAAGAATTAAAACTAGGAAAACTTGCTAAACCCGAGTAAATCGTCCCGTTGATCGAATCTTCGTTGTCGTCCAAGTCGTCTCGTGCCTCAAACTCGGATAGTATGTGTGTTGTTTTTTTCGAAGAACAAACTTGGATCCTTTTTATAGAGTTAGATAAGCCCTATTGAATTGGGAAATCAAATCCTCTATTAAAACAGGATTTTTATTAACGACCATGGTTTTGACACGGCCGTATTGTCTAAATGACACGGTCGTGTTGCTTCGCAATACTTCAATTTTCAGCAACAATTTGACATGGTCGTGTTGCTTTGTGACACAGCCGTGTTCTATTCCAGAGCCAATTTGAACGTTGCAGACCACTTTTGACATAAGCAACACAGCCGCGTCGGTTCTTGCTCCGTTTTGCTCCTGGAACGGTTCAGGCCGGTTTGGACCGGATTTTGCACGGTTTGGGCCGATTTACAGTGGTTTTCACTACTTTGGACCGATTTTCCCTCTGTTTCAACTTGTTTTCTTGTCCGGTAGTCGTAAATCACAACTTTTTAGCCTGAAAATGCTCAAAATACCTTAAAACAAGCCGAACACGTTAATTGGTCACTTATATCACATTCCATCCAATTTCTAACCATTTATGCACATAATTCCTATAAAATAGTATCATATATTGACCTAATTACATGCATAATTAACGTGCATCAAAAACCCCCAAACTTACACTGTTGTTCGTCCCGAACACATAAAAATTAATTCATGTATTTAGGGCGATTGGATGATAAAGTAGTTTCAGAATAATTTTTTCAAAAGCTTAGACACCATAGTATAAACGAGCATGTGCGATAGTGCAAAAATCTACTACTTTCGAGACTTAAACTTTCAAAACTTTTGATCCTCACCAGGTAAGTGTTTCTCTCATCTCTCAAGTGTTTATGGCTAAAATTTGCAATTTCACTCAAATTGGACTATACGCTCGGTTTTACCATAGGCTTGCCAATCGTCTACATCGAATTCAGTACATTAGCATAAGTGACAAAGAATCAAGTAGGACTTATATTTGGTTGTAATATCGGCTTAAGGTAAGGTGGGACATATTTGGATATAAGTGACTATGTATTGGACTAATCAAGTTATATAAATAACTCCACTACCCCTCAATACAAACACTCAATCTCACTCTTCCCTTCTCAGCAATTCACCCCTTAAGGTGATTTCTTCACCTCCAAAAGCCCGTACAACTCAAGTGCTTTTCATTTCTGTGGGTACCACCTCTTGGGACTACCCAATTTTTCTATTCAAATTCACATTTGATCATTTATGTCCTAGCCTCTCCTCAAGAATACTAACAACAACAAATTTTTTTTTTCTCTCTCTTTTTTTTTTCTTTCGCACTAGGAGAGGCTCTTGGATTTCACCTATCACTTTTCTCTTATTTCCTTCATCTTTTCGAAAATATCCCTACTTTCCATTCCTTCCCACAAATTGTTCACCCAAAATCCTTTCCAATTCTCCTCCCTCGAACTTGATTAATCCAATTAGGGACAAAAGAGTTAATTCAAAAGGTTTCGACTGACATTGTTAGGTTATGAATAAATAAGGCTATAAGGCATTGTTTACATCAATTTGATGTATGGCCCAGCCTTTTGACACTGCCATGGAGAACATTATCCTGATGGAAATAGGTTTGACTACTGGACTGAAAGTCTCAAAGTAGTCAATCCCTGGTACCTGCTGAAATCCTTTTGCTACTAGCCTGGCTTTCAATCTATCTAAGGACCCATCTGCTTTCTGTTTTACCTTGAAACACCATTTATGCCTATAACTTTCATATCTTCAGAGAATGGGATCAGCTCCCATGTATTGTTTCTAAGAAGTGTCTGATGTTCTTCCTGCATTGCTTTCCTCCACTGATCATCTGCAAGTGCTTCAGACACACTACTTGGCTCAGTGATGCTGGAACTCTGCTGCGAGACATCCTGACCATCTTTTTGAAGCAACTCAGATACATAGGCCTTGGGTTTATGTATTCCTCTCTTTGACCTTGTTAGCATAGGATGCCTTGAGCTGCTTGGTTGAACATTACCATTAGCAGGAGGAATCTTATCTGCAGAGCTACCAGTACTACCTGAAGAACACTTATATGAATCATTTGTATTCTGAAATAGACTATCAGTGGACAACTCATCAGGAATGGGTAACAAGTGTGGTCCAGAATTCTGAATTGGACCACTGGTCTTGTTTAGGTGAAACAAATCAGGAAAAGGGTATTACAACTCATTAAAAGACACTGCTCTTGCTATGTATGTTCTTCCTGATGGTTGTAAGCACTTATACCCCTTATGACAGTTGCTATAACCTATGAAAACACATTTGCTGGACCTAAATTGTAGCTTACTACTGTTATAAGGTCTTAGGTAGGGAAAACAGGCACAACCAAAAGGTTTCATGAAATTATAATCAGGAGACACATTGTACATTTTTTGAAAATGACTGATATTATTAAGAACAGGAGTTGGTAACCTATTAATAGTGTAGACAGCAGACTCAAAAGAATCCCACCAGAAAGTGGAAGGTAGTTTTGAGTGTGCCAACATAGTCAAACCCATTTCAATAACATGTTGATGTTTCCTCTCAGCCTTACCATTCCGTTGATGAACATAAGGACAAGAGTATCTAACATGGGTTCCTTCTGCAGTAAGAAACTGAGCTATTTGACTATACTCAGACCCCATGTCAGTTTGGAATACCTTGATATTCGCTTGAAACTGAGTTTGAACACTCTTATAAAATTGTTTAAACACTTTTAGTGCTTCAGATTTTGTCTGCATTGGATATAACCATGTAAACCGTGTGTATTCGTCCAGAAACAATATATAATATTTGAAGCCAGAAGATGATACAACAGAGGCAGGACCCCATATATCAAAAGAGACAATATCAAATGGCTTATGAGCTTTGTCATTGACAGTACGAAAAGTGATATTGTGCATTTTTCCTCTCTTACAAGGCTCACAAAACAACAATGATCTATTCTGATCAGGTTTTACAGATAGTAAATTTATAACGCTCTTTACAGTGGATTGACAAGAATGGCCAAGTCTATAATGCCAAAGATTTACATCATTGTTCATACAAACAAAAGTAGGAAAGTTTTGTGCTAAACAAGAAATCTGAGACTTATTCTGTTTTGTAGTAAGTCCCTTCCAGTAATGAAGTTCAGCTGAGTTAAATCCAGTTGATATAACCCATCCTTAAGAGCTCCTCTCAACAATACCTTGTGTATTTTGGCATCCTTCACAAAACAAGTGTTAGAATGAAATTGGACATACACATTATTATCTTGAGTAATCTTAGAGATGCTTAACAAATTCCTAGTTATGTCAGGTACACACAGAACATTTTTCAATAGTATTGAACAAGATCTATCATCTGTAGAGTAAGTACTAGTGCCTGTGTGTGTAATGTGTAAGTGTTCTCCATTACCAATTACCACTTTACCTGACCCATTGTAGGCATTCTGATTCTGAAGTTGTGTAGGATCTGATGTGATATGACTGGATGCACCCGAGTCCACACACCACTGTGAGTTCCTTCCATTTTCTTGATGATTCTGTTAACTAAAAGATTGTGTACCATAGATACACTCTCTGGATTCTGAGGTAAATCAGATTCAGAGGGAAGATATCCAACAGGGTTTTCCTCTTCAGCAAGATTAGCTTGATGATTGAAATTACCCCCTGATAACTCTCATCAAATCTATAGAAACATTTTGCAGCAAGATGATTTATTTTACCACATATCTGGCACGGATTTTTAAACTTGGTGAATCTACCCTGCCTCTATTTCCTCTAGAAGGAGGTCTTCCACCCCTAGTGGTCACATTGCTATTTCCTCCTTTATAACTAGTATTTCCAGAATTCCTTTGATATTGACCTTGGGCATAGTTAGCTACAGCCTGAACATTCTCAGTATTAGAATAATAGCCCTAAGTTTGAGACACTTGATGAAGTCTCATCTCATGAGTTTGAAGAGCAACTTGCACTTCTTGTAGAGTGACAGATTCAGATCTAGTAGACAAGTTAACTACAATAGACTCAAATTCAGGCCCAAAACCACTCAAAATGTAAACAATTAGTTCATCATCTGAAATTATTTGCCCAGCATCTGTAAGACTATCAGCAACTCCACGCATAGCCAGAATATACTGATCCACAGTCATGTTACCCTTTTTCATGGTTTGTAACTGAAATCTCAGATTCATAGCCCTCACTTGTGAAGAAGATCGAAAAAGAGATTCTAACACACGCCATGCTTCATTAGAGGATGTACACCTATTAACATGACCTAACATACCTTCTGAAATTGACGCAAGAAGCCAACCAAGAAGGAGTTGATCCCTACGCAGCCATGCAGTGTATTGGGGATTCATATGCGGGGCTTGACCAGCAAAAGTGAATTCAAGAAATTTGTCTGGAATGGGCACCGGTCCAAGCAACAAACCATCATATCCATGCGCTCGGGCCACCACCAGTACTTGATTCTTCCAGAAAGAGTAGTTCATACGCTCAAGACGCAAAGCTATCGGCGCCAATACAGTATGAGTGGGCAATTCTCCCGTAGCCATTGTTAGAGATGAAGAAGACAGAAGAAAGAAAAAAATGAAGAAAGAATGACGAGAGAGAGAGTATTTGGATCTTGTATGGCTTAAGCTGATACCATATTGAATATTCAACTGAATTTCATATTGATTAATGAGAGAGTTTATAATATATAGAGTATTAGTGTTAGCTCATTAATGAGAACTAACTCTAACTAACTCCTAACTAACCTCTAACTAATTTACTCTTTAATAATTCTAACTCTAACTAATTCTGTATATATATAATATATACATATATATCTAATATAGTTAATTAATTTCTCTTTTTGTTTAAGATTTCATCCGATTTCTTCATACATACTTTTCTATTAATTACTTGTTATTAGTTACCACTTACCAATGAACCGTTTCTTTGCTAGTCGTACAAGCAGTTACGGGGCAAGATGAACTATTGGATTATTGGGGCAATTTGGTGGATGACATTTGTTCGTATACGAATGGGGGTAATTTGTTTCATATGAATCGAGCTTGTAATAATGTCGCTCATACTTTAGCGCGTTTTTGTTTCTCTTTGCATCTCCCAATCATTTTGTTCGGTTGGGTAATGATGTTTCTCCTTTGACTTCAAAATCTTATACTTAAAGAAAGACTCTTTTTAAGGAATAATATTCGTGATTTGCTAAAAAAAAAATACTAACAATAATTATCGAACTAAAACTTCCTGATTTTTCTGTAGTTATTCTATCTGACTAGTGTATGAGAGATAATAAAATTAAAAAAAAAAAAAAAAAAAATTGGTATCGCCTAAATCACATGGCCGCGTAGAGAGCAACAATGCATATATGAAGCTTAAAAAAAGCAAACCCACTTTACTTTAATTAATACTGGTTTTATGGTAGACTGCTTTACTTTAAGCAATAGCTGCAAAACATAATTAGTGGTGGCTACTAATCCTAATCCTGTGTATATAATATATAAATATGTTATCTCCTAACACACACACACACACATACACATACACATACACATGCACATGCACATGCATCCATTACCATTTATATTAAGTTGTTATAAACAACACACATAGATACTAAAACAAAAAAAGTTTATGTGGCACATTTTTTTAAACAATCATTATGCTCATGTGGCAACTTATCATTGCAAAATGTTCGATAAATTATTTAAAATCATTTCTAGGCTTTGTATAAATAATTCGTTGTTGCAAAAAAAATACGTATGCGAGACCATCTTTATTGAATTAAATTATTTTTATTTGTAACTAGGTTATAATGATGACTTTAATAATATAATTGTAAGAAATAACTTCTATTTAAAGGAGATTTATTGGGGTTTGTGGGAAGAGAAAAGTATGGGTGAAATAATAATGAAGAAGAAGTTTGGTATATATGATTTAGTTGAATTAAGGTAGCACTGCTTTTGTGGTAGTAGAGAAGTACTTTTGATAGAGATTAATTTGGATGTCTTTTTAGGCCATCAACACTTTTTGACTCAGACTTGGAATTTGAATCACCACCATAACACTACACTTGCATGGATCTGGACCATTTGGATTATCAATTAATTATTACGTCATTTAATGTAATCAAATTTTCATTTTCTGGAGGAAACTACCTAAAAGACCCTTTATTTACTATTGGACCAAAACATTAATAAGATTTCAACTATATATATTTCCTCCAATCCTTATCGTTTTAGACTTTGTTAGATATCAACAGACAGATACACTCTTACATAATTTCTCTCTTTCTCAATCTCTTCTTTTACTCTTACAATATACTTCCTTCATTAAAAAATACATATTGCTCTATACTTTAAAAAAAAATAAGGCTCGGTATAAATGACAAATATTCCGTACATATTACATTCTTACAACAAGTAGAATAAGGAAATATAGTCAATTAAATTAAGTAGGTAGAATTAGAAAGAATTCTTAATAAATAATGTTTTGGGATAACATCGGAAGAATTGTGATTTCTTTCTACTAAAATGACACTTTTTTTTTAGATGGAGGGAGTGTAATTTTTTTCTCCTATAATTCTGATATATCTCCCCTCTTATCATTATCATACATGGATAGTATTAGGAGAAATATAAACTTCGTTGATAGAATGTCAAATGATTAAGAGCAACATAATTTCACTAGTAACGAAAATTACTTAGGATAAAATGAAGTATAGATAATTAACAACTTGCTCTGTACAATGTTTTAGCGCATATAGTACATAATTTTCTTGTATACCATGTAATTCAGGTAATCTGGGTTATGAGCAATTTCCAAGTGTTTATGCTAAAATATATACTCCCTCCATTTCTTTTTAATTGTCTCATTTTAACCAAAATGCCGTTTCTTTTTAATTATCACAATATTATTATTGATGTCAGTTTATCTATTTTTTTTCACAAATAACCATACTAAATAAGGAAAGAATTATGAATTCGATAAAATCAATGAGTTCTTATAACTAAGTGAGTGGTTAAAAGCAGCAGATGTGTTTTGATATCCTTATGAATGAAAAAAATAGTTTGTTTGAATAGATAAAATGGGACAAATAAAAAGGAATGGAAGTAGTATTACTTATTCCGAAGAAATATATAATACTTAAAATGTATTAATGCTTATGCTGAAATATATTATTTGTTCGAAATAAAAATCTTATGCTTATGTTGAGATCCGTAGTTCTATTATATATGAGAATTAATGTAGGGCATAACCGGGTTGGGTCCACTGCGGCCGAATCCTAGAATACAATGTGTTGTTTCATTTAGTTTTGTTATTGTGTCGGTGTATCTTAATAATGTATGCAGTAATAAGATCATTACGGTGAGATACCTTAATACGTTTTAGATACAGATACAAAATGTTATTTGTTGAGAGTCGGAAATCACAATATTAGCCCGGTAAAAAAAATTATGTTTTGGTTATATAGGATGTAAGATGAAAGATGATACAGATAGTAATTTTGAGTTGTAGTGGCAAATTTGGTCTGACAGTGATTAGAAATAGAGAATTTGACCAGTAAAGTGGGGAGACATCGGTCCTAATTCGCAAATTCCGATGTTTCTTTAGACCAAAAGTGGGAGGCCCGGCCCATATAAATAGATCCAGCTTCGCACAAAAAGGATGCTTGCTGTTACAACCAGATTGGAAGCACATATTAAACTATTCACCAAAACAAAACTCAGAAAATAAATTAACATATACATGCTTTTGCAAGATTCTGATGCATAAATAAATAGTGAAATAATTATAGTAACATTATTATTGCATTCAGCTATATATGACTTTTTGGTTCCCCAGGCTAAAAACATTATCAGGGTTGTAGAGAGAGAGAGGGAAAATTAGTTCGAAAATAAAAGAAAGTGGGAAATAGTGTTGTGTTTTTCTTTTGGTTGAAGAAAGCATTAGGTCCAAAGGAGTTTGTGTGAGGAAGGGTCCTTATTGTGAAAAGATAAAGGGGACACCTCCATTTCCTATGCTAATTATATTTCTTTTGTTGCGCTGTTACCAAGTTTTTGTGTTCCTTTATAGTTTTATAAATTTGGAAGATCTATATATAACCAAATTTGGGAATAAATTAAGAATAGGATTAATGTTTTGTAAATATTTGAGGAGAGATAGGGTTAAAGGGTTGGTGTTTATATATTGTTTTAAAAAAATTTCTCCTAATCTAAGAAACAAAGAAAAACCCTTCCCTCCTAGGGCTGTTAACGAACAGAGCGTTCGATAAAAAGCTCGTGTTCGAGCTCGGTTAGCGCTTGTTCGAACACAGTTATTTTTGTTCGTTAATTAACAAACAGAGCTCGAACACTGAAGGGCTCGTTCAATAAAGGCTCGTATAAAATGATAATAATAATAAAATTAATAATATTAATAATATTTTTATGTTATTTATGCAGCTCATTTATTTAAAATACCCATAAATTTATTGTTAACAGAATAAAAAACAAATTTTTTTTTAACTAAAATAATATATAATATTCACATTTACGATAAAATGTTAATAAACTTGGTGTTCATTAACGTTCGTGAGCAGTTCGCGAACATTAACAAACACCAAATTAACAGGCTCGGCTCGAACTCGACTCGTTTAAAATTTAGCAAACACTACTCGAACAATTCAAGGATCGGCTCGGCTCGGTTCGTTAACAGCCCTATTCCCTCCCCACGATGGACCAAAGACCTAGGTAGTAGATGCTCTGCCACTTGAGCTATCCAACCTAATACAATATGTATAAAACCTCATTTATTCTAAACTTAATAAAATTGCACATGAGCAGATAATTTGATATTTCAAAAAGTAAGTGACTTGGTTTTTCTGAATAAATGGTTTTTTTTTTGTTGACTAGCTGAATGTTGTTTGGATTGAAGGTGGTTTACATGAGTTTATGATAAATATTGGATCCATTTGCTTAAAATTGGAGAGTGATGGACCAAACCTGATTAAAGGAGTTAATGAATGTATTTTATTGAAATTCAGTCCTCTAAATATACTGAACTCAATTTTAAGCAAACAGATTGTGTTGGCAGGTGATATGATATTGTGGGCGGGATTGTAGTAATTATGATAGAAGGGGGACAGAAAGATGACAAAGTAGAGAGAAACGGGGGAATGTTTAATCCCCATGCAATGCGAGGCAGGAATATGTAACTTAACTGCATGCAAAGCATAATCAACTTTAAATCAAGAGAGAAAGAGAGATACCCTTTATTCCTCTGGACTGGGCTGGTTTGAGTTGGGAAGGAAATCAATCGTACACAGTTCCCGATTCCTTCAAACACCACACCACACCACACCTAGCTTCTTTCACTTTTCACCTCCTCGTATTTTGTGCTAATTCCCATTCATTCTACTGTCTTGTATTGTATTCTATCAGAATTACTACGTACTTCTAAACCCACCTTCTTCAATAACGTTGTAACTTTTAAGAATGAATTGCATCACCACTTCACTCACTCCACTCAACAAAACCTTACAAACAAACAACAACGATTCATCAATATATTTCTCTTACATATTTAGGGGATATTTGTGCTCGGATGTAGTGGCATGTGCCACGTCCGATGGGGCACATTCACGGACGGGATATTCAAAAAAGTATTTTAGTTTAAGGGTATAGTAAGATAGGATGTGTTTGAAATTTGTAAAAGGTGTGTTGAAATTGTAAAAGATGATATGGGCAATAGAGTGCGAATGTAAAGGGATGGACCATCCGATATAAAGTGAAATACATTGAAAATAATCCATGCCACATCCAAATGGGAACATCCCAAAACAAATATCCCCTTACTTCTTTTTCCTTATGTATATGTATGGTCCAATTCACTTTCTACCTGTTATCTCTACCTACCACATTAATTTCACCTCACCTTTACAAACTACTAAATTAACTAAATTAACTAGATTCCTTAGCAAGCATTGTGTAGAGTTAATAGGGAACCCACAGTTATAACTAGGCCATCTTAATCCAAACTGACGACAAATAATATTGTACGTTACAAAGTAAAAAACATACCTTTTTATTTGAAGAATATGGCCAAGTACTTCACTATTAGAGCAGGTTTAGCCCACTAGAAATTTTGTGTTTTGACAATAATAAATAATTTCAAGCTAGAATTCATCCTCATAATTTAATTGATAAGTGCTGTTTACTGTATCAACTATCAAATAATTAACTTTTAAAAAAAAATATATAGAATTAATTCAAAGTGAGATGCCTATGGTAGCTAGCTAGGTTCATACCTTGGGGAATAATTAATAAAAATTAAATGTTATAACATCAAAGGCTGAGTCCCACTACCACCACATTCCATATCTTTATGAACAATTAAATAACTTTTTTGCATATAATGTATGGAGAAAGAATAAGATTGAGAGTAAAGCTGATTTCCCTTTGGTACTGGTGCATAACATTAATTCGTCCTCCTTGTCAGCACATGCATTCCACTTTCCACTGCAAACATCGACTTTGTACAAATGCATATCTTATTTCACAAATGTACATTTCTGATACGAAAATAGAAAAAGTGTCTACCATAAACAAACAATTAAATTACTACTTCTGATCTACTGTACTAACTACGTGTTCCAATCATATGTCACATAATTTCATCGTTTATAAGTTTTTAATGTTGTATTAAAACGACGTATTTTTATATGTGAGATATAAGACGCTGTAGCTGTGTAAAATCTACTGATATATAAGTTTAGCTAACATTGTATAACTCATCCACAAGAAAAGAATACCACTTTTATATTGCAACCACACTCTATAAACTCACAAACAACCAACTTTCCTGTTATTCTCACTACATATGAACTCCCTCATTTTTTTCCATTTTTGTTAGGTTTTCAAAGTTATCCAAAAAGCATGAGAGCAGGTGGTAACTGTGCCGTACAGCAATCTCTGACGGCGGAAGCCGCCGGAATCGTGAAACAAGCCGTGGTGCTAGCCAAGCGGCGCGGCCATGCACAAGTGACGCCGCTCCACGTAGCCAACACCATGTTGGCGGCTTCAACCGGCTTGTTCCGAGCCGCCTGCCTCGAGTCCCACTCCCACCCTCTCCAGTGTAAAGCTCTTGAGCTCTGCTTCAACGTCGCCCTCAACCGCCTCCCCGCCTCCTCATCCAACCCCATGTTCGGGGCCCACTCGCCCAGCCCGTCGATCTCCAACGCCCTCGTCGCCGCCTTCAAGCGGGCCCAGGCGCACCAGCGCCGCGGCTCGATTGAGAACCAGCAGCAGCCATTACTAGCCGTCAAGATTGAACTGGACCAGCTCATCGTCTCCATCCTGGATGACCCCAGTGTGAGTAGAGTGATGAGGGAAGCTGGTTTTTCGAGTACACAAGTGAAAAACAACGTGGAGAAATCGATTTCTCTGGAATTATGCTCTCCAAATTCTTCACAAAGCTTGATCATAGCTAATCAAACCGCGACGAAGATTACCAGCAAGCCTCAGTTAGAAGAGATCAAGAATGAAGACGTGAAAGCTGTGATGGAGACTTTACTAGCAAGTTCGAGAAAGAGAAAGAATCTGGTTTTGGTCGGAGAAAGCATATCTAACTTAGAAGCTACAGTTCGAGGTTTAATGGATAGGGTTGAAAAGGGGGAAGTTCCAGAGAGTTTAAAGGAAGTAAAATTCATAAGTATTCCACCATTTTATTCCTTCTGCAATCTTCACAGAGAAGAAATCGAACTGAAAGTACAAGAATTAACATGTCTTGTGCGGAGCCTCATCGGAAAAGGGGTTGTGCTGTACTTAGGGGATCTGAAATGGATAAGTGATTACAGGGTGAGTTTGGATCAAGAAAGAAGCTACTACTGTTCTGTAGAGCATATGATTATGGAGATTGGGAGGTTAATTTGGGGAATAGGTGAGATTGAGAAGTTTTGGCTCGTGGGAATCGCGACATTTCAGACTTACATGAGGTGCAGGAATGGCTACCATTCACTTGAAAGTGTCTGGGGATTACATCCTGTTACTATACCTGCTAATAGTTTGGGCTTTAGCCTTGTCTCTGAAAGGTATGTGTGTGTTTCTTTTTTGTCTTTCTTTATCAAATTGTTGTGATATAATTTGCTAAATTGTTTTTAAACTTTTGAATGGTTTTCTATTGGTATATTTAGTGATGAAAAAGTAGAAGATAAAGATAGAAGAGTGGAAAATGAAAAGAATGGGGTTTTGGTACAACTCTCTTGCTGCAATGAATGTAGAGCACAATTTGAAGCCGAAGCAGGAGACTTGCGTGGGCCCACGTTGTCAAGCTTGCCTTCATGGCTCAAGAATGAAACTACCCGACTTAAAGACAATCATCAGGTGATCATCATTTTCTTAAATAATGCCAACATTATTGCATGCTACTCACTCCTATTACCTATTACCACTTTGCAAGGAGAAAGCTTTTTTATTTTTTCGAAAGAAGAATATTTTTCTTAAAATGCTGTCACATTTCATAATTTATTGAATTAGTAAAAGAAAATGTGCAATGGAAAACATAATTCTTTAATTATTTGGTGTTTTTTTATGCGTAGAAAAATATTTCATTACTGTGGACATATGTTAATGTATCCACCGCTAATATGTATTTTCGCATATGTGTTGGTCGGCTGATTAATATGTTTCCACAATAAATAACACAACAAAACTGCTATGTAGTATTAAACACTGATCACATTAATGATTAAGAAAAAGCCACTAAAAAAAATCAATATTGCTTTTTGATCACTGACTCAATAGTCAATAGTATTTGCAAAAGATGAAAAACTAACTGTTTACTTTCTTCATGCATGTGAAAATAGGATGCAATAACAGAAATATGCAAGAAATGGAACACATTTTGTAGCTCCACCCACAAAAATCCAGGAACCCTGTCATTCTCTTCTTCATCTACTTCTTGCTTTTCACTTGACCTACAAAAACCCGGATCGACCCGAACCAATTTAACTTTGTTCGAGCCGACATGGACCAGTTCCACCCCAAATTCCGGTTCATCAAGTGATGTCATGGACATGGACTACACACAAAAGTTCAAAGAATTCAACGCTGAGAATCTGAATATCTTGTGCAATGCACTGGAGGAAAAGGTACCATCGCAGAAAGAAATCATCCCCGAAGTAGCAGGTACAATACTCCAATGCAGGTCGGGGATGTTAAAAAGAAAAGACAACGGTGGTGATGTACTGAAAGAAGAAACATGGCTGTTCTTCCTTGGCCCTGAAGGATCACAAGCAAAGGAGAAAATGTCAAGGGAATTGGCTAAGGCCGTGTTTGGCTCTTACTCCAGCTTCATCTCCATCGGTTCAAGCAGCTTCGTTTCTCCGACATCAGAAGATTGTCGTAACAAAAGAGTGAGAGATGATCGTAAGAGCTACGTAGATAGGTTTGCGGAAGCAGTGTTGGCGAATCCTCACAGGGTTTTTTACATGGAAGATTTTGAGAATGCAGATTATACGTCGCGAATGGGGATAAAGAAGGCGATTGAAAGAGGAAGAATACGAAATGAAAATGGGGAAGAAGTTGGATTAAGTGATGCCATTATTGTATTGAATTGCAGGTCAAGGGAAGAGGGTAACAATTCATGTGTTTCGTTGGATTTGAATATGTCGTTTGATGATCAATCTGTTGAGCATGAGTCGTTTGATGATTTAGGGATTCTTCAAAATGTGGATAGGCGCGTAGTTTTCAAACTCTAGGACTTCTAGTTAACTTGTAACAATAGGGTTTTTTCTTTTTGTTTTTCCATGCAGAAAAGAAAACAAATTATTTTTCCACCTCATTTTGGATATTTTTGCAGTAGATTTTATTTGGTCTTTAATGAGCTTTATTTGTCAAACTGACCAAAAAGGAAAAAGGAAAAAGAGCGACAATTTAGGATATATATATATATATATTATTTTTTAATTTAATGGATAATTATAAATAATATCATATAGTTTTTAATGTAACACATTTTTTTGCTACATTTCTTGCATGTAAAAGTTACAACATTTTGTCATGCACCAATGATTAACGTGATCATGGTTTCACATTTCATAGACCAATTAGTAAGAGATAAACAATAAAAATAGTACAAAAAATGAATTAAATTAAGTATATGTGAGTTAATGTGTATTTTGCGATACAGTGCTTAAATCCATAGATTAAATTTTTGGAGACAAAAAGTTTTTTTTAGTACAAGTCCTATTAAAGGTTCCCTGATAATTTATCTCTATCCAGTTGTATGTTTTTATAAAGGTGTTCAACCAATGAGTTACAATCAATTCCGAAATATTAAAAATTATTATAATTACAAATATACATAGAAAATTGTTTTTAAGAGGCTTTTGATCGTCACCAAAGAAAGAAGACAATTAACCCGCAATCCGGTCAAATTAATTGGTCATATGCCTTGTAATTTAAACTAGTGGTTTGTGGTTGATTCTCACCGATGATCCCCGTTTACCCATAAATTATACATATAATAATAATAAATTGTTCTCATTCTAATTAACCTATTTATTGAGGGGAAAGGATAAATGGAAAATAGAAAAAGGAAAAATAAAAAAGAAAAGGGAAAAAGGAGTCAGCTTAGGGACAAGAACAGAAGAAAACAAAAACAAAGAAGCTAAAGTAAATTAAAGGTGAAAATAAACTTGCTTTCTCTTTCAGTTTTTACGAGGTCAGAAACGGAAAAAATAAAAGGAAAAGTTTATCCTTTTTAATAAAAATAATTTAAGTTTAATATTTATTATTTTGCTACCAAATAGTGTGGTAATTGCTATAATAATACAGTTTATGAACCATATTTGATTAAGAAATACTCCCTCCGTTCCAAAATAGATGATGTTTTAGCTTCTAAAACAAATTCCAAAATAATTGATGTTCTAGGTTTTTTTAACCATTTCTCTCTATTTTACCCCTATGTAAATCCAAAAATATCTTTGACTTTTCAACCTCCCACTCACATTTGATATCATTAAATCTTATCTGCACAAATTTTAGGGGGTTATATTTGATAATATATTTGTTTCTTAATTATTCTGTTTTTTTCTAAAATATCATCTATTTTGAAACGGAAGGAGTATCATTGTTATAAAGATATTATTGAAACTTTACCCAATAACTAACTTTCCCTTTTCCCTTAAGATTCTTTTTTTCTTTTAGAACATTTTCTTTAATAGAAACAAAGACTTTCTTTGGGACAAATGGATTAATTACTTTCAAATTTCATAATTTATTTTGCTTTTGGTTAATAGCTTTCACAAAAAATGGTACTCCATTCGTTCCACCTTATCTTGCACAGGGAAGGTTTATACTAGTATTAAAAAAAATTATTTTTTGAGATTTTGTTGATTTTCAAAGGTTGATTGAAGGTGGAAATTGTGTTATAACTTTCCTTTTTTAAGAGTGCAAGTTTGTCCTGAAACGAATGAAAACGAAAAGTACGCAAGATAAGGTGGGATAGATGGACTAGTTTCGTGCCTTCTGGAGAAGCTATAAAGAAACCAAATACACCTAATTAAGGGCCAAAAATCATTGTTGGTCCCGTAAGTATTTGCTTTTTCGATTTTAGTCCCACAAGTATTTGTTTTTTTAATTTAGTCCCGTAAGTGCTAAAATTGTCCAATTTAAGGACAATTTTCACGGGAAAATACTGAATTGGTTGAAAATAATCATGTGCAACTCACGTGACCCTATATTTGGGAAAATTCGACGACATTAAGTGACGTGGCATTAAACAGCTGAGTCGGACTTATATTTCTGTCAAATTTTAATTCAAAAATAAAAAGAATATTCGTACTTGAGAAGGGCCCGATCCAATACCCCTTCTTCTGCACAAAAATCATGGCGAAGCTGCTCTGTCGCCTCATCGCAGATAAATCCTAATTCTTGGGTTTTTATTTGGGGAATTTCTAGAATTTTTTTTTTTTCAAGTTCTTCGAAGAAATTTGGTTCTATGGGTTTGTGGCTTTTGGAATGTCAAAATACGCTATTCTCTTTATTTTGAATTATAATTTAATAGAAATTTAAGTCTTACTCAGCTATTTTATGCCGCGTCACTTAGTATAGTCGAATTCACCCCAAATATTAGGGTCACGTGAGTTGCACGTGACTATTTCTGGCCAATTTAGTATTTTCCGGCGAAAATAGTCCTTAAATTAGACAATTTCAGCATTTATGGGACTAAATTAAAAAAATAAATACTTGTAGGACTAAAATCGAAAAAACAAATATTTACGGGACCAAAAATTTTATTTGGCCTAAGATTAAGAGAGAAGCAGATCTATTTTCTCAATTCACCGAGAATACTTTCGCTGCAACAAAAATGTTTTTTTTAGTTTGTTTACACCAAAAGAAAAAAATTGATGATACATTTTCTAGGAATGATGACGACTCGGTCATAAAATGCTCTATAAATTTTAAAAATTATTTTCGACTTCTTTCAGAAATAATTAGTTGATGTAAAAAAAATTAATACACATTTGAGACGATTTTTTTCATCTCAAATAATATTATTTGTGACGAGTTATTAAGACAATCAATTAGTGCTAACACATTGTCTCTAATTAGGTCTGCAAATGAGTCGAGTCGAACCAAACGTATTGTTGTTCATGTTTGTTTGAAATATTATCAGGCTTCTAATATTATGTTTGAGTTTGTTTGATTATTAATCGAATCGAGCTTGATCAAACAAGCTTTAATCAAGCCGAACATGAGTCGAGCTCGATTGTTTTGATATTTTTACACTTGTTTTACCATTTTTAGCTTACCGAGTTCGAATTCGAGTTGAACTTTAGGTTTTATCAAACGTAAAAGTATGTTCAAACTTATTCAATATCTTAAATCAAAACACAATTCAACAAGCTCTCAACAAACGATCTCGAATTGAATATCGAATATCTTGATTTGATTTTCAACCCTATCTCTAATACTCTAGTTGCCCTAAATACTTATTATTTAAATCAACTTTTTGTTATTTGAAGAGACTATTTCCTTGTATTAATTGTTTAAATTAAATTGAATAATTATGAGAAATACTCGAAGGATATCGTCTTCTAAGAAGAAGAGAAATAAAAGATATGGTGTGTTAGTAACATCTTAATAAGAATCTTGTTTGAAAATGTACAATATTCTATTTTTTGTGATTTAATAAAGGTAACACTTTAAAAAAATTATCAATATGTATTTACACGACTTATTTTATTTTTTATTTAATTTACTTAATTATATGTAATTAACATGTAAAATTAAAATTTTAACTTCTTACTTGAACTAGTAATACGAGGTAATAATTTTCAAGATAGAACTCTTATTTTGAGGGAATAAAAATCATATAGGACTCTTTTCAATATGGGACCGACATAGTATATATTAAAACTCAAAATTCGATGGAAAGTTTTCCAATAGAATTTGTTCACAATAGTCATATTTTTTATGATGATCGTAATGATGATAAGTAGAAAAGTGGCATGTAATAATTATATATTTAATTTTGGATTGATAATTGTTGCATTATTCGTCGCAAGAATTAAAAATATACATATTAATTTATGAAGTAAATAATTAAAGATGAGAGTGTTGAGGATGCATAACGTAATGGTTGGGCAAAGGAGGAGCAACTTTTCTGCTTTAGAAGGTTTTAATGGTAAAATAAAAATCTTCCCCAACAAAAAATCAAAAGAAAGCACTACTTTTCATGCTTTGTGATGTGTTTTACAAAAGAATCACTTTTTTCTTCTTTAATTCTTCTTACCCAAAACATTCTTATCCCCTATATTGCATTATAAAATGGAAGAGCGCTTCAGAAAGAGGAATTTTCATTAAATAAAAAAAAAAAAGAAATTACACGAAGGTCGGCCCACTTAAAATCTTCAACTTCAAAGAAAATCTTATGCTATTTTTACGGGTAATGTTTGCACTCTATTGAATGTATGATGTACTATATGTGTGCATTCATTACTCAATGTGGATGGTATGAAATTAGCCAATTTGAAGTACAAGTTAATCTTGTATTCTCGTATTACCACTAAGTAGTGGGCTAGAATATAGTATATCGGGGTATATCAACTAGTTGAGGTCTAGATTGGATTGGACAAGACATAAATGTCGTTAGGCAGAAAGGAATAGAAAAGTTTATAAGCGACCAATGAAAATATAGCGCTTATTTAGACGGAAATTAATTAGAGTTAGGCGAAAATTTTACAATAAAACTATTATGTATTAGAGTGTTTTTTTTTCCTTTTATGTGTTTTTTTTTTTTCTTTTTTGAGAAGACGTATTGGTAGATGTTATATATATATATATATATATATATATATATATATATATATATATATGTCTTGAGTGAATCATCAATACAACCACACTCGCTTTATTCTTTAGTGATGTCCCGGTTAAAAAAATTATTCGCATATAAGGGCATCCACAATGCACCATTAATTTGTACATGTCACATCATTGCCACATCACTGTCACCTCAAAAGTTAATACCCACTCAAATTGTACTCTATTTCTCCCCAATCCTCCTAGGTACAAATGACACTATTTGCGGGTCCCACATGCAAACTACCATATTGTTTTCATATTTACAATTCATTAAAATTTTATCTACAATTTTCACACATGCAATTAATTTAATTAATATTCGTAATTCTTTTTTTAGTTAAATTAAATTTTCAGATTTTTTTTAAAATTTAATTAATTAATTTTTTTAAATATTATAACAATAATAAAGAATTATATTCAATTTCTTTTTATATACTACCATAAAAAATGATGAAATTAAATAATAAAAAAGGAATGACCCTTTTTAAAACAATGTTTCAATATTGTGAATTAAACAAAAAAAAAAAGAAAAAGAAAAAGAAACGAAAATTAAAACACCCCTGCTGCCCAGTTTTGTGGGTACAATTATTTGTACCCATTTTTCTCTCTCTCCTCCACATCACTCTCCCACAATGCTATTTGTATCAAATGGGGGGTACAAATTAATATTTGTACCACCCCACTGGTGATGCTCTAAGTGTAAATTTGCAACATTGTTAAAAAAGATAAAGGCACATTCCAATTTTACCCTTCATTTAAGTGTGCTAGTTCAAAGAGGAGTGACGAAAGTTCTAGGAATGTAATCAAATCAAACTATTCATAAATTATTTGAATCTCAATTCAAAAATATATTGTTTGGGAATTATTTGTTGGTGTAAACGAATTGGGCACTAACCTAATTTTGAGTCATACTTGAGCCTCCAGATATTCGGTTCGTAATTTCATAAGCTTATTCACGAATCCTGGCGTGCGAGCTGGATCGTTGCAATCATCTATATTAATTCAAAAAATATATGCTTCTGTTTAGAGTGAATCGAACACTGTGTTAACGTGCTCTTAAGTTCAATTACATGTTTTACGAACTCGAGCTTGAAATATATTCATTTATTACGTTATTGAGCTTTTGCCGGACCGAGCTCAAACTATTCGCGAACTTAGTAATTACAAAACGAATCGAACTCGAACATAATTTTAGAAGTTCAATCGAACTCAAGCTGAATTCGAACTCACTGAAAAATCAAACGAACCGAACTCAAACCTTGTGATGTTCGACTTAATTCAGCAGTTTACATCAGTAGAAAGTTCCGAGTTCGTGCATTTAATTAGGGTTAGATCAGTCAATTTAATCATTGTTTTTTAGTTAATATGTATTACTTACTGAGAAACTATTTAGAGTAAAGGAGTATGTTAATGTGTTGCTCGCTTAAGAATCATATAAGACGTTCTAATTCAAATGATGTATGGATGTCATATTTCAATTCCATCAATACGAAACATATATATATTTGTTGTGGGAATATGACTGCAGGCCCATTCAGAAAGTTCAAATGATCTTTTTTGCCACTTTAACTTCTATGATGCAAAAATACCCAATTTACCAAAACTGCCCTCTCTTTTGGGTGAGGTAACCTAATCTAACCTGCCTGTCACCTTTATCCCTCTGATTTCGTGAATTATTCCCACTTTACGTTCGTGTATCATTCTCACTCCTTGGTCGTGATTTCGTGAATCATTCCCCCTCATTCTTCCTCCTTGGTCGTGTATCATTCCCCCTCACTTGTCGTGTATTACTTTCGTATATCATGGCCGCCGCCGTCCCCGACGCCGTACCCGCAGCCGTACCCGCCGCCGAACCCGACCCCGTAACCCCTATACCCGACGCCGACCCCGAAGCCAAATACCCTATGCACGTCGCCGACCCCGATCCCGCAAACCCTGTAGAACCGACCTCGCCGTCAAATCGTCCGGCGACCTCACCGTCGGTGGGAGAGGTTAGGAATAATCTCCCTTTATTTCGTGTATTTTGTCATTCATATATGTCAAATTTGAAAAGGGGAGAAGATGAACGGTAAATTTTTTGAATTTTTGGGGAAGATGAACAGTTCTTACTGAATGGACATTATGCACGACTTGCACGACCATATAATTTAGCTTGATACACGACCATATTATTATACTAAATACACGACCGAGCCTTGATGCACGACATAGATATCATGCTTGATGCACGACTAAGTTTTATGCATGATGCTCGACCAAACGTATTATACTAGATGCACGACCCGAGTTATTATGCTTGATGCACGACCGAGCCGCACGACCGATTTATTTTGTTTGATGCACGACCGCGGCTTGATACACGACCTTATTATTTTGTTTGATGCACGACCAATTTATTTTGTTTGATGCACGACCGCGGCTTGATACACGACCCGAGTTATTATGTTTGATGCACGACCGAATTATTTTGTTTGATGCACGACCTTTGTATTATACAAGATGCACGACCTTTGTATATACTTGATGCACGACCTTTGGACGGTACATGATGCACGACCTTTGATTGATGCACGACCAATCCTTGATGCACGACTAAGTTTTATGCGTGATGCTCGACCAACGTATTATACTAGTTGCACGACCCGAGTTATTATGCTTGATGCACGACCGAGTTATTATGTTTGATGCACGACCGAATTATTTTGTTTGATGCACGACCTTTGTATTATACCTGATGCACGACCTTTGTATTATACTTGATGCACGACCTTTGGACGGTAGATGGTGCACGACCTTTGTATTTTGTTTGATGCACGACCATATTATTTGTTTGATGCACGACCATTGTATTATGCTTGATGCACCACTTTGTTAATTTATATGCATGACTGTGATGTTCGTTATGTAGAACGTTTGGCCTTGGAAAAGGCCGGATATACGTGATTGTACGGCCACCATTAATACGTATGTCCGGCTAAAGATTTTCGATGAGGTTAGGAGTCAATTGGAGATGGCCGGCGGCGAGGCGGTGGAAAATTTCCGTGCAGGATGTTTTGGTCACTTCCTTGATTGTAGGTCATCCACATCGCTGCCCCAAAAGGGAATTCATTCATTAATTTTGAGGGAGGTTATAAATCCAGATGCCGGTGATTATGAGTTCTGGTTTCGAGTTGGGAGTAAGCATATTAGATTTTCACACGTTGAGTACGCAATCGTGACAGGCTTGAACTTTATGGATAATGATTTCGATATTGAAGATGCGCATGAACTGGCAGAAGAGGGTTTTTACAATACCGTTATAAAGCCGCTTGGAGTGAATAAGGTGGATGATCTTCACGCCGCTTTTGTCGGTGGGTCTTTCCGAAACAGTTTGCATGCTGTTTTTATTGTTGCTAAGTTGCTGGTCCTCTATTATATATTGTTGTGCCCTGACGGGCGGAAGGCCTCGATCGAGGATTGGATGTGGGCTTTGGTGGATCAGCCGAAAAAGTTTGAGTCGTTTCCTTGGGGGAAATACACATTCCAGAAGCTAGCCCATTACCTAGATAACCTCCCCAAACAGTTGCCTCCTGATCCGGTGGGGAAGAACAAACTTGCTTCATATCACTTTTACGGGTCCGAGCTGGCCTTTGCGGTATGAATTTACTCTTTTAGAAAGAATTCTTATTTTAAATTAAATATAAATTAGATTATATAAAGTTTTGTTTCTTTGCCAGTTCTTAGCCACTAAACAATATTTTGTGTAACAGACCTGGGTGATGGAAGCCATTCCGGCGTTTGGGAAGAAGTTTGGTCGTCGTCTACCACCTCCACTACCCCAGCGGCCGAGACTTCTTCGTTGGACAATGAGTGGGGGACAGAGGGATAATGTGCTGCAGTTTTTTAATTCAGAGGTTAGTTTGTTTTAAGCAAAACTTATTTCGTATATTATTGTTGTTAAGAGTAATTGAATGTCTTGAGTTACATTGATGCGGACCTTTGAATTGTAGATGGAATGTTACGAAACTCTTATTCCATCGCCAGAAGAGGCAGAGTCCCAGTACCTCAGGCATGTTGATGCTGATGTGGACCTCCGCATTGGACAGGCGGAGGGGATTGACAACATACGCCCAGCGCCGAGTGATGCACCAGTAGGGGTACCTCCTGCCGATATGGGCCTTGATCGAGCCAATGAACAACCCGGTTGTTCGAGAGTACGTGGTAGAGGGCGTACAAGAGGACGAGGTAGAGGTCCTGGTAGAGGAGTGATGGGAGGGTTAAACAGGGAAGAGGCTCTTCATCGTTCGGACCCCCACATCGAGGATATCGCTCGTCCTACAAAGCGTGCTAGATGCCGGTTCGACCAAGCAGGTATGGCTCCCGTACCGGAAGATGCTCCTGAAGATGTAGCGAACCGAATGGGTACGGAGCATGTGTTTGGGAGTACCTCAGCTGGAGTGATTCCTGATGCCCCGGGATGTAGCACGGGTTGGGCGGAAGGTGAAGATTCGGGGCCTACTGTGAGTGACCTTAAGACATTACATGAGGAGCTTCGAAAGGACATGAAAGGTTACTTTGATGACTTGAAGAGTCATATTGACAAGAAATTTGAAGCGGTTGAAGACCTCAATAAGTATGTGGACCAAAAATTTGAGGCATTCAGGGCGGATCTCCCGAAGCTTTTGCGGGATATGTTCTTCCAGGCAAATGACCCCACTGAAGAAGGCCTGTCAGCTTTCATGGCTGACGTCCCAGATGTCGATATTGTACGTTCTAGATTGAACCCGAGCCGAGACAGTCATCGTCGTGGGGATGGCAATCCTCTTCCCAATACATCTGCGCCTTGCGAGACACCACTCGCCAGAGATTTGGGTCCCAACTTCGAGGGAGCACGGGTACCCTCTCCATCCGTTGATCCGACTCTAGAATCAATTCAAGAGGTAGTGGAGAGTGTCTTCGCGGAGACCCCCACAGATCCGATCCCTCCTCGGCAGGGATGTACAATACGAGAGCATGACTCGGATGTCAGAATAGTTCGAGCAAGAAGGCCAGGTCCATCACTACGTAGTCCATTCAAGCCCGGTGATACCAGACCTGCTGATGCAGACGTCGTCCAATTTATGGATTACCTGACCAACCCAGATGGCTTGTAAGTTGAAATTCCTATCTAGATGTAAATATTTAAACTTGTAGCCACTCTCGATAATTAATTATAACTAATATTGCGTGGCCATCTGAAACAGGCGAAACGTCGGTATCGGACGTGGGGTCACCCCCGATTGGTTCAGGACAATGATTGATGTCACCTCTGAGATTACAGCAGATGTATGTTATTATTTTATTTTGTTGCAACTACACATTTCTGCTCAATTGAACGGACATCATACATAACAATTGCTTGTTTGTACTTGTAGCATATCTCAGATTACCTGTCCCTTTTGCAAAGCCGACCAGACTTGGCTGGCGTGACAGTGAATCGGGACTGGGATGGTCGTGTAGGGATTATCGATCCTACTTTATTTGTAAGTGTTACCTATCAAATTTAAATTAAATGATATAATGACAGTGTATTTAATTTGAAATATAATATAATAATTGTTTTTCCTCAATCTGTTGCAGATTGGTTTGATGGCGATATGGGACAACCTCCACGAGGCCGATCCCCCCTCCGTTGTGTATAGTGAAACGGAACCTGAGGATGTGCCGTATTTATCCATGGAGCCTTTGTTGGAGTATGTATATGGGGGGCTCCCTGCTTGGGCAAACGTGAGGCCTTGGGTGGAGTTGGATGCGGTAAGTATTTAATTACTTATTTTTTATTTTCCTAATACGCCATATCGTAGTCTAACACATGATAGTATTGTCGTAAATCTAGTCATAGGTTATAAGCGTTTGGCAGATGGACGATCATTTGGTGGTTGTTAGGCTAGACTTCGAAAAATGCCGTTTCGTCTTATATGATTCTAGGGTGCATCGTCTATCTAACGTCAGCTTGGATTATCTTCAGCATGCCACTTTGCCCTTGCGCCGCATGATTGGGGCACTTTGTTCGATGTCTGGATTATATCAGCAGCGCCCGCAATATTTTGCTCTGGCTGTTTGGGAAATAACTTATGCACCCGCTAGATTTGTGTACCAGGAGGACACCGGTTGTAATCTGGCTCCTTTGGTCTTGAAGCAGGTTGAGAGCTTACTTCAGAGGTCGATCAATCTGGGGGTTGTTTGCAAGGACCTGGCAGCAACTAGGCGCCAAATGGCCTTATCCCTTTATAGATTTAGCACGGGTGAGGACACCCTAGATCAGTAGATCTTCTTTTTGTACTGTGATCGCAATCTTGGTTTTAAACTGGAATTTAGGCCCGTTTTATCAATGTTTATTGATTTATTGTTTTTTTAATATATTTTTTTTAATATTAATATACGTTTTGTTCACATATTTATTCAACATCTCCTGTTCTGAGCTTATATGATGCTCATTTTTTGGGTGAGATCCCCTTATTTGTAAAAAAATATTGCAAAATTTAATTACTAAAAAAAAATAATGTAAAGATGAAACGTGTATTATTTATCGTCTTGCAATTCCTGATGTTACCGTAAAATACGTTGAGTGCAGCACTACATTAATACGTCTAGAAAATGAGGATCGTGCGGATAAAGCTTGTGCACTTGGAATACGAGTGACCCGTAGTCCCTGCACTCAACGTAAAACAATAATGTGTCCCCGACAGATAGTCCATTATCAGCAATGAACTGCCCCCAACCAATATTACTAAATCTTGGGTTGATATGATCTCCCCGATATTTAATTTGCCACTCATTGCTGCGAAACAAGAGAGTTGCTTCTGATGTAGCCCTTGGTAGTTGCCTTACCATGAATTTTGGAAAGACCTGCTTAGAATCATTTCGAATTCAACAGAGAAATGAGCAGATAATCACCAAATCCACTCCAGAAGTCTATATTATAAGATATAAAATTGTATATTTTTTACCATTAGATTCTGCGGTGAGACATTTTCATCATCCAGGGACATCGAAAAAAATGGCTTCAGATCTTCGGAATTCATACTCTCTTCTTCGTCACTCATTCTTTCAATTTTGTGTAAATGTTTCTTAACCATTTTTACCTTAAATAGGCCTTTAGAAGTGGGACCGGCACAATATCCGATAAAAGATTATTAATATTTCCCTTCCCAATGTATTCTCTGAACCTTACTTTATACAGCTACAATTTTTTTTTTTTCACGGAAATGACGTATCAAGTTAAAGGGATCATTGTGTAATATTATTTTCGATTAATTTTGAAGTCGGTGATGACACGAAACATAAATTACAAATACAGTAAATGGCTAATGCCTTCTTTGACAACTGGTACACATAATAGACGACATAACATGAACAAAGTAAACCGGCTACCTCCTTCAGTACAGACTTCCACAATTCCTTACATCTAGCTCCTTCAATACAGACGTACACATTCTAGGGGTATGCACGTTCAGGATATCCAGTTGAAGTGCTACCCGGGGGAGGTGGAGTGTAGTTGTGACGCTTCGCCATGTAACGAAGGACGTCTTTATCTGGTATCGGTAACAGAAACACCTTAAAATAAATGGAGTGATCTGATATTTGGGCAGCTTCAAAATTCAGTGTCATATCACGCCTGATGTTGTTATCCTCGACAAACCTCCCCCATCCGGCTTTTTCAAACATAGGGGTCTCATGATCACCTACATATTCCACAACCCACTCACGTTTCTCGTAGCGTAGCGTGGCATCAACTTTCTTACGTGGTAGCAGAGGCACCATGTCAGTAGGTATTTTCTATACAGTTGCAACAAGAACAAAGTAATTAGAATTGCCACAAAAATTTTAATAAAAATTGATATCTATTGATGAGCATAAATCTTACAAATAGGTAGTGTGGTGACAATTGTAAATCCCAAATGTATGCATCAAACCGGGGACCATGCGAACTACCAGTTAGCTTGAAAAATTCATCGTCACTCATGGTGGGAGGGAGATTGTGTATTGTAGTATTTGTGAATTTGTGAACGCAGAAAAACACGTACTTATAATGGAAAAGATTGTCATTTGTGATTTTAAATAATTTCTAAAAAGGGAGGGGACATATAAAAGACTGAAATGACAACTCTACAAACAAAAAGTCAAGAGTAGTGAGTCCCTTTATTTGTGAATTTAGTAGTGGGTCCCTTAATTTTTCCTCCTGCCAAACTATTGCAATAAATTGCCTGCAACATATAGACACTAAGCCAAAAAACAAAGTTGTGGGTCCCTTTATTTGTCAATTTAGTTTCACCAAATTCACACGTAGTAATAATGTAAAAGTAAGTCACATGTGATTTTATATAAAATATAAAGAAGGAGTAGACATATGAAAGATTGAAATGACAACTCTACAACCAAAAAAAGCCAAAATAAATGGGGTTACATGTGCATCACCAAAGAGATAGTTCGACAATTACTTTCTAAACATACACACTCACCCACCAAAAAAATGTCTTCTTACCCCTTGACCATTCAAAACATATATTTCTACGAAGAAAGCAACTGGACACCTGATATGGATGACTGTCTTTTGCAATACTTGAAACGGGAAAGAGATTTTGGTTATTGGTTGGTTGGGCCAAATAACCACAATCACATGAGTATCGCCGGTGCTGTTTGTGTTGTCCGCGAGAAATTTAATGCTGCAAGAAATTTCACTGTACAAGATGTACAATTGAGGGTGGAGTCCCTCAGTCATAGGTACACGTTGTTTCGCAAAATTCTGGATACAGTGGGTGTTACATGGGACGAAGCGTCTAACAAGGTTTCAGCCACACAGGAACAGTGGGATGAGTGGTTTCAAGAGGAGGGCGACGTTATCTATGCTTACCAGGATGAAGGAGAACCAGTATACAAAGATCTTCAGGTCCTTTTTAGCAAAGACGCTCCTAATTAGGCTTGTGCCCATATACTCTCCTTTGTCACGACTACTCGTGAACCTATGCTTTTTTTACTTGTATTTGTTTTAAAGTGCAGGTTGATTTCTTTCCAAACGAGTCCATTTTATGTTTACTGAGTAATTAAATGATGCGCTATAAAAAAACGAATAATTTAAAAAAAATATATATAGAACATAGCATAAGGGAAAAACCTACAAATAAACAACAATCTTTGAGGACCTTATGTTCTACATCTTAAGCAACACATCAACTTCCTTGAGGTACAGCTATTAAGGCAATATGGCAACTTTCGGGAGCCGATTCTTGGATAATCCAAAACCATAATTCAAACGTGGACCTGCAAATAACTGGTAATTTACAAATTAAATGAAGCACCAATAAGGGTTTCCTTGGACACGTCGACATATAAACCATATACCTCACAATTCGGAAGTCGGATGGTTAAGATCGATTACACTTGCACCGCGTAATGATTTCAAGTAAGTAGGACATCTTGGTCTAATATGACCCTTTTCTCTACAAACGCTGCATTTTCTTTCCTTCTTTGATACCACCCCCGAATCAACTGCCTCGCTCGAAAAGTCTGGTTCTACAGGGAAAACACATTTACTTATGTTATGCCCCGGCTGTTTGCATCGGCCACACACTTGAGGCTTACGTCTAGAAGTAGACGACTCTGCCCCAGACTGATATCTCTTTTCCTTTGGGCGCCCTGCTTGTCTCGGATTTTCTGGTGGGAGACACAATTCGCCTTTAACTTTATCGGAGGGGCTCCACTCGTTTGGATCCAACACTGGATGGACAGTGCCGGACCATATCTGCCGTAGGGTATCCACTTTGTAACATGGGAGCACATAAGCGTGCTGATCATGCTTGATCTTCCTATTAAATGCAATTAATAGAATTCACCAGTTAAACTTAATACACATCAGTACTCAATTAAGTACATAATTATTTTTAAAATTAGCAATTCTACTAACCTTATGGCTGTTGTTGCATGTGAACAAGGGAACATTTGTTGTTGAAAGTATTGGCAAGAGCATGAATTTTGCTGAAGATTAACTACATAAGCTTTCGACTCTGCTTCGACCCTGAATATCATAGGGTTAACTTGCTCAGCAGTAAATCTCGATCCAGCTTGGACATTCTTAAGCAGTGTTGCAGCAGCATTGTCCGTTAAAGGACCAAGCATTGTAGCAGCTGCGGCTTTCCTGGTAACGAACCACTGGCCAATAATCCCTCTTATCATCTCAAGTACGGAGCACACAGGCAGCTCTCTAGCCCTCAGAATTCTGCTATTGAAACTTTCAACAATATTAGAACTCATTATATCGTACCTTCTAACGGGACACAAATACCTCGCCCACCGCTTAGGAATCTTGCCAGTCAAAGCATCATGGGCTTTTGGGGAGGCATGTCTTATAGCATTGAAGGCCTTCTCGAACTCTCCTTCGGTATATGCGTACGACGCTTTTTCAAACAAACCCACGACATGCCGCTCGAAAGTGGCCAAATTCTTTCTAATGTGATAACAACACAACCCATGCGCTGCCGTTGGAAACACTGTCTTTATAGCAGCACTTATGCTTGGATGCCCATCTGATACAATAAGTAATTGTGGGTGACATCCATACGCCTTTCTAACTCTACTCAAAAACCACTCCCATGACTCCTCCGCTTCAACTACGCTAATTCCAACAGCCAACGGAAAAATTTGATTGTTAGCGTCTTTGCAAACAGCAACAAACACTATACCCTTGTAAGGGCCCTTCAAGTGTGTTCCGTCAACCACAATAACAGGCCGGCAAAATGTAAACCCGGTTCTGGAGGGCCCAAGTGCATAGAACACATATTGGAACCGCCCTTCGGCATCAGATACACATTTTGCTTTAGTACCGGGATTTCCTTTCTTCAAATAATGAACGTATCCTTGCAACATCATAAATGACTCAATGGCATCTCCAAACTTCGTGGCGTAGGCCACATTCCTACCCATCAGTGCCAAGTCATAACTTACTTCTACAGCATGGTCCCTACGCAACTGAGCTATCATCTGCCGTGGAATTAGTTTGGACCGCTCAGTCATTAAATCCTTTTTAAAGTAACTACCAAGAAGCTTAGCCGAAATTTTATGAGGGGCACTGAGGTTAGGATCTTGAACACAATTGTGATCAGTTGATTGCCAAACCCTCCAAACCCCTCCTTTCCCATCAGCATTCAAAGTAAACGAACACTTATCTATTTTGCAAATTGCAGCGTACCGTGCCTTGCACGATCGAGTAACACGGAACTCAGCTGAATTGTGCAAATGGTACATCCCCACTGCCGTCACAAACTCACTCTTAGAATCATAAATGGAGCCCTCCATTAAGCCTTTCGATGATGCAATAGAAGGTTCATCGTTCAACGTCTGCGCGTCCTCTTCATCAATGACTGGAATTTCCCAAAATTTTACAGGCTGGGGCGCTGAACCATTACTCTCCCGATAAATTTCTTCTCCGTTTGTGTCAATTTCCGGATCTGCAATTGAATCCCCCGATTCACTCACGCCAACAAATTGTTCGTAATTCGCCTGCTCATTGCAACGACGAAAACCACAATAATCACTAAATGATTGAGAAACACAACGACCTTCGACCCCGCTAAAACCTTTTTCATTATTTCTTTGTTCCCCGTCCACTCCTACATTCATTGGAAAATTGAAGCAATCTGGATCTCCTAGATTGACGGCAAATTCTTGGCTTCCTAAGGCAGTATTTGGTCTAACAATGCTACCAGAACGACACGCATCGTCTACGTGGTTAGTGCGTAGTTGCTGAGTGAAGTAAGGAAGCCCATCTCCATATCGAGAAATCCCGACTGATTCAAACAAACCCGAGGTCGGGAGCGGTTTTAGTGTAACAAATACCACGGGTTCCTCATTCGCATGCAATAGATAGCCGACGTCCGTGTCGTTCTTAACAATCCACTTGACCACTCTACTCCCACTAGCATCAAGTGAGTACAGTGTCGGACACGAATTGATCGAATTTGCTGGGAGAATGGACATTATGTTTTGTACCAACTGCGAATATGTTAGACCATCCGAAGAAACAGGCAACATCCCTAAATCACCACCCAAATACTCGA